>JAEAOA010001713.1:0-155000 GCA_016746295.1 Potamilus streckersoni
AACCGATATTTCTTCGTAACGTCCCCCATTGTTTTTCTCTCATATGCTAAACCATGACTTATTCTCTAGGAATATTTACAGTAGTAGGAGGTATAGAAATGAGAACACAATTATATAATTTTAAAGGACACAGCACATTATAATGAAAGAATAATTAAAAATCTATTTCACATGTACACTGATTGGAGAGTTAAAAAGAGAAATAGGAGGAAAACAATTTTGGCTTTGAAAGGATCTCGTAGTCGATGTCGTAATCGAAAATGTAACATATCTATTAATTGGTTTCAGTCAGTGTTAGTATCTATTAGGTTTTTTTTCTCAACAACATTTCAACCCCATATTTACAAATCTTCATTCTGACCTTTCGCTTTAATCTTAAGGAGAAAAAAACTCACGCTCTAACTGAAAGTAGTACTATGACTTGATAATAACCACAAAATAAATAATTGTAATCTAGATACGGGATAATTCTTTCACCAAATGCATGATATTTATTCAATAATTCTTTGGCCATACGTGAGAACCTCATAGTACACAGTTCTGCTGCTTTGCAATCGTGTGACTGACTCTTCTTATTTTAGAATTAAAAAATTTCTTAATACATATTGTTCCATCTTAGAGACTAAAACTTACAATGGAATTGTAGAAATCATATCTTTTATATAATTTTAAAGTGTATATATATATATATATATATATATATATATATATATATATATATATATATATATATAGAGAGAGAGAGAGAGAGAGAGAGAGAGAGAGAGAGAGAGAGAGAGAGAGAGAGAGAGAGAGAGAGAGAGATGACCTGGCTGGTTGAAAGGGACGACAAAGTTATCAGTGTTTGACGCAATCTTATAGTTATCACATCCAGATATGTCACCATCCTGTGGGAGAAAAAAAATTAAAATGAAACCTTGCTCATGACTATTATGTCCGTCTAGACCAAGATATTTTTCTGTTTGAAGTTGTTTTTTATTCTTGGAAATTTCTTCTTATTTGTGGAATGCTACTGCTGTTTCCAAGAGAGATTATGATAACTACATAGAAAATAATAATTTCCCAGCGTTTGTTATGCCAAGCTTGACGGAATTGCCTCTATTTAAAACCCCAATTTTACATATCTCGTGACGCTGTTAGGACACCTTTTATAACCATAAATATAACTCTTTAATACACTGTGACTATTTCTTCAAATTACCTTTTTGGTTCGCTACACAAACAATCTTCCGACTTTCTAGAAACATTTTGAATATTTTGCCGAATGATCATTTATTTACTTCCTAGCTAGTTCATGATATTTTATGTGGAAATTTATTACCAATGAAACCAGTAATAGTGAGGCGTGTAAGGATGGACTCGTATGATCCGTGATATGAATTCTGACGTGATGAACATACAGTATGCTTTGAAGCAATGATATTTAAAATGCAATATTTAATTCTTTTTACGGAGAGTTGCCCAGAGGTTTAACCCGAATTTAGTTAATTGTTTCTTAACGATATAGTAATCGATCAACAAATGGATAAAGAAAGAAAATCAAGCTAATTAAAGTTTTATGAGATTTTACCCTTATACCCCTTTCTGGGACCGCTGGCAAATTACAAAAGAAACCGAAAATATTAAAAAAATTGTAATATAGACAAGTAAATCCAAATTTTAAGGATATTGATGCACCTGCGTAGAAAAAAGCAATCACAAGCATAATAACTTACAAAGAGATGGAATATCAGACCCGATTCAAGGACATCAGTCAGTAGTAAGTGTAGTCCAAATACTCCGATCTATATCAATGGAAGCAACATGCTTATCTTATCTAAAGCTAGGATATTAGTTTTTCACTTGGAAAGTACTAAAAGAATTTATTTCCATTTGTGATTTAATTCACAATACTGTAAGGTCTTTTATAAAATTTCATTTTTTTTATTGCAGGCAAATGATTATTTGTTGAATTTTACAAAACTTGTTGGATTTTGAAATTTTATGTCAGTTAGTTTAGACTATTGAGACGTAACAAAGTTAACAGCAATGAATTTTCAAATAATTAAACGGCTTTCAGATTTAGTACACTAATTGTTTATTATGAACCCCAGGTTGTATGTTGTATGTCCATCCTCTAAATCTTTGTGTTCCATAAATTAGCAATATCAGCATTATATTTGTAACATAGTCATTGAAAGCATTAGATAGGAATCCAACTATTTAGAGACATGGGAGAGAACGAGATGGAATAACACTTACCATTTCAATAAAAAGTGATCCTGGTTTGTCTAAAAGTTCTTCTGGAGTATTTGGTTTGTTTATATAAAGTCGGCAAGAGGTGAATGATGTCTTATAGTTCAGAGAGAGACATCTGTTGTTCTTTGCATTACATTCACACACACATCGCTGTAGAGAAATCTTGTATATAGTCACCAATTCTTCACCATCAAAATACTTGCTATAATGTATCTTCACTCCCTCAGCTAGCATGCAATATACATTTGTTGTCAATGCGTAAATTAGTATTGTATACACGGTACATACGCATGACCTCGAAGAGATTTCACGCTGATACATACCCATTTTTGAAATTTAATATCTTTGCTGCAAATGGGCTCATTGAACACATCGTATGACCTGTCTTGCGACTTTGATGGCCTAAGACATCTCTCACACTGCGCTTCAGATGGCACGTTTTTGTTTCATAACTTAACGCAGAATAAATTATTAGTAAATCATCGATCCAGACAAAACTGAGCAATTCCAGTACAACTTTTATGTATCTGCTATTGTGATTGACAATATACTGAAACCATTTGTATTGGTCGTGAAATCACTTGGTATGAATATTGGTCAGGAAAAACCTGCTGACATAAACCATTGAATCAATAGTTAATATAAGATACATAAGTAATCAACAAGAGAATGAGAGCAAATTGATACTTCATACAACAGGAAATATGTATTATAGTAATGATTGGAATTTTCACTTCAATCGGTATTTTCGTAAAATGTCGCAATAGTTGTGGGCAGATATTACATATTACTACGGAATAACACCTATTAAATGCTAACTCACAGTTTACGTATTAGAAATTTTAAATTGTCAAGGTTCTGACTTATTCATTATGCTATTATGATTTCACTGTTGTATTCAAGCTTAACGTTCTTATTAATTCAAAATAGAAGGCGAAACTCATTCGTAATATATATATATATATATATATATATATATATATATATATATATATATATATATATATATATATATATATATATATATATATATATATATATATATATGTGTGTGTGTGTGTGTATATATATGTGTATATATATATATATATATGTGTGTATATATATATGTATATGTATATGTATATGTATATATATATATATATATATATATATATATATATATATATATATATATATACTTACATGACATGTGTATCTTATTGCAAGTCCAAATATATATATATATATATATATATATATATATATATATATATATATATATATATATATATATATATATATATATATATATATATATATATATATATATATATATATATGATAATAATTATGACACCTTTTAAATATACTATTGGTACAAGATTTTTTTAAAAAATTTTGGCAACCTCTCATTCTAGATTTCATGTACTTTTTAATACGCGTGTTACAGATATGTACCTGACGTTAAATGATTCTGATAAATTTAAGACACATTTAAGCAGGATCTCGTCGTTTCAAAACCAATATATCCTCGTTTCAGTTTAAAATTATACCTAGAACGTTTCAATACGTGTTGAAATCCTGAAGAATAGCCGAACAATTTCCTCATCGTACAAAAGTTGCCATATATAGCGAATTGAGAAGAATGTATATACAGTTAATATGGTGGTGTTTAAACTATTAATACAAGTGAACAGCCAAGAAATGAATCACCTCAATTACAGTTATTTTTCTGATCGTTAAGTTTATTAGAGTCCGTATTCTTATAATTTCAAAAACATTTTTTTTAGAAACATTGCTTCAATTTTACTGCTTAGTCAATAGAGCCTTATATGATCGCTTACACTACGGTCGACAGCGAGTCCAACAAAGCTAAGGAGCTGTCAGTGACTCGGTGATGACACTGAAGAAATTATTTTTTTAGTTGTCCGCTCTCTGATTTCCAGGAAGAAGGCTTTCATTAAAATCTCACAATAATAGTACCTGTGATCCGGACTTCAAAGCGGTATCGACTGCAAAATGAAACATTGACCCAAAAGCTATTACCAAATATATTATTTTGGTACATATAGTTCAGTCTGAAAACCCTCTTTGTTCTGCTGCACATCTAATTGACAGGAACATTTCTGTTAGACATATAATTGCTGTCATCCATTTTCTCCCACTTAATGAACTGGATGGTGAAAACCATCCAGCTGACGGCCATGACTTTCAGCCGTATCATCAGACTTTGTCTCAGTTAAACAGATAACTTTGATTTTGTCCTCAACTGCTTTAAGAAATGACATTTCATTCTCAAAACGTCCAATATTTAAGATGAAAAATTTTTATTTCATTCTTCTGGTTGAAGGTTTTTGTTCCCAAATGTTTTTCAATAGTCCTCACTTGCATTCATATGATACATAGCATCAACATAATTACAATGTTGTTTCTGAGATTTAAACAGTGTAACCATACTAGACACAGAGGTACATTTTTACAGTTATCTGAATGGACAATACCGAAATTTCTCCTATCGAATGAAGGTTTGACAGTCTGAACTATTTTTTCAGCATGTGTAAATAAACCAAGCAGATCTACATCCACCCAATGGATATGCTTTATCAATCGATATATGGAATATCTTTGGACTATACGTGCATGACTTAGTAGTGACTAATTCTTTTTTCATGGGAAATTTCTCAAAGATAAGAAACAAAGTTTATATCTAAGGATTTAAAATAGCACACACATTTAAGTTCTTGTTACCAAAATATAAATTAATTGGCAGTTTAGTGAGGCTCGTAAATAGTTGAAAATTAACAAAAATTGTTCGAAGACTTTCAAAAACAACACATTATGGGATATAAAGATACTACTAGGTAATCACCAACAGTGGTTTTTGGATCAACTCGCTAATATTGATATGGCATACAAAAGACGGGTTCTTTGACACTAATTGCAAATTGTTATATCATGGACTAGGACTGAGTTCTAAACGTAAAAAAGCATGCCTTTTGTCAAATAATTTATCTTCAAATTCATGGATTCTGTCGCACCTTAAAAAATGGAAAAACAAACTGACGCAGTATTGCATGTTGGGTGTTTTTAAAATGCAATTAACGACTTCAAATCACAAATGAAAAAAATCTTCTAGGTTTTTGGGTAAATATTGAAATTATGATGAAATAAAGCTTACGTGAAAATTTTTTTCCAAACCAATACTGACAATAATATTAGTACATTTTAGAGGTATAGCGATGATATTTAGTTCAAGTAAGTAAAGGTGATTTAAAGGAATATATAAATTATCACATATTCCCTTTATCTGATCTAATTATGTTTCCTTCTCAATAAATATTGTAATTAAATTCATTTAGAAGAAATGTTACCATTCAGCAAAATGTTGGTGTTTAGGAGAGTTAATTGGCAGACGAATATATAAAGATAGGAGAACATTGTTGACTGGTTGGTTTAGTCAATTATTCATTTTCCAGTAATTGCAATGCGTGTACTACTATATAAAGGGCAGACTATAAGCGAGTTTAGGATTGTTTGTCAGCTTAGAATATTCCCTTACCACCCTGCAAATACTGTAGTGGGAATTGAATTATTTACGAATGAACTGTGGACTCATGTTTTAATTAATAATTAAAGCTAGTTTGATAGTTCGATTGGAAAACATTAACTGTTTAAAAGTTCTGAAAGTTTAGACTCCATGCCCAATATATATATATATATATATATATATATATATATATATATATATATATATATATATATATATATATATATATATATATATATATATATACATGTATTATATATATATATATATATATATATATATATATATATATATATATATATATATATATATATATATATATATATATATATATATATATTAACTGATGAACTAAAATGATTCGATTTTTCCATGACATACAATTCTATTCAATCAACCAGGTTGTTTCTTTTTTAAAACAAGTATTATTTATTCTCTAAAAATACACCTATGCATATACCTAGTGTTATTGTACTATTGAAATCATGTTGGTTACTTCTTTGTTTTTATTCCGATTCAATAAGGAATAAGTAACCGCGCCAGTTATCAATTCAATAAAAAATGTGTGTGTGTGTGTTTGTGTGTGTGTGTGTGTGTGTGTGTGTGTGTGTTTGGCTTTAACAATTTCAGTCATATCGCTGCGATATCTGCAGTGTGGCTGCCTATAGTGATGTCTAACACTAGGGAATCATTCCACAGACATGTTGCATTATGTATCACCGTCACATTATCCTGACACAAAACTAACCTCTTAATGCTGAGCGCCATACCAGGCAGATGTAAGTTCCGTTTTTAATAAGCATTTGGTATTACTAGCCGGGGAGTCGAAACCGCGACCTCTCGCATCAGCTCTTACCACTTTTTCCACAGGAGCGGTAATAATGAATAAGTAACCAGTTATCAATTCAATAAGTATATAGTTTTCAGCAAGAAGACACAGAAAGTATCGCTAGTTACCATTAATTTAGTTCTTGTCCGAAAATCTATTTTTAGAAACTGATGTCACTGCGTGTGACGTAGCAAATAGGTAAAAAAGTACAAGCGGCATTCATTAATACTTTTTCGTGGATTAAAGATATTCATCAGAGAGAAAATCTCTAAAAAAAAAAAAAAACTCTAATGCAAAATGCATTAAAGAGTGGATGTTAGGGCCCATCTGTCTAGATAAACGTTAATGCTGTTACGGTATATAGTATATCCCCAATTTATTTAGGTCCAATCTCACGAATCAGGTTGAAGAATTATTGTTATTATTTCGATGACGAAATGTTTGAATCCGGAATAAGTAATTGGTTACCTATTTTTATTGAATTGGTAACTGGTTACTTATTCATTATTACCGCTCCTGTGGAATAAGTGGTAAGAGCTGAGGACAGTGTCATCGTCCAGTGCTTGTTTCTTGATTCTGACTCCTAATAACAGTGTAATAAAGACTGATGACTGTGCCAGGGTTCAGTGCTTGTTTCTTGATTCTGACAACTAATAACAGTGTAATAAAGACTGAGGACTGTGCCAGGGTTCAGTGATTGTTTCTTGATTCTGACTCCTAATAACAGTGTAATAAAGACTGAGGAGAGTGTCAGCGTTCAGTGCTTGTTTCTTGATTCTGACTCCTAATAACAGTGTAATAAAGACTGAGGACTGTGCCAGGGTTCAGTGATTGTTTCTTGATTCTGACACCTAATAACAGTGTAATAAAGACTGAGGACTGTGCCAGGGTTCAGTGATTTTTTCTTGATTCTGACTCCTAATAACAGTGTAATAAAGACTGAGGAATGTGCCAGAGTTCAGTGTTTATTTCTTGATTCAGATTCCTAATAAAAGTGTAATAAAAAGGGAGGGGCTTTTTCAGGGTTCAGTGCTTGTTTCTTGATTCTGACTCCTAAAAACAGTGTTATAAAGACTGAGGACTGTGTCATGGTTCATTACTTATTTTCTTTAGTGTGACTACTAATCACTGTTAGACACATGGAGGACTGTGTCAGGGTTCAGTGCTTGTTTCTTGATTCTGACTCCTAATAACAGTGTAATAAAGACTGATGACTGTGCCAGGGTTCAGTGCTTGTTTCTTGATTCTGACAACTAATAACAGTGTAATAAAGACTGAGGACTGTGCCAGGGTTCAGTGATTGTTTCTTGATTCTGACTCCTAATAACAGTGTAATAAAGACTGAGGAGAGTGTCAGCGTTCAGTGCTTGTTTCTTGATTCTGACTCCTAATAACAGTGTAATAAAGAGTGAGGACTGTGCCAGGGTTCAGTGATTGTTTCTTGATTCTGACACCTAATAACAGTGTAATAAAGACTGAGGACTGTGCCAGGGTTCAGTGATTGTTTCTTGATTCTGACTCCTAATAACAGTGTAATAAAGACTGAGGACTGTGCCAGAGTTCAGTGTTTATTTCTTGATTCAGATTCCTAATAAAAGTGTAATAAAAAGGGAGGGGCTTTTTCAGGGTTCAGTGCTTGTTTCTTGATTCTGACTCCTAATAACAGTGTTATAAAGACTGAGGACTGTGTCATGGTTCATTACTTATTTTCTTTAGTGTGACTACTAATCACTGTTAGACACATGGAGGACTGTGTCAGGGTTCAGTGCTTGTTTCTTGATTCTGACTCCTAATAACAGTGTTATAAAGACTGAGGACTATGTCAGGGTTCATTACCTATTTTCTTTAATGTGACTACTAATCACTGTTAGACACATGGAGGACTGTGTCAGGGTTCAATGCTTGTGTCTTGATTCTGACTCCTAATAACAGTGTTATAAAGGCTGAGGACTGTGTCAGGGTTCATTACTTATTTTCTTTAGTGTGACTACTAATCACTGTTAGACAGATGGAGGACCGTGTCAGTGTTCAGTGCTTGTTTCTTGATTCTGACTCCTAATAACAATGTTATAAAGGCTGAGGACTGTGTCAGGGTTCATGACTTATTTTCTTTAGTGTGACTACTAATCACTGTTAGACACATGAAAGACTGTATCATGGTTCAGTGCTTGTTTCTTGATTCTGACTCCTAATAACAGTGTTATAAAGACTGAGTACTGTGTCAAGGTTCAGTTCTTTTGTCTTGATTATGACTCCAAATAACAGTGTAGTAAAGACGGAGAACTACGTAAGGGTTCAGTGCTTCTTTCTTGATTCCGATTTTTAATAACATTGTAGTAAATACTGAGGACTGTGTCAGGATTCAATGCTTGTTTTTTATTCATAATAACAGTGTAATAAAAAGGGAGGACTGTACCAGGGTTCAGTGCTTGTTTCTAGATTCTGACTCCTACTAACAGTGTTATTAAGACTGTGGTAGAAGCGTCATCTTCAAGCCATGAAAACATGAGCTTCTTCAACTCTCCACTCTTTCCGGTTGTGGACTATTTTTCGTGAGATGCTTCCATACAAAACTATTTGAATTTAAACATAAAAGGAGACTGATCTTCTTTCACTCGCGCGCACGTGTGTGTGTGTGTGTGTGTGTGTGTGTGTAAAAAAGAGAGAGAGAGAAAAAGAAAATACTTTAGACGACATTAGTTTCGTCTTTAGCTTTAACTTAAATGAGAGGGGGGTTTTTTTACTTATTTTCAGCGGATCTTTGGGAAGAATTCCTAAAGCAGGGAGAATGATTATTAATCTATTGAAAGAAAAAAAACCACAATGCGATATATTTAACCCCATATTCAAATTTTCATCTTTCACATTATCTCTTTAAGTCTTCAAGAGCAATATATTAGAGAGCAATTCAGCAAGGACCATGTTCAACGCTAATCATATAATGTCAAGAACCTGTAAATTTGATCAAGTGCACTTCATTTTAAGGTTCTCATCTTTATGTGTGCTATTCGCCGCGATGACATAAGTTATTATGTTGATCGTCAAGATAACATAAAAGACGCAAAACGGTTGCTAATTATATTATGAAAGTTGGTTATTCGGTGAATGACCCAGACCCGTCTGCTGTTGTAGATACGACATGAGTGTGTTGAATAGGAAACTAAACAAACATGAAGTCCAAAGTTTTTGTACTAATATATACAGGAAGTGGGGAGCGTTGAGAGGGGGGGGTCATAAATTATTATATGATGTAATGTGATGCGATTATGATTTATAACGTAGCTTTAACAATTTTTCAGTCATATCGCTACGATGTCTGCAGTGTGGCAGTTTATAGTAAAGTCAAGCACTGGGGAATCATATCACAGACATGTAGCATGATGTCCCACCCAGTCACATTATCCTGACACCAGGCTGACCAGTCCTGACACTAACCTCTTAATGGTGAGCGTCAAGCGAGGCAGCTGTTATTACCATTTTTTATAAGTCCTTGGTATGACTCGACTGGGGATAGAACCCAAGACCTCCCTCATCCGAGGCGGACGCTCTAATCACTAGGCGACCGGAGCGGTTCATAAATTATTATAGACATAAGTAAGATAAATGGGAGAGACAGAACAAATAATTAGAAGTTTGGGTCGAACCTATATGGGTATCTTTCTTGTGGCACTAATTATAGACACTATGACGTGTTGCAAATATCAATGTTGTTATCTGTGTACTATACAATAAAACACCTATTATTCAGACACTTCAGGGATATTGATTTCGTTTGGATAATAGTTCGTCTGGATAGTCGAATTTTAGTAAAGTGTAGAACTATGAAGAAGTGTAAAAAGGCATTAATCAAGGTAAACTTAGCCGACATGTGTTTTGTTCATACCGGTGCGGACGGGCGATTAGCTTTAACTGCCCGTTAAGTCACATTAATCATTGATCGACATTAATTTTGTAGGTCTTGTATTTTCACACTACCTTTGATCGTATTGTTATAAATCTTAAATCTTTAATTATGTATGAATATTTTGTGATATCATATTGACATCTCCGTTTTCCCCTCTCTATGAATTACATTTATTTTACTTCCTGAAAGATAATCTATTAATTAATAATGCCATTGTAATTATAACTGTATCGGATTTTATTTAATTCTTTTTTCTTCCTGAATTTTGTTACTTTGTTCCATGTTGGATCTCGATCAGAGACGCAGTTTAATTTAGCGAGACATGTACATAGTAATAAATATAAACATATATACATACATACATACATACATACATACATACATACATACATACATACATACATACATACATACATACATACATACATACATACATACATACATACATACATACATACATACATACATACATACATACATACATACATACATACATACACGTACATATATAATTGTTATCCATGCAAATTGAAGCTTTTCAGCTGTACTGAAGTTAACGGTATATCACTGAATACCAGTTTATTTCCATTTTTCAGATCTTCAAAATTTATACATTTATGTGTTCATATTAAGTTTCACATAGTGTACAATATCTATGATATTTGTGGATTGAATATTTCAGAACACATTTATTTGTTACAATTGTCCTATTGAAGTTCACAGTTTTCATATTAGCATTTTGATATGCCATTTACCAGGTTTGTCAGTTAGTTTACTAGTAAGCAACAATCCAATGTTGGTACCTCTTCCGTCACCTTTTACTTTGAACTTTGCATGTGATAGTGAACTTCTATTCAACGCTAGATACAAAGGTGGGTAGGTGTGTAGGTAGTATGGTTATATAAGTAGTATATAGGTGGTAAATAGAGACAGTTATATCTTTAAAATGTAAGTTCCATTGTTTATTGTTTCTATGAATGAGAGATTGATTGATCATATGATTTATTGATTTCAATTTTGCATGCATTTTCATATAATTTCTAATTTTTTCCTTACATATGTTATATAAACGGTTTACAGGTTAACAACTTACAAGTACCTCGAATAAAAGAAATATTTGTGGCTTGCAGTTCCAACTAACATAAAAAGTAAATTCATGCATACAAGATGTCAAATTAATTTCCAAATTTACGTTCTTTCATTTACTTCTGAACTCTTTAAGTTGAAGTTTTTGCAGGCATATTTCATCATCAAGTTTTTTAAAAATATATTTATATTGACCTTTCAGATGTCAGGATTTTACAGATTCCGTGTAACACCACCTAAAAGAGTGTTTTGTTAAATTTACATACTTGTTGAAAACTTCTGATTCCCATTTTATACAGTCGCATTAATAGAGATAAATACAAACTGTCTGTCTGTCTGTCTTTTACTCTCTAAAAATACATGCAGTTACACACAAAGAAAAATATACACGTGTATTAACACGAAGAAGAACAGTGTGTTTATGGCTTGAAAATATTGTGAATTTAAAGAGAAAGTAGCAGACTCAATGTTTGACTGTATTTATTTAGAAGCTATTGAACTGTTAATTAAGAGGCCACTTTTCTCAAACGTATGTATTTCATTGTAAAGCTTTGCAAACTATTTTTTCAGCTTATTGTGGCATTTGTTACTTTTGTGACTAATAGGAATTTTTATTTTGTAACATACCGAGCCTAACATATTCGATAGTTTGCAGTCAAAATGAGAAATATGAATTAGACAACAAGCATGACATTTTAAAAGAAAACCTCTCTTTATGAAATCACAATATTTAACATATTTTTTTAATCCATGCAGTAAATGATTTCCAAGAATAAATGAACACATTTTGGCAAACATCAATGATTTGATCAAAGAGTTATTTTTCAGATAAGGTACAATTTATTTGTCTTCATCCAACACCCTGCATTTTTTAAACTTCTTTAACTTCTTTGTATAATTTGACTCTGGCATATCGTATTGGTTTAAAGGGAAAATTTATTTTTTAATGTCGAAAGGAAGAAGTAGACAGTATGATTTTAATATTTGGGAATGTGTTTTCTTCTGAAAATTTGTTCATTCCTGTCTAAGTGTCTTTAGAATTTTATATTAAAATATAAACCAGAAAGGATGCAAAATTATTAAGTGTTTTGTAGCACATATAGGAGACTGGACAGCCGTCCTATCGAAAAGGAGTCATCTCTGAGCTGACCCACTTAAAATTCTGTTATTATGAAAGATACCAGTAAACTCTCTGCTATTCCTGGGATCGATGGAGATAAATTCTACTTCTGTGATAAATATGTATGGGCTTAATAGGTGTCATGGAAGGCACCCTATGTCTTAAATGAAAGAACTGAGACAAATGACCACTGTTAATGACGCTGTGTTTAGACTTGTTAGATTCTAAACCACTGAAAAATAGAATCGCCAAAGCTAAAAGATTTCAGAGCATTTTCCAAACAGTCGCACTCCAAAAGAGTCAAATGCTTTTCAAAATCAATTGCTTTGAGAAAGTCTTTCGTCGAATAGTTCATAAAAATTCTTTCACTGCATTAGTTAATCCGTTTGCCTTAGAAGATTTGCATTGAATATCCAGTAACCGTGACCAGTGCGAAGTGTACATAATATGATCATATTAATGTTACGGCAGAGTGGTCTGTAATTGTATAAATGTGGAATGGTGGATAAATCTGTAAAATTTGAAATCTAATTTGCTTTAATTGATAGGAACCGAGTGTGCCCATTTAACATCTAGATGGATTAATTTGAATCGATTATTATCATTGGATCTGTTAAATAGTGTTCATTCTTGATATTTTGGATTGCTTTTCTGGACATGGGGTTTCTGTTGTGAATAATATATGCATCAGGTTTCATGTCCTGAACAACATTACAGTCAGCACAAATGACAAAGTACACATTTTTAAAACTAGCAATATCTAGTCTTGGATTATCAAAGAAGCCAGGATTATAATCAGTATGCCTATATAAATTAAACAAAATTAATTTAATGCAACTACCATCACCATCACATTTTGCTCTTTGGAAATAAAACTTAAAATTAGTTGCAAAAATAATTTCAACTCTAGCAGGCAGTGGTTCTAGATTTATGACTAAAAATACACCGAAAACTTTTTCTGCATTCAAATATTTTAAAATCCCAGTAGTACTGTGTTTGTTGCAAACATATAATTGATGCACTGTTTTGTTTTACCTAGTTGAACATATCGGCTTTTTAAACTGGAATTCTACAGGACCCCTACATTCACTAACGAAGTTTTTATTTGACGGTTCGTAATATCATATTTTAACTATAATGTCATGACAAATGTGTTGTGAAATGTCAAAGACAACACGTGGTCGCTGCGTAATAAATTATCTCTACACACATAAGAATGCGTATCCTGTTTTAAATATTTGGTTACTACATTTCTAATTACTCACTGATTAATTTATATACTTTCTTTGTGTAAATCCAGCACCTCTTTGTATTTTTTCGTTTTTCGATACTTAAGAAATATCATAGAAATTAAAATTTATTGTGAAAAGTTATTTGTGCAAAGTATAAAAGCTATATCCAGGAACCTCAGCGCAATTATTGCAAGGCACAGAATATTTTAAAACTATCATGGTTCTCTGAACTTTTTGATAAGTGGAAAAAATTATCCAACGATGTGATTTAACCAACAATAAGTACATAGGGCAAAACTCAGTCATTAAGTACATAGACATTTTTGACGAAATGAACCAAGAATAATAGTGAGATCCAGTTCTGAATGTCACGCGCTGTGATGTTGCAATAAAAACTACGCATATTGATAAACAAATTCGTACTAGTCTATATTGTGACGATTCCACTAGACGTGCTCTTTTCTTCGACAAGTTTAGTACATAGCCATCATTGTGAAAGTTCATCGCGATCGATAATTTTCGTCTGGTAGTTTCCTCTGCTGATAGTGAAGGTGAAGAGCATATAATAATCAGGGCTGAATATACTTTGGCTAAAGAAAATTAATGTTAGATTTCAAAACACAACATCGATTCATATTTAATTTAAAATGAGTAAATGTGTATACATGACCTGTATGACCTATATTATAGAGCAGGTAAAGACTTATTTCTTATAACAAAAAAACAAACACCAACCCACTAAGACCACTAAAGCCCACACCTGATACAGGAAGCTTAACATCCGGAATTAGCCAGTCCTGTGCCGCTAAGTGTAGCCGATTGGTGAGATTATTACACATAAATGATTCTGCCAAAACATGTATCAAATCTTCAGTGGACTCAGGCACGAGTAATAACTATCCTACTAGTAGGTTGTCAACTTTTAATACACTTGATTTGTGCGCCTGATTTATATCATTATACTTCGGAAACCGAAGAGGTAAAAATTATGTCAATACGTGGATAGGTTAGAATTGCAATATTTTACAAGGTGATTTCATTCATAATTTAAAACTAATTTTACTTACGTTGTAAAATTGTATGATTCATGCCTGCTTTGAAAATGATGAAAAATGAAGTCCCCAATCCAGACAGACACTATTAGCTGCCTTTTAGAACTCTCTCTCTCTCTCTCTCTCTCTCTCTCTCTCTCTCTCTCTCTCTCTCTCTCTCTCTCTCTACACACACACACACACACACACATATATATATATATATATATATATATATATATATATATATATATATATATATATATATATATATATATATATATATTCAGGTTAAATCATTTGTCTCTCATAATGCTTCGGTGGCCTAGAGGTTAGAGAGTCCGCCTCGGATGTGGGAGGTCGTGGGTTCGATCCTCGGTCGAGTCATACAAAAGTCTTCAAAAATGGTAATAATAGCTGCCACATTTGGCGCTCAGCATTAAGAGGCTAGTGATAGGACTGGTCAGCCTGATGTCAGGAAAATGTGACTGGGTGGGACATCATGCCACATGTCTGCGGCATGATGCCCCAGTGATAGACATCACTATAAACTGTCACACTGCAGAGATCGTAGCAATGTGACTGAAAAATTGTTAAAGATACGATACAAATCTAAATCACACACACAATTTGTCTCTCATTTTGTCAAAATAAAAAAGGGAGTAAAAGGCTATGGTAACTGGTTCAAGTAAGGATTCATCATCAAAACTTAATATGTATATAATTATGAGAGAATAAATGTGTTTTGAAGCCATATCAAATCACTAAAGTGCTCTGAGTGGAGAAATATGAAAATAACTAGGAAGAGCCAATAAAGAGAACGTTTTTAGTCTAGACTTTTGTTCGCAATAGCTTAAACCGTTTCAATAATAATAATAATAATAATAATAATAATAATAATAATAATAATAATAATAATAATAATAATAATAATAATAACAGCAAACACATACAAAGCCATCCAACCATCCAACCACCCATCCAGAAGAAACCCATATATGTTATAGTGAATTAACAATTGTAATTAACCTTTCCTGTGCCACTAAGTAAATACATGTGGGTACATTATAATATATAATTGATTCAATTTGAAAATAAAAGAACATGATAAGTTATGCGATTTTGCTTATTCAATCTCTGAAATTTTCATACGATTACAAAATCATATGCTTACAGTGTTCAACCCATAAACTATTAATATGTCTAACATCAGCCGTTGACCCATTATGTCTGTCTGGATATATATTTAATCATTGAGGTTAGATAATTTTAATTCGTACTCTACTGTGTTTCGAACCCAGGTCCGCGAGAAGACAGCACTCATTGCCTTCCCAGCACACCAGCCCATATCCTGTCACGAATAAGAACGTATCAACAAAAAATTACGGCACTTTTTCGATGTTATATGAAATCGTGCGTGGCAGACATACTCGCATGACAACCTAGTAATTATTTCTCATATATGCACACAGTCGTTTCAGATTCCTATGAAAGAAATCAAGGTATATAGGATTTTTTATTACAAAGCATTATAATCATATACCAAACAGAACAGAAAGAGCTGTCCCATGATTCTATAGAAGAATGATTGAATTAAAATTATCTATGATAGTATTATTTGTATTAAATTATTAATTCTGAATACTATTATCAAGCATTCCTCATATATATATATATATATATATATATATATATATATATATATATATATATATATATATATATATATATATATATATATATATGTATGTGTGTGTGTGTGTGTGTGTTTGTGTTTGTGCGTGTGTGTATGTATAGTTACGTGTCTAAGCTCTTACAAAAAGTAACAAAAAAAGAGTGAGGACAACAAGCTTTTTAAAATTAAAAAAAAAACTTCCTTTGCCTAGAAAACCAAAGTAAATATGAGATGTCAGCGGTTCTTTGTTGAATCTAAGAACAAATATTACAGTTTTTAATTCCGAATTATTTGCAATAAACATCTTTGTCCAAGAGTCAATTTAGGAATACTTGTATTCCAGGAAAATTATCACTTTAAATTGAATTAAATAAAAATTCAACTCAAACTGGAAATAATAAAACGCATTTAAATGTCAAAGGTTGTAAAGCCCAACTGGCTATTTCTTTTGAAGATAAACAGTTGTACAGTAAAGACACAAAACAGATTCCCAAATGAGGGTCACGTGGTTATTTGCTAGAACTGCATAGAAATAGTTTACGTACCTAACAACACGTACTTCCAGTACTTTTTGCCTTAGCAAAAAATCAATTGTTCTTATTCAGAGGAAAAAAATAATAAAAAATGTGTTTACTAGAACTGCTTTACTGGTCCTGATTCAAGGTCAGCCACTAGATACAATGTTCCTACTACGAGTTGTTTATCAAGTCAAACAGAACTGAACTGAATTTTAAAAATATTAAATACAAGTAGACAGTAGACAAAGTTATCATTATAATGACATGTAATGGAATAAAAAAAATTAAAACTAACAAAAATAATTAAATTCCATATACATAACTCTCTCTCTCTATATATATATATAGGATTTTTGTATTACAAATAATTATAAATATATACCTGTATGATAGTATTGTTTGTATTAAACTATTATTTCTGCCCACTATTATCAAGATTCTACTACAGAATCCAGGGATAGCACAGTTTGTTCTGTCTGGTATACATTTATAATTATTTGTAATACAAAAATCCTATATACCTTGATTTCTTTCATAGGAATCTGGAACGACTGTGTACATATATATGAGAATTAATTACTAGGTCGTCATGCGAGTATGTCTGCTACGCACGAGCTTATATAACACCGATTCAGTGCCATCATTTTTTGGTGATGCGTGCTTAGTCGTGACGGTATATGGGTTGGTGCGTGCAGGCAAGGCGATGGGTGCCATTTACTCGCGGACCTGGGTTCGAAACTCGGGAGAGTACGAATTTAATTTCTCTAACCTGTATGATAGTATTGTTTAGAGAGAGAGAGAGAGAGGAGAGAGAGAGAGAGAGATCAATTTCAATGTGAATGTAAGATATTTTCCAGCATCGGCAACAAGTGTAAAATCACAATATCTTGTATATATATATATATATATATATATATATATATATATATATATATATATATATATATATATATATATATATATATATATATATATATATATAAGTCTAAAATATTCACACTTATTTCATGAAATGTCTTCTTTGCAAAAAATAGCAAAGCAATTTAATAAAAGTTAGTCTCTTACTTAGTTGTAAGAACTATACTGGAACGAACGTGATTATAATATGAAGCTAGAATCTTAAATTGATAAAGTTAAATCGGTATATATTTTTTGGTGATCAAAACAGCTTTTCCTCTCCTTAGCGCTCTGTTCTATCTTATAATTTAATCTATGTAACTGTTCACAAGAAAATACTCCTCTCAACGTTCTTCTCTATCTTTCCTGTTTCAGACTTTTATTGTTTGATGTTTAAGATTCATATTTTGTAGAAGATTTCAAATTTGTCACATGTATCCTGTTATTTTACATGTCAAAATAAAGAGACATTTGATTGTAAAAATTAGAATAACATTCTGCAAGATCGATTAAAATTTTAGGTGAGGAAAAATCACACTAATGTTTGACATTTGCATAGGCACTTCTAGTTGTGAAATCATCTTAGAGGACTTTTTGATTTTGGTTTAGTCCTTAACGGCACAGCAATACGAGTGGGTTTTTTAGTGCCGAAGGCATAGGGGTAAAGTACCTTGCACAAGGATATACGGCAACGGCTAACCTTGGCTAGTTCGAGAGTAGGATTCAAACCCGCATCCTTACAGTCGTAATCCCGCCATGTTAACCACTGAGCCACAGCAGCCCCTGCTTAGAGGATTTAGTGGAAACCATATAAATGACGAAACTGTCCAACTATCATTTAAATTTTGTGTATAAGATTTTAGCTGACGAATTAGTGAAAATATGGCTACGGAACAAAGGATATCAATAATATAGGAAGTGTACAGATTTAGTCAAAATATGGCATGGAACACAACATTATTTTTTATTATATTTTGTTATGAATCTTGGCCGTGCTTGGATTCCTTAAACAAATAAGTATATTTTAAAATAAATCTCCAATAAAATCCTGAGCTATTTGAACGGTTTCATCGCAGTACTTTACATTCCACAAATACATGACATTGTTCTCCCCATGGTGGACACGTTTGAATCACGGTATAAATATAAAATAAACACGGTTCTTGCTCCATTCCAGATTTATTTCAGATATGAATAATACATATTCGCACTGATAATTCGCATCACAATAAAAACAACGTATTGTATACTAAAGTGTGAAATATAGAACGTTGATGGAAAAATATTGTTCATATTTTTATGTCGGTCTTTTCACATGTGAAAGATATATCCGTATATGTTCAAAGGTGAAAATAAAAGATTTTACACCATGCTATTGGTGCTTAATCGTGTTTGCCTGTGAAAGTTATGCACGCAGCAAGAAACAACATTACTTTGTGATCTAGAACAAGGGAAGTCACATTGCTGAGGAAGTTTAACTACAAAGAAAGAAAGGTCTGGTTATTTCCCTTCTACTAAACTGCATACAATTTGTAAAACCTGGTGATAAGGTGAACACATTGTTGTTATTGTGTTAGTAAAATGCAGCTTGTTTTGCTCTGTTGCTAGTTATTTTTTTTTACCAGCTCTGCAAATAACTTCAAAATAATAGAGTACAATGAACACTAATAAAGTTATACCACGCAAGATAATAAACCAGTGCAATGAACAATCATAAAAGCATAACACACACAATAATAAAATAGTAAATGAATACTCATAAAGGCATTACACGCAAGATAATAAAACAATGTTATGAACAACCATAAAGACTTTACACGCAAGAGAATAAAACAGAGCAACAAACACTTATAAAGGTATTACACGCAAGAGAATAAATAGTGCAACGAACACTAATAAAGGAATTACACGCTTGGGAATAAAACAGTCCAATGAACATTCAAAAGTATAAATATCCAATTAAAAAACACCCTCTCAAACCAAAATATGGCTGAAAATTTGGATAAATATTAAAACACATTAGAATCAATCATCAAACATGCAATGAATGTGTGTTTTTTTATTTTATAAAGAATACCTCATAACATTTGGACCACTCCCACCCACTAATACCGTTTCACGTCATGTAAGCTTGTGCCAAGAGACTTCATTGGTACGTCATTTCAAGTTATGCCAGCAAAATTGTACTATTTTGGTAAGCTAATTGGAGCAATTTATTTTCTGTTTTTCTGAACATACATATAATTCTCTTGCAAATAATCAAGAAATAATTATAACAATAATTTTTTTTTTAATTCAAATGCAGTTCTTTTTTTGCTTGAACTTTGCTTTGGAAGTACTTATCAAAGACAAGGGACAGTGGTTGCAACATCATTCCTTCGTCTGTCTTGTTCTGTCTTCCTCTTTATTATCTCATTATCAGTGTCACCATTTCATCATTCCTCAGTCTTCATGTTATAAACCTTGACCTTTATGATATGAAATTTTACCAAGGAGGATTGAATGTCAAAATTTACGTTCTACAGAGATACTTTTTATGTTGCTGCCAATTCGACAACATAAAATATATTAATTAGTGAGTTGTGTTTAATAATAATTAATAATTATGCTGTTTAAGAAATATATTTCGTGTATTATTTGACATTTGAAAGAAGAGGTGTTACGACTATATTGTCTTCAATTAAGTAATAGAAAAGAACGAAAACCGACACATGAGTTCCATTAACAATTTACGTTCAGTTAATGTCACTTAAACACCCATGTGGTGCTTAGTCCTTTCAAAATGGTACTACTTTAGTTCACTTTTGTATAGTTCGCCTCAGTATCTACTATAGAAAGTTCAAAAATTTAAAAACACGACTGCTACAATCTTCCTTAGAGTGCCAAAAACTTTACACTCTACCACCACCCCGCTAAGTAATTTTCACTGGCTAACCATTCTACCCAGAATGGGATACAAATCATATTCTCTATGCTACGCTACATTCGTTGACTGACTCCATTCCAATATACATATCTATATGTGTACAGCTCATCTAGAAACTTACGTTCCTCTTTAGACACTTGCAGCTGCGTGGAACGAATTGCTAATTCCTCATATGTCTTTATGATCTCAACTAAGAGTACTCCTAATGCTAACCTATCTCGATTACAAGAACAGTTTTAGAGGCTCAATAATGCTTACTTCCTTAGCAATTGTTGGGATGTTTTTTTGTAATTTGTAATTTTATTTTGCTTTTGTAATCCTGTCGTGGTATATCGTTTAAGGGTGTTATGCGTTATCAAATATTGTAAAATGCTTAAATTTCGCAACTTTATGCACGTTACTAAGTCTATATAATTATTATTATTATTATTATTATTATTATTATTATTATTATTATTATTATTATTATTATTATTATATCTATGGATATATTTATATTTGTCCTTACAATCATACAAATAGAGTCATAATGTGAATTTCCCACCAAACAGATTAAACATATGAACATTTTGTAATGTAGGAATTCCCATTTTCGCCATATAAACACTCAGAATCGCTGCAAACAAGAACCGATGTAATATAGAAAGTTTTCCATAATGGCATCCTATACCATTGAATTTATATAACAGTACCTCGCGTAAAACACTTTGTGCATTTAATTTGGTATTATCTCTTTTTATTCATAAGATAGAAGTGATGCCACAGTTCAAAGAATCCTTTATTGACATCATGTTATGCCTTTCAAATCCAAAAAGCAACTAAAATTAATATGAACTAAAACAAACAATAACCTTTTATCTGCATCATACTCTTAAAATACACAATGTTTATTGTGTCTTGCAAAGAATTAATGTACTTAGTACGCAAAGCAGTATCAAATCTGCAACCTGGTATGAATATTTTTCAGAATTTTTTATTTTTCCAGTTCTGTTGACCTGATATAGGAAAATGAAAACATTCAACTATTTCATGAGACGTTAGATACAACAATCATTGAAGAGGATTTTAGCTTAGGATTTAGTAAACTGAAATATAAAAAAGCTAGTGGAATAAATATTTAATCCAGCGATTTCTTTAATTGTACGGGCAACATAATTGCACCAATATTAACAATATTATTCAACAACCTATTCCATTTTGTATATTATCCAGAATATTGGTCAACAGCTATAATCACACCAATTTCAAAGAAATGGGATGCAAATGAACTCTCAAATTGTACAGACATTTGTCTACTAATTATATTAAGGAAAGTGTTGAAGGTGTCGAAAAATATGTTTAATAGGCTGCATATATTTTGCCTAAAGTTGAAATTAAAATGGAATATAGTAAAAAAAAAACAAGAGTGGTTGCATTTTACAGAAGTGGCTATCTCAGAAGTTACGAAAACTGGTACTATGGCCATAGAGAGGCAAAGATTTAATCATAATATAAGTATTTAGGATGAAAATTGTCTTCAAAAGCTCTTGGCATATATGCCAGAGCCCACATACTGAAACCTCAGACCCTGCAAGCGATGAAGGCTATGCACATATTAAAGTAAGTCTTTCAAAATTTACCTGTTTCCCCGCAAGTGGATTGCTTCATCTGTCATAGTTCAATAGAGTTCCATTCTTGACTATCAGGTTTTGCGTTTTTTTATGGTACTATTGATACTTAAGCAGCTCATTTGTCATTTTGTATAATATTGGTACAACTAAGTCTACTTCAAAAGCATTTATATATAATGAATTAGGTAGAATTAGTATCATGAGCATGAGATATAAACGTATTTTGAAATACAGACTCTGAATTCTAAAACTGCTAGAAGGCAGATTTCCTAAAGAATGCTACAATTTATAGTAAATATGGGAATGAAATTGAGACTGCTGGGCTAACAATGTTAGAAAGCTCTTATTTACATTTGAACTTAGCAATGTTTGTTATACTCAGATCGTCAATGACGACAACACATTTGTTAGAATGTTCAGTCTGAGATGTGAAGATATTTGTAGGCAAAAGCTGCAGGATCGCAATAAATTGATATATTGACTATGTCGTTGGGAATAGAACTCGTCAATGATATCTTGAATTATTAGGAGACAGCGAAGTTTGTTATATAATCACTATGTTTAGAATGGGTAGCTTGCCATTCAGACTTAACAATGGACGATTTGAAAGTATTTGCAATGAAGAAAGATTGTATCAAATTTGTAACGGTAATATCGAATATGAATTCCATTTTATTTCTGCTTGTCCAATATATGGAGAAATACAAATATAATATTTACCCACCATTGTATATAAAAATAAAATAAAACTTTTGAAAAACTTAAGACTTTTATACAACATGATACTAGTAAATTTCTGATGACTAAGTTAACAATGTAGATTCATTGTTATAAATCCGAACGGCACAGCATGTGCTTTTGACAAACATGTTTAAACTTGATCATATCCATATCCCCTGCACTCCAAGTATAATAAATGTTTGGTAGAGTATAATTGTCTACTCCATGAAACACAACTAGAATATTACATTTATCTCTGATCACATTAGGTATGTGTGTGTATCATTTTGTAACATAAATCACGTCTGCATTTTATGTCTACCTCTGAAAAATATTCTAGCTGGATTTTATTGTTTTTCCAACATCCAATCATCATATGCTGCAAGATTAATAATGAATCCATCTAAGTCATTTACAGATGGGGCTTCATCAATATCGGTGATAAAATCAATATCGTCACCGTATTCATTAATTGATTTCACTTTCTCGTTATAATCTTTAAGTACTATGTAGCAATGTTAATCATCTACAGACGGTGCTATTAAATATAGTTTGCTCCATCTCAATCATCTCATCATTAAATTGAATAATAATTGTTTTACCTGATCCATATGGACTAATTATAACCATTCTAAATTTGGTAATGCTGGATGGTGCTGCAATGATTCGTGTTTTCGTGTCGCCTAAAAATCAATTATTGTATCCATACTATTAATAACACGAATCTAGATTGTGTTCAATGTAGATTATCTACACTTACTGCAGGATTGACAACGATAATAACGAAAAGTAAACGACATGCATTAACAGGTAAATGTGTAAGATGTAGTACAATAAAATATAAATTTATCTCAGAGACAAAGACAGGTGGAGATATTGCTGCTTCTTTAGGAAAATTATCTGGATTATCATGAGCTAAATAAGCCGATGAAAAATACCTTCAGAAAATATTTATTGTGGTCCTGGAACTCGATTTCATATCCAAACTGATGATCAAGACCATCCAAGACCCGGAGAGCATCCAATAATTAAGATTAATCAAGCATGTTATGTCATGACGTTGCTTATAAAAGTAAAGATTTTCAGCAGCGGCATCTCACAGATGTATAATTGATTCATGTATTAAATTCTATACCTAAAAAATCTCAGAGAAAAGCTCGCTAGTTTTCTGATAAAATCCACTATGTAAAATACAATAATTCTAGGAGTTGGTAATTAATTATATAACTATTATAATGGAATTTATTTATTATAGCCCAGGAAGATATTGGAGAGGCAAAGCAGCGATTACTAAATTTGTTGAAGCAGCAAAAGTTTCACAGGCAATATGGCAAATTTATCTACCACCACCAAAAACATTCAATACGCACATTGTGATTTCAGTACTCCTAATGAAATTCATCAAGCAGATATGTTGTTTTTACCACACGATACTATTAAAACACGAGACTGAAAGTGACGCACGTACAAATACGCATTGCCTGTTGTTGACTTTGCGAGTAGATATAAAGACGCAAAGCCATTAACAACAAAGACAGCATCTGAAGTTATATCTGCGTTTGAGCGAATTAATCTACGATGGCCACAGCTATTACAAGCTGATCCTAGCAAAGAAGTTCTTGGTGCAGTATTATCCTTGATGAAAAACATGACGTTAAAATCAGACGAGGTCGTAGTCAAATTCATCGTGATCAGACAATCGTTGAATGATTAATCGAACACATGGTGAGCGGTTATTTGGATATCGATATGCCAAGGAAATATCTACTAATTTGAAGTCCGGTGAGAGATAACCGTGAATGGTTTGCAAAGTTATCAAGTGTGATATCTGCATTAAACAATGAAATTACTCGTGAAACTTCCATGAAACCTGATACAATTACAAAAGTTATGTATACGCCGTAATGATAACGGACAACGCCATGAACAACCAGTATTAGGTGATGTAACTTTGAAATATTTATATGTTTATATGGACCATAGGAGCTTGGGTGGAAAACAAAACGAGCAAACGTGACTACACATGCAATATATATATATATATATATATATATATATATATATATATATATATATATATATATATATATATATATATATATATATGACTCAAGCAGAAAATAAGTGTATTTGGTTAAAATTTAGACATATTTTGTATTGTAATAAACCATCTGTAAACTAAACGATTACTGTAGAAATTATATGCAGAGCATCAAACATGGCTGTACAGGACCAAAACCACGTGTTCAGTGTGGTATTGGAATTAGAGTAAAATCACAATTATGTGTAGAATTTGGCGTTAAAAATACAGAGAATTGAAACGTTATTATGACAAAAAATACCTTAACAGGTAAATCCTCTAAAGAGACAGAAAAAGATTATCTGGCTAAATTTCAACATAATGATTGAGACAAATAATATTATTATATAAATGGAGCAAAACATTATTTGTAGCACTTCATATCATTAAAAATTATGAATCACCACAAGCTGGTGTAATTAGAAAATGAAGTTTGAAAAAATCAGTCTGTAATATAAATAATAATGGTTATCTCAGATTCCGTGTTGGGAAAAAGGATTATATATCTCAGATTCATACATGACTCGGTCGTTAAAAATGGAATTGAAATTGATCACATCAGTAATGACTAACCCTATAACTATGTAAATAACTTACGACTTACTACACAAGGTCAGAATTAAATGTTTGGAAAAAATGGCTTTAATAATCATTTTATCTATATAATGTATAATTCATTTACAAAAATTTCGTCGACATGGATAAGCATTTATTTTTGTTCGATATTCTGGAAGTTGTATACATTTATGAACATCTGTGACTAAGTCTGATCGCAATGGCTCTGGTGGACGCTGTTAAACTAGTGCAGTATCAGGCCAATCTAGTACTGATCTAATCAAACTTTGATAAATATCTACAACATGATCAGGAGAATTTACTTCAATCACTGATGTAATTGTTGGTTCGTAAATAGTAATTACTATTTTGATTCTTATCCTGTAATAGATTTAATTCTGCGCTGGAATTCTTCATTGATTTGCTCTATTTGATAACAGTCAATTGGAATACTAACTTCCTGCCAACCGGGCGATCCATTATTCTTATTTGCTAATACTAAAGAATTATTTGGTGTAGTCAACCAAATTGCTTTGATCTAATATTTGTGCAGCTATAATAAACACATAAATGTACTAATGTTATTTCTTTTACTGTAATTGGGGTTGGAAAGTTTACGCTAAATTCAGGATTGGTCGAACTTATTGATATCATCGTAGTTTTTGATGGAGTTGTATTCGTGACGATCTGCTGTAATAACTCTCTCGACTCAATCACCGAACGATGTTCAGCCGCTGACATTATTATTATTGTCATTGTTTAATTCTCCATTTTTTTAAATTCTGATTATTGTTACCAAAATCACTAACGATTCTGATGGTTTTTATTATCGTTGCGAAATCCTCGTCAGATATTTTCCATCACTGAGATACATGGAAATATGCCCAGATAATTTAGAATAAGTCTTTGTTGCTGTGTGTAATTTTATCATATAGTGACAATTTATCATTTGCACATGTAGCTATCGTTTTAGCAATACTACTGAGAATACCTGCGATAGTTATTCAAACGATATTTGTTATAACTGCAGAAGCTGTCAATGTTAACGATGATAATATTAATCCGGCTCCAGCAACAATAGCAGAAACTGAGTAAACAACTATATCAATGACAACCATACGTCAGCGATATTTTTTAACTATTACTGTACAATCGTCAATGATATTTTTAGTTCTGTCAGAAATACACATGTTTGATTATATCTGTGACGTTGAACGTCGATTAGTGACTCTGTCATCAGCGTCACTGAGGTTCCATTCATTATTCTTTATGACCTTAAGTAATTAATTATGGTGTTTCACGATATTTATTTTATCTGATTTTAAGTAATTTTAATCACACTCGTTTTTTTTAACGATATCAGGAATTCCACTGATAATATCGTTGAGTTGTGTGCTAATATCAACGAGTTTTATGTCATCAGTTGGTGGATTCTCAAAACATTCGTTAGTAGTTCTGTTCATGTTCCTGCGAAAATTTAAATTCGTGCCTTTGTTATTGGTAAAATCAATTTTGAGTTTGGTCATTTCCTTGTTGATCGTTCTTAAAGAAGTTATTATTGGAATCTCCTTATCATCGACGCAATTTTTCGTTGCAGCATCAAAATTAGATTATGGTGTTCTGAGATTAGTAATGCCATTATTATTTATGTTGAGAAATGTACGCATTATACCACCATTGATTAACACTTAATTAGATTATTGATCCTCAAAGAATTTCTTCATTGCAGCATCATTATCTGTGGTTCGATTTCCAAGACCTATAAAAAAATTTTCTATTCACAATAATCTTTCCCGTGAATAAATCGCCAGCTTTTTTAACATAATCGTTAACTGACTTACCAGAATCTTGTATTTTATCCTGATTAGTAAACGTAACAATATTATGAACAACAGCGGTAGGAATTCGCATGAGTATATCTGGCAGTTGTATATTACTTGTCTTTAATCGTCCTTGTTTATCCTGAAAAACAACGACTTCATTTTGTTCCACACTTGCAATATTTAATAAATTGTCGGTCTCATTTCTAAGTTGATCTACGGTTGCATATTTAGATAAATCACCTTGCTCCTGATTTTTAGCACGAGATCTTCTGTTAATATATACCATTCAATATCTTTTTAAATGTGACAATGTGGTATCTTCATGCACGATTTTATGAGGTGGCTTTGTTGATTCTGATATAGCATCAAGTACATTAAGTTCTTCACGACCACATATTGGTGGATTAGTTAATAATTGTGTAGGTATCGTTGTATACAAAACAGGAGGACTTTGCATGTTGTTAGCATATTTTAAAATTTCTTTTGGTGGCGCTAATCCATATGAATAAAAATAAATAATTCCACATGAATCAATTGTATAAGCGACCCAGTTTTTTGTTGACATTAATAATACATATCTTAGTATTGTTTGGTATTGATCACGCATGAAAACACCTCTGAATTGTTTTATTTTTAGTTCTTTAGCAGCTTCGAGTAAACCACAATTGGACATTGGCGATATTAGGAAACTGGCGAGGAAGTCTTCGATCTTTTCCGTACCATGATTGTGGGGTCCCTGGCAATCTGAGAACTCCTCCCTTTTTGGATGTTCGTTTTATTACCTGTCCGGTTGGTTTCTTTAATGCCATTCCAACAGCACCTAATGCAGGCAGCTGCCTTTACAACAGTTGCGGCAGCGGCTATTAATGATCGAATAGCTATGAGAAGGAGAAATATATCACATGTTTTAAAATATGTTTGATAGCGCCCGCACAAAGATTAAGTTAAACACCCTTATTTGATTTCTTGACTTCATTGAAGTTTTTGAACTGATGCTTGGTCAACGATAATTTATTTGAACCACTCATCTGATCCTTCATTAGAGAGACTTTTATTCCACATTTGTTGTTTGATGCTGATTGTAGTCTTTGGAACTGACCAGGTATCAGGGTAACATTAATGTAATTATACATTATAATATTCATGAACGATCTAATTACATGTTACATATTTTCTGTGTTTCAACGACTCTCATTCGTCCGCCAGCACCTTCAAGGAGTATTGATTTATGGCTAAGAAAAACAGCGATTATTCTGTAATTAGCAATAGCTCCTATCGTTGCACTAGCTCGAAAATGTATATTAACTACCGATTGTCTGGTCAAATCTAAACTTTCGAGCAAAACGTAATAAATCTGATATAAAGTTGTAACATCCAATTGTGATATTTGTAAACCAGTACCAATGTTTTGATCAGTACCCATAAACATTACAAGACGATTATATGCACGTACTACATAATGTGATCGAAATTCAGTAATGTATCCTCGGATGATTCTTAATGTCCATTTATCCTTAATGAAACCTCAGAAACACCAAGATTGTCAAATATCATAATGCTATGATTTTGATTGTTTACTCATGCAGCATCTTGCAATGCAATATATATAGCTGATCTTGAAATCGTTGCTGTATCTTGCAAGGCCAGGTATTGTTGTAGCAACGTCAACGTTCTGAATTGATTCAATATTTTATTCCGCCGATCACGTACGTTGCGCTATCAAATAACGCCATAATACTATTATTAACAAAACCAACACTAACATCATCCTAATATTCAGTATTATATTCTTTTAATATTTCACCCTCTACTTCAATGAATGTTTCAGCGGGTTGGAAATATCTACTTATGTCATGATCCTGAAATTCAAACATTCTTCCACGCTGTTCAGAAATTTGTTCGTCATAAGAATAATATTGATAATAACGCACGGACTCATCTTTGAGTACCGGTGCGTCCATGTCGAATGCGGGAGCAGTTATAGGTTTGAACATATTTATTATAATTATTATCGTCTAAAATGAAGACCACTTCGGGAAGTGAGACAACTTCCTGCTATCAGACTAGCGGTTAGATTTTTTTCTTTTTCTGATAATGGCACATCAGCCAATTCTGCTAGTTTTTGATTAGCAGCCTGATTTATTATTTAACTTACATCTGCGGACATCAATTCAGTGCTAGGTAATTTCACTAGTTGAGGTCGGAGCGTTGGCTGTCTGCGTATTAATTGTGCTAATCTATCTATTATTGCTGAGAATGCTCTGCTAGTAATATCACCAACAGCGCCTATATCTTTTTCAGGAACGACATCAATAGTTTTCATGCCCAGTTGCTTTGGAATTGGTATTGCTTTTGGAGCTATCCTTCTAAATAGACCCGAAAAAAAACATCACCCAGACCATCTCCATAGGTTGCTTTGTATACTGGTAATTGAAAATTTATCACACTGGCCATGGTTGGTCCACTATATACGATATTTAATTACATAGTCGCTATGATAATTTTTGGAGATTTCATTAATGAGAGACTGATACAGATAAATATCCATGAAACCGCATGCATATATATATATATATATATATATATATATATATATATATATATATATATATATATATATATATATATATATATATATATATATATATATATATATATATATATATATATATATATATATATCGGCTACTTCATTATTGATTTCTGGGGAATTATTACTAGCTCGTTTTCCTCCAATTAGAATTTATAGTCTTTCAACATCGGCAAGGACACTGTTAGAACATTGAGTAACGAGACCACTTTCTTGTGTGGGAAGACCACTTCCAAAAGAGGTGTCTGACAGCTAATATTATTCTTCCTCACATTTTGTTTGAGCTGGTTGTTATTTTGGAGATTGAGACGATTGCTGCGGTGGTGGTAGTAATAATTGAGTTAATTGTTGTGGTGGCAGTGATTGTTGTTCTAGTGGTGGTATCAGTGGTGATCGTGGTAATTTATATCGTGGTTGCTTTTGTGCTTTTGGAGATTGTGGCAATTGTTGTGGTGGTGGTACTGGTTGTGCAATATAGTTATTTATCCTCTCCCTATAAACATTATATCTTGTATCGTTGTTTCGAACTTGATTAACGTTATAGTATATGCAATATATCTATTTGTACAAAGTATCAACATTTACGTAATCATCAGCGAAGTTAGATTTTAAAAATTATGTTCAACCATAATAACTTTTTACAGCAATATCATGTAATTTTAGGTCTTCGGTTTTTCTAATAAGATTAATAAAGTCTTCATTAAACTTATCAACCAAATAAACCATGGCTCTTGCTTCCGATTGTTTTCTAGTTCCGATATGTGATCTTTTAGATCATCTATTTCAGCACGAGCTTCAAAAATACCTTCAAATATTTCTTGCATTGGCTGGACAGCAGCTATTTTGGTTGGAATTCCACGTCTGTTTTGTTCTTTTTGCAATTTTCCATTTGTCTCAGCAGTTTACTCTAACGCAGGTAGAGGAGGTTTAGTGGTCTCAGTGATAGGTTTAAAAAATTGTTTTGTAACCTCTTCAAATCCAACTTGAGATTCCTGACGTGATTATAGATGTTGTTTAACGATATTACGAACAGGTTTTTTTAATTGCCTCTAGTCATTCTCTAGCTAAATTAGCTGAATGAGGTTATCCAATATTCATTATTAATAATATTTACAATATTTTTTTAATTTATAGCAGCAGGGAGGGTGAACGACACAAATACAGTGCCGGTTCGATAGTAAATGATATCGTAAAAAAATATTTCAATAGGGTAACAAAACTATGCTAACCTCCAAGACTTTATCATGTTTTTAACCGCATGGAAGTATACTCGGTTAGAGAATTCGGTTTAACGTTATTGACCTTATTTTTTTCAGCCATTTGTAGAAATCTTTTTCGGGGTAATAGGCTCGAAAAAAAATTTGTAGGTTCACCCTACCTGCTGCTCCAATTTAATATTATCTCTCAGCTTTGTCTTCATATCCTTTAATAGTATTAAAGGAAACATAAAGCAATTAATATGAATGGAATTTATATCAAATTAAGAATCAATATAGAACTTTTTTTGAGAGTACATATATGCGAGGGGTTTTGAATTGTTTACTCCACGACAGTGCACTGGTTATGACCGTCAAATTTATCTCCCATATAAAATAAAAATTTGTATGTGCTATAAATAAAATATGTGTATAATATGTACGCTGTATCAATGATATACCACTCACTGAATAATGTTCATTAAAAGGAAACTCAGCAAGCTTCGTTTCCTTTTAATGAAAAATTTATACATCTCGTGGTACATCATTGATACAGCGTGCATACTATACATGTATTCTATATTCATCTTATCGTTTTATTAGCCCGACGGAAGTATAATATTTCCCATTTCTGTGCTATATCTATATATATATATATATATATATATATATATATATATATATATATATATATATATATATATATATATATATATATATGGCATTGGTATATTGACTTTTCATTTCCTCAGTTAGTTTATTTGTATGGAACAATTTACAACCTTTTCTCTCAGTGACTAGCACTGTATGATATGATTTTAATAACTCTGATAAAAAAATGAATCTTTTGCAAATAGTTCTGTACTGTCTAAATTGTTTAGCCATATAATATAGAGCTAGCACTAAATATTGTGACACGTATACGTTCCAATCCTTTTCTACATATTTAATTGTTTTTGATTTCTTGTGTAATAGTTCTGGTAAAATTTGATTTTACCGATGCATTAAATGGCGCATGGTAATTGTTTTTGATACACAAATTGAGTTTTTTTTTTGTAATCGATGTACTTTGTGCATGGAATTGGTAGGAAGTTTAAGTATTTCCAAAAATGTGATAATGATTTATGTTATTTTCTTTAACATTTTGTTTCTTCAAAATATAATAAAGAAAACAGAGATATTTTACATTGTGCTTTTTTAAAACACTTGTTATAGATGCAATTAGGTTTAAGTATGTAATTTTAAATTAAATATATTTTAATGTCATCTATAATTTCATGTGTGGCCATGTAAGGACATCTTGTAAGCAGTAGAAATCTAATCCGATTAGGCGTGTCATTTTGTCGCTCTTTTTTCTGTTTGGCTTTGTTATTAAAAGAATTTAAACATGCAAACAAAAACACCATTTTTTGACACATATTGCTGCCTAAGTAGCCGTAATCTTTCAAACGTATTCATCATTCATAATACCTAGGTATCCCTGACCTACTCTACTTATGTGCAACTAGTGCAAACCAATGGTGAACAACGAAAAAAATGTGCTACCCATAATACGTGAGGCATCAAATCAGAAGGAGCTGTAGATATCACGTTTTATTATAAACTTTCCTGCGTCTAGCATGCCAAATCCTGTAATGTCAACAACTGAATATACCTACATTTGCAATACTATAAGCTGAAATTAGTATAATTAAAATTAGACGGGATCGTTTGACTCAAAATAATTAATGTAATAGGAATAGCTCACAGTTGTAAAAGATATAAAAAGGAATGTTTGGCTATAGCCTCTGGTGTGGAACGACTATATAAAAGCTTGAAACCTTTAATCTCTAAAAGAATGTTTACTAAGCAAAAATTCCCACCATTATAAAAGCTAGTGTGCTTAATTACAGTTTTATATAACGTCAATTTCTACTTTTAAAACAATAAATCTAAACACATTTACAAACACAACTATATAAATATCATATTATATTTTTAAACCTTATTACTAAATCTGATTTTATCCCATTATTACATACTCTGTGTAGTTCAGTCGACTACAGAATTTACATGCAATCTTTAAAGGCGTGGCATCGAATACACATTTTATCAATAAACATTCCTTCACATTGTTGAAATATCAAGTCTCAAGAACCAAAATTAGACGATAAACAGCCCTTGGCTTTCATACACATGTATCACCTGATATTAAAAGATAATGATTTTTGAAAACGTCTTAGCATAGAAACAATCCTCTCAATACGATACCATAATGCCAGATTAGCTCACTTCAGTTTACGTATACGGATATAAAGACGTACTTTACTTTTTTGCCAGTAATAAAATAACCATAGACTATGTATAATAAAATGAAACAATTGCAAATAAGAATCGTTTAGCAAGTAAAATATTAAGTCTCTGCCAGGTTAAGTTAAAGCATGATTAGTTTCCAATGCGTGTTAGACATAATCCTATCAAAAATATTAAAAAAACAAAAGATACATAGACATGGATAGAAAAGCGGAATTTAATGTCCGCATTATTATGGAAAGTGAGCAAGATAGCAAATGATATCTATGGACAATCGGTCTCATTCATCTTGATATCATCGATTACCAAGAAACCAAGACTGATATTGGTCCATGCCCCTTCAATGACTATCTGATAGACACCACCTTCAATTCCTACTGTTGACATAGTCCATTCTTCAGCAAAATTAGTATTTGTCGTGTTTCTCAATTTCTCTATACCCTTGTCACACTTTGTTGTGATGACATTAAGAGATCCGCTATAATTCTTTGATGCCATGTGCCACAGGCTTAAACATCTTGAAACGTTGGACTCTTTAATGTTCACTGTGATCTGGGCAGTCACGTGTTCCTGTTGATTGGCGGTAATGTACATGTAGCTGCCGGTAACCGGATCTATACCAAAATTGAAATAATACAACAGGTATTACAAATCGTATTAGTTAATAGTTATGTCTCCGTAGAAGTAGAACCAGAACAGTTCCCTATAAGACTACGCTTAATTAATAGTCATATTATTTAGAATTTAATACCCAATTCACAGTTAAACGATATTTCTACTGATGTCTTGAGAAGCGTGTTAAAGCCATTCATCAATTTGATGATTCTTTGGCTTCAAGTATTAGAGTATATATATATATATATATATATATATATATATATATATATATATATATATATATATATATATATAAATCAGCCATACAAATAGTATGACCTTATGTTAACAAAGTTTTCTTTGTGTGTCCGTTGATCTCTTTTGTTTTAATTTCAATGTAGCTAGTACTATAGAAGATGATACAAAAATGAATAAAAAAAGGGTACTTTGCAATATGTGAGGGACATGCAATTATTGAGAAAATGAAATAAACATTCACATATACATGTGTCTATATAGGTGCACTAAACTATAGGTAGTTAAATAGGCCAGAACGTTGGTTAGTAGATATATAGATAGATAAATAGATAGGATGACCTTAAGAATGGTATTAACATATAAAATATGGCAGATATGCGACATGCTGATAATAAATTACGGGTATTTAAAATGAAGGATATTGAACATGTTGATTTAATTCAAATACCTGTAGAACTTTTCCACCCACTATAGGTGTGATCATTTGATGGTTCTCCCTCTGTGTTATTTGGTTTTCCTAGCTGCCATTTTGTTAAGCTTCCCTCTTCGTGCTGCCATCCACATGTACCATTTTCAAAGTTACAGTCAGCTGAGAGGAAAGACTGGTTTTTTGCTGTGGAATCTATTGTCATTATCGTTTTTCTTGTTGTTATTATTTTTATTAGTCGTAGTAGCGTTATTATTATTGTTATTATTATCATTATCATTAACATTATTATTATTATTATCATCATCATCATCATCATCATCATCATCATTATTATTATTATTATTATTATTATTATTATTATTATTATTATTATTATTATTATTATTATTAGCTTTGTTACGAAAATAATTGGTATCATTTATAATTGCTACATTATATGTTCCTTATAACATATATAATAAACTATCACTTTCTTAAATAATATTTCACCTATCTAGATATTAGTTAAAATATTTAAATAAAGTGCATCGCCAACAAAACGGACAAGCATTTACAAAAATGTAAAGTCATATATGGCTGACGTACATTCATTTGGGATTTCAGCTGGAATGACATTTTGCGTAGTATGCTTTTAACTACTGGTAAATATGAAATATGATGGTTACTTCTTCGCCGAATCATCAATCCAAATATGGAGATAAACGATTGAAAGACTGAGCCGAGAAAGATGGAACATAATTTGTAAGCATGCAACTGTAGTTGGTGCCCTGATGCTTCTATGTAAGTGTTTGCAAAGCCATAGAATGCATCTGAATAACAAAGGCTACCTGAATAGAGTGTACTTCCTAGTACATCAAATCGTAACGATATATGATTGTGCCACTCTTGAGGATTGATCCGTATGTACTGGGCTTGGATTGGACATGGTAGCGCATTCGTCACAGGAGTATTTTCTTTCCCCATAGCGTTCCCTATAAATATCTAAAAGCATAAAATATTAACTATGGTTCATAATATTAATAAAATCAACATATGTTTCGACATTCTTACTTACATCGTTTATCAATCCTGTTTATAATATGCACGTTCCGTGGGTTTGAAAGCTTCATTAATATATTGCCAATAATAAGGGCTATTGTCTGGTAAAAGACTTTATATCAAACAAATATAAACATGTCAGTAGTCATAATGTAAACTGTCTCGAGCTATATTATAAACCACATTGCTTGTAGAATGATAAAACAAAATGTTGCATTTATTGGAATGCATAAGTTCTAAGCATCATATTCTCGGGTTATTGTCTATTTCAGAATTTCTTTTTAATATGTCCCCAAGTCTTTCGTACTTCTTAGTCTACCTTAGATCAGGGTAATATGACTTTCTTCACATTTGAAAGAGAGTACCATGTATGATTAAAGTGGTAAAAGGATTTTCTGTCTTACAAAATATCACACAATACATGAGCAATAAAAGGAAGGAGATTTACAGATTGCTTTCAAAGATGAACTTTGAGTGTTTGATTAATGCAAAAGTAATGTAGCATTCCAGTATGAAGGCGTTATGATGTGCTTGATATGATAAGCGTATGAAAGTTAAGAAGGTATTACATGGTATTACAGAAAGTAATACAACGTATTACAGAAGGTAATAATGGTATTACATAAGAAATTAAACGATATAGCATTTAATGATATAAAAAAATGATTCTAGCTAAATTTCTAAAATTTTAGAAATCAAATACAATGTGAAAGATCAGACGCTAGTATATAAGATCTGAAGAAAATTAAAGCAGGACTCATGAATATCACTGGACCATAACTGGTGCAAACTGGTCGTTCCAAAGATATCTCGTCCCTAGGATGAAATAGATACAGATTAACATTTTGCATCAGTTACCCTTACCAGTGTCCAAAATGCGTCAGTTAGAGATCAAGTTTTGCTATTTCGCCTACCGTTGTTTACCGATCTGATTAATATCAAATCTCCACTGTTGTACGTGAATATTTTTAGGGGTCATATCCTGCCAACCTATGCCATTACGATAATCGCTAATTTTATCAGCCAATCAGACGAGGTCTTATATCTTATTATTTGGAGACCGAGCATTGGGGACGAAGAGTAGGAATGTGTACCAAACGATTTAGTTCACTTTCACATTTTTGACTTCATTTCTATTGGCTAATTCGAAGGTCACCGGAACACGAACCCAAATCGGTCGTTGTCAGATCTTCACGTAAGACAACGGAAATATGATTTTCATCAGACTTTTCCAGAACATATTGTAAAGGAAGCCGACTTTGCTTTTTAGTTAGCCAACACAGACTTGATACTAAATTGGGTATATGTCATGAGACGATATTTTGGGATTCGCCAATGCAAATTTATAAGTAGAAGCAATATTCAAATATTAACCAGAAACACCAAGCCCCGGGTTCTAAATGATATACGCGTTTATAGTATTTCTTTTAAATAAACTCGGTATTTCTGAAATTTTTCTTTAGAATAATCGGTCCCACATCCAGATGGTATTAGACCTGTGATAAGCTAAGTAGGAGAGAATGTTATAATTTTGTTAGCTGTATTTTCCATGTAAAAAAATAATTCCATACATATGGAATGTTTTGTTGCTGTCCTCAAAGCATGGCAATATGTCAATAACGTTCTGCAGTCTTGAAAACACTCGTGACCTAGGCAAAACATAACACCGTTTGACCAGAAGGAAAATCGCATTATTTTACTACTTTCTCAGTTTTAACTTGCAAAGAGTGTCTAAAATCCATTAAGAAATCGTGTGCGACATGAAATATTGCTATTTCTCGATTTACAAACCTTGTCTCTAATAATATAATATCTAAGGGTTATAAACGTTAAGTTTTCGCCTATAACATAACATTTTCATAGATTGTGCTCATTTTAGCATCACGCATTCATATGTTGCCTATATGTTTATATTAACCTGTTCTTGGATAAGTGTATTGTATGGAACAAAGACATGACAGAGTCGAGATCTGTTGCAACTCACTCGTCCATGTACCTTAAAACATTTAATAAACTCGATAAAGGTAATGAAAATCACATAAATATAAATGTGATATTGATATTATTTATTTTAATGTTGATGCAAATTTCGTACAAAATGTAAATAATTCAGAAACAATAAAGAATGCGGTTTTTATTTATTTTAAAAATCCCAAAAGAAACCCCATTGCCCCTATACAGTCTAATGCGTAATAAAAACGCTCTATCATAAAGTTCTGCTAGAAACTCAAACTGAAACTAACTGATATCATGTTTTGAAATGAAGGCGGATACTTTTAAAATATAGAGAGTAACACATTCTAATTTTTGACAAAGATACCTTTTCAATAGTTGATAATTACGATATTGCGTCTAACTTTAATTACTCTATAAAAAGACAAAGAAATTAATGTGATATGAAAATATGACAAAATCAACCAAATTCGAAGAGTAAAAGTTGAGACCATTTGACAAATGTTTTTTTTTCTTCTAAACAACATGTAGCATATCTATTTTTCATATATTATGCTAATCATATATCATGATAATAATCTCATGTAGAAAAACATGTTTATGCTGCCATTTGACTTTGGAAGTTTCTAGAAGTGATTTTGTTTGTAAAATTGATGGGAATATAACCCTCATTATAGTTATTGTGTCTTAAATTTTTATAGTAGAGTTGTTTGATATATACGTATCCATTCCAATCATAACATCCAAAGTGGAATCAGTCTTTTGGTTGTGTTGAGATTACTTTGAGAGAATTTAAAAATCTGAAATATTCAATGGAATTACAAAATGCTTATTGCATAATTTTGGACTAAAATCATGTTATTCTTTATCGTTAACACAATCCATGACGTTTTTGATTATAGCATTGTGAAAGATCAAAATGTTTAGTACAGAAACACTTTCATGCTATTGTTATATAAACACATTCAAGATTTAAGACATTGGCTGGGTCAAACAAACTCAAGTCTTAACCTATTTCGGCGAATTATGATAATCATGAGGAAAGGTTCTTTAACACTTATTTGTGATTCTTCTAAGCAAATCTATATTAGTATCTTAAGGGACACAGGAACTTCCCAGAGTCTTTAACTAACAGGTACTTTGTCTTTGTCTGAAAACTCATTTTCTAGCGAAAGTGTTCTTATTTAGGCTGTAGAGTGTGGTTTTGTGAATGTTCCTCTAAACTGTGTCAATTTGGCATCAGTAACCTTACTTTCGATTGTGGGTAATCCACTTGTATCTGACAAGCCTGGCTTGCTTCAGAATGTTGATCCTTTTTAGATTCAATTCGGTGATTTATATCATGCGCTTACAGTTTCCGTAGCTATGTCAAAAAGAGATTTTGAGAATGATGTTGATCAGGAAATTTTTTCCTTGGCTGACACATTTATCCGTCAGATGTTTGATCCTCGTGTTGATCAGTTGGTAGATATTGATCACAACAATCCTCTAGGCATGGTGGCAAATGTCAATCCCTCATAGTCAAACAGGGACAAGATTTTAAGATTGTCTGTTTATCTCAGAGGGTTATTAGCGGAACTGAAGCCACGGATGTACCTGTTATTTTATGTACAGCAGGATCCACTTGAGCAAATAAAAACTACCAGAGTTACTGGCTGGTGACAAATGGTCATTGAACTATCAATTCCGACAGGAATCTCTTACCTAGCCTTTTAAACTCCATTGGTTGGTAAATTAAGAATCAGTATAAATTGACCAAAATTAAAAGAGATGTTCGTAAATGGTGTAGATTTTGTCACACTTGTCAAATTGTAGGAAAATCCAATCAGAAGATACATATGGCTCATCTGTAACAAATTCCTATTTTTGACGAATTATTTAGCAAAATAATGGTAGACTATGTTGACCCCTTACCTAAGACCCAGTCAGGCAACCAATACTTGTTGACTATAATTGTAAGCCATCTCTATTTATATTGGCCATTCCTTGGCGACATATTACAATAAAACCATCGTTAAAACTTTGATAATGTCTTTTGTTGTACACTTTTTAGCCTCCTCAAATCTGGCCAGTTGGATCGATGGTCACATTTTATGTCTAAAGTTCGCCAGCAAATTATGCGGTTTTAAGTCCTCCGCCTATCACCCTGAAAGTCAAAGGGTTTGGAAGATTTCATCAAACTATGAAATATATATTTCAGTCATATAGCCAGAGGAAAATATTCGGACGAGAACATTCATTTTTGCTGTAATTTGCTGTTACAGAATCAGGTCAAGAATGAAAATACATCATGACAGAACAAGAAGGAAAGGACATTTCAGCCTCGTAATGAGTTCTGTCTTTATTGTCTATGCCTCAAATGTCTCTTCTGGTAAATGTTATTGTCCTTATTCAATTGAAAAGAAAAGTAAAAGACTTAAATTTTATCGTTAACACTTCTGGGAGGAGGATACAGAACAGCTTTGTCCTATAAATATATTACAGCAGTAGTTTAATATATGTGCAATAACAAAAAGTGTAAACTAAAACACTGTTATGTGGCTATGAGCATCATATTCATGATATTCCAACAACTAAAATCTACGATGATGATATTATACATCCTAAACCTCATAGGACGAACCCTCTCAAGCAGAAATCTTTACAAAAAGACATTCAAATTTTACTGGAGGACGATTTCATGGAACAAAAACAAAAAGAAACTAGAGTTCAACTTGGACTGTTGTGTCTAAGTCAAATAATACATTCCATATGTGTTCTGACTATAGAAAGGTCTACAGTGTCGTCAAGACTGATAAATTATTCCAGTGTCAAGAAGGAATGTTTGGCTTTAATATTCGCTTTGCAACATTTGAAGTGTGTATTAGCTCCTTCTCCGACAAAAAATCTGAGGATATGTTTGATGTTGCAGGAAGACAACATTGAAATTAGGCACACCGAAGGTAAAGATAATTTGTTTGCAGTTGCCCGGAGGTACTATATTGCTTTATGTATATTTTGAGTGATTAATAAGGCATCGAACAAGGTAATTTTAATTATTATAATATCATTTGTATATTTGACTAATATGTAAATATAGCTTTAGTTGTATAATTCTTTCTTTCTCTTTATGAGGGAGGATTAAGGTGTATATAATTTGTATGTTGTCTTCACTGCTGTCCATGATTTAGGATATATATTTTGTGTGTATCTAATTTTTGTCTTGTTTTTAAGTATTACATAAGTTATTTACTGATAATTGAGTTAAAGGTCCTGCCTTCTTTACAACATTGCAATATTATATAAGCAAGTATGTGACCAACATCCAAGCCTTGTTTTGCGTCTTAGGTTGTATATAAGGTTGTGGTAAACAAAATTATTCATTCCTATTTTGATATCAGTCTGTGGAATCACTTTGTGTTATGGTCATATATAATTTGAGAAGAATCATTTTATTAATTTATTCAATAGCGTTACCAAGCGCATATTGACCGTTTTGAGGAAAACACTCTCTTTGGAGTATTGTGGACTAATTCGTATACATTCTGGAGTATATCTTTGTGATACATCAAGATTGTTGAAACAATAACTCTTTCAAAACGTTTTGTACATAAGTTCAGTCAATACTATTGAAATTCATTCGTAATATTCTATCCGTTTTGATTTGTGACAGAACATTAAGGATTATATGGTTTCAGATCACATTACTATAAATTCCTTTAAATTTTTCCCTTGTATTTTACGGCTATATATTGTATTGCTGATTTTACAAAATATGGTGGTTTAAATTTTCCTAGACGCACGTGTAATACATTTTCGTGTTGTTTATTTGCTAGAAATTAAGATATGATTATGCACTAGTTCTAAACATAAGTCATTTGGAACAAAATAGGAAATGAGAGTAAGGATAGAAGCCAGATCGAATCTTACCAATTCTTTGCCATTATGGTCCCGAACGGGATTATATAATAAACCGTCGAAGCTATGCATCACTTTGTACAAATTTACTAACTGATTGACATTTTTGGGGTCCCGTCCTTTTGTTGTGACAGCTGTGACAAACTGGGCATTTTTCAAGTTCACCTACAAAATTGAGAAATGTTAGTTCAGTCAGTTTGCACACAGGCACAAGACCTGTTGGTTGCGAGATTCGTGTAGTCATGTGATTGGGAATGAAAATAGCGAGTTTCAAGTCAAATTTCATCAACGCTATATTTTCGGCTAGTCCGTCAGCGAATTAAAGCTATAACGAATGCTATACTCGCATTTTTCTGAGCAAAAAATAATATTACTATCGATCTCGTGCAGGTATATCTCAATGAAAGGTTCTTAAAGTTTGCTTTGCCACCTAGTAAGCGGGTACCGTATGCCTACACCAAATGGTGTCGCCGAATTCCAACTTTTCGATAGGCTTTGGCCTCCTACATCCCAATATAAATGTCCAAATATCTAAAATAGGATTGCAAGGGTTAGAGAAAACTCAGACTATAACGAGTTGTGATAGAACTACTACTATTTTGACAAATTATTTTAACCGACCTCTTGGGATATAGGAGGGTTGCATGCTAATCTAATTTTATATAGTTCTTTATAAATGATCAGATCTCAGTGGTAATATGCATATGTAGCAAAGATATAGTTTTCACCCCAGACTTTGAAGAACTAGTTGCTGTAATGAACGTTGATAATATGGTAAACTGCTCTGCTACTGCGACAAGAAATATAGGAAACTTTTGTGATAGAACTGGCATTGAGGCAAACTTCACCAAGACAAACATAGTGGTATTTTAGGAATGGGGAAAATGTGAAGAGAACACTAATATGGTATTTTAATGAGGAAGGAATAGAAGATGTGTTCTTTTTATATAAATATATGTCATTATTGTTGCACCAGAGTTGAAATGATCAATGGCTTTTCAAATGATCGCTGCACACATTAAGAATTCTTTGTCATGATTATTTGATTTCCAAAAGCAGTTCGGCCAATTTCATATCAGAACTATGTTTAAATATTTGACTCATTGATGTAACCAATATTATGTTATGGAGCTGAAAAAAATGGGAAGTAAATATTGGAAAAATACAAAAGAAGTGCAGTTTCAATTCGGTAAGAAATACCTCTGTTTCAAATATTTTTTTAAAAAATGACTTATATTGCAATGCTGTAGGTTCCTTCGTTTTACCTCATTTATGGTAAGATGTAAATTATCAGATTAAAATTAATTGATTATCAGATGACAGATATCCACATCAATGTAACAGTATGTTGAAAACGTTAAATGAAGTTGGTAGAATCACATGGGCTACGAAGATTAAATATATGCTCTATCAGTATGGTGTTGGATGCGTATGTATAATATAAGATGTTGGTGATGCAAAAGTATTTACTTTGGAATTCACACAAAGAATTTGATACACTGTATTTCAAAGTTGGTCAAAATTATATTACTAATTCCTCAGACTGTTAATGCTATAGTCAGTATAAATCGCTATTACAATGTGAGAAATGCCTCTAATGAATATACCTTTTAATCTAAGAAAGCATTAAGTGGAACTAAGACGTTAAAGCAATACACTAATGATTGAAAATGAAAGAAGCGACAAAATTGAAAGATCATTCATATTTTATCAACTGTGTAGGAGAAGAAATATTTATATAATAGAGGAATTTGTTTAGATTTTTTTACAAGACAATATCTAAATACGGTGTATCATGTACAACCAAGGGTTAAAAAATTGTCTCACTTATGGCTATCATTGATGTAGTGACGCTCTATAATTTATCACAATACTTGTACACATCATTTGATAGGACAGAATCTCCTTTATCTCCATCCAAATAAATTCATGTGAATATATATATATATATATATATATATATATATATATATATATATATATATATATATATATATATATATATATTCGGTAATAGGTGTAGAAGTAAATCAAGAATGTATATATCTCTTGCATTAAAGAAAAATGAGGCGTTCCAATTGTGTGTATCTTAATTGGAATTTTGTATCATGGGCCAGAGGCCTATAATATTGATTCAATTTTATTTTATTTATGTAAAATGCGATAATAGTGATATATTTGAATTTTTGTATGACTTGACTGCATATGTAAACCATCATAGGAGGATATACAATTTGTAAATTGCATACGCTGTTTCATGGTTAGGGATGGGGGAATCGCTAGCTAGGAAATTGTTTTGAATTGTGGAGAATACAAATACAAAACTAAGGAATAAGATAATAGAAAGTATTCTTATTGTTGTTTTGTGGTTTCTTCGTTTGTTCTGTGATATGTATGACATTTGTTTTCTCACTTTATATTGGGTTACAATAGTTAGTTTGAAACTTTTAACCTTTGCCTATTTTTCTGTCGTTATCCAATTGTCTTTTAATAATGATTAAATCTTAACCTCTTATAAAATTAAAATGTTGAATATGTCACAGTTCAGTTGCATCTTTAATACATTTGTCTACCATGAGTCTCAGATCAACATTACCCTCTTGACGGGAGGCAGAAATACATGAAATGAAATATGTGAAACTAATTTAGAATGGATTAGAACCTACTATAGAGCTGCATTGGTGGTCAAAATATATACTGGGTCACTCCAAGCCTCTCCGCAATATTGCAAAGTCCTAGTATGCGTCACATAACGCGGACGATTCTATACTCACCTGAATATATTGTTCGCTATTGATGTCTTGAGCGGCCCAGCAACCACAATGTAATGGCGTCTCTTCAGAATCAAGTCGAGCCCACCATGGCTTATGGAAATCGTTAATATCATAAAAACTCGAGGATGCCTTAAAATGGTCATTAGGAATCACATCTGGGCCAGATATAAGATAGTGAAGCCGCCCTAGGAACCCTACAAGTATGAAATATCTACAATACTTGAATTTAAAAGAATAATGCAAACACTGCTATCTATTCTCTTTGAATGCGTGCGTAGCGATTGTCTCGACAGGTTTTGTTGTCATTATGCCATTATAAATGTTTATTCTCATACACCTAAATATTTAGAGTACACTGTAACCACTAATACAAATAATATCCGATTTCTTAACGCCTTTACAATCCATGAGAAATGTTGTTGAGCATCATGCGGGTTTGACATAAACAAAAGAAGAGGAACCAATGCAAACATGCAAATTCCTGCACTGCTACAGACACCACCACTATCATTCTAAGAGGAGAAGGTGTTCTTGAACAATATCTTTTTATCTATATAAATATCTGAAGATCCCTATGACAAATCGTGTTAGTTCCGTTACAAACGCACAACCACATTGTATATAGTCAAAACAGTCTATTATAATCTGTCAATCAAATTACGATTATTATCACGAAACTGTGTGCTGGAGAATACATTTATTTATGTAGATGGGTTTGGTTGCATCACATTGCGTTACCTGCTGTGTATCGTTTTTTGTGCTTGTTTTTAAATTTGCTTGTTTGAATTTCTTTAAAGTAAGCCTTATGTCACACAACGTCAAACTACACAGACAAAAATGATGTTTCATGTTAGATATTTTGTAGGGTACAATCCAGTGAGCAAATTAGATATCAGTCATGAGTACAGCGTGATCACATGTCCGCACGGCATTATAATCGTTAAATGCATGTAAACAAGCTTACTCTTGGGTCACTTGTTTCTCAACAACGACAGTAACCTACTTAAACTATTTACATACTAGCCTAAAACATACATTATTCAACTGATGCTTTCACTGCTGTCTTCAAACTTAGCTCTCTTCTCATTTGAGTGAACACGAATATTTTTAGTAAGGTATATCGAAAACTAATTTGTAGCGACTTTGATGCAGTGGTCTTAGTATTATAGATTGCTGAGTGAGCTCAGATCAAGACTTCAATGTCGACGTCAGAATATCATACATCTTTTACTGGTTGAACTTGACATGTACTTCATATCCAATCTGTCATAATGATTTGGATTTTTAACGTAGCTTTAACAATGTTTCAGTCATATCGCTACGATGTCTGCAGTGTGGCATTTTATAGTGATGCCTAGCACTGGGGAACCATGCCGCAGGCATGTAGCAAGTTGTCCCATCCAGTCACTTTATCCTGACACCAGGCCGACCAATCTTAAAACTAACCTCTTAATGCTGAGAGCCAAGCGAGGCAGCTGTTAGTTCCATTTTTGTAAGTCTTTGTTATGACTCGGCCTGGGCTCAAAACCACAACCTTCCTCATCCATTGCAGACGCTCTAACCGCAGAGCTAAAAGAAGTAAACGGAAACGCTTCAAATATTATTTATTATTTCTAACTAATTTCACTGAACACCTTTGCATCTCTGTCATGGTATTTTACCATACTACCTTGACAACGATAATACTCACTGAATCTGATTGAATTTGTGATCAACATCCAATTTAATGTAATAGGTAATCCCATTATTGACACATTCATACCTTGTGTGTATTTATATCATCGGCTTATGAACAGTAAAGTGAGGCGATTTGATAAAAAGGAGGGCCTGGTGCAGTATCGTGCTGAAGAGTGAATTTAATATTGTAAGTTTAAATTAAAGAGAACATTTGTGATATGCTATGTAATTAGAAGCTAATATTCCATTTTGTTGTTCAAGAAAGATATATTTTAACACATTCTACAGACAGTCGTTAAAATATCATTTATTTGTTCCTCATGATATTTTCCTGTTCACCTCTGATGGTTTTGCAGATGTTTTGTTTTTTTATCAGACAATTACAGTCAATGTTTGACTGAGTTTATGCAATAAAACATGAAAATCATTTTAATAAAGATCCTTTGCTTTTTAAAGAAACTGGTTTCCAACTTATCTTAAAGACTTATATATACAGTTGTTATTCATTTTTTTCTATCAGTTTTACATTTGAAAATATTTTCAACCTACGTAATGTATTCCAATTAAGAAATATAAATTGCATTGTCCATCAAATGTTATTAACTAAAGAACTTATTAATCTCATGTGCTAAAATTCAATATTGAGCATCAATGGCATGGATTTTCAATTGTTCATATCCTCAAATATGTTTCCAAAGATGCATCTATTTCAGTCATCGAAGAAGACTGCTCACGTTGTCAACTTGTTTTCTTTATTATGATAAACACCCATGCTTCTAAAATTAAATAAATGGTCATTTGGTGCTTCATAGCTGTTGTAATGAAGAAAACACGTATATAATAAAAACGAAGAGATGGGTGTTAAATAAGGTGCATATAAAGACCAATGAAAATCTGAGAAGACTAGCTTCACCAATACTTCGTTGCACGATTGTAGCTAAAATTGGTGACTTACTGGGTACGCATGCGTACTCTGTCAGTGAATAACTGTGGTTCCTGAGGCAAAGGCAAAGACCTTCTCTGCATTCAGATAACTGCTCATGACATTCCTGATTTGAAGAGCAGGACTTCCCAATCGTGTCAGCTGTAAAAGATCAAAATCTAGATCGTTCCTAAATGCATATCAATAATAAATCTTTTAAATAAATGCTGGATCATGACGACATTATTGATTGATGGCAAGCTTTTTAACCTAGATACTTTTCAACCGGATTCTTGTTTCGCCATACTAATCGAACTTTCCATATACCAAAACGTATATATGAATCTAATGTAGACATACTTACTAGGCATATTAATAAGCTAGGTTGCAAATTAAATCAATATTAATGACACACTAACTTTAATAGAATTAACATTTCGCACATTTTTTAATGCGATAATTTCACATCGTAATAAATTTTTAATTTGGAAAGTTTATATTATTCCATTTGATATATCATTCGTATTATTTGATTTTAACTAAATGGATTTTTTTTCTAAATAAAGTGAAACATGTTTATGTATGCAACTGAACGGAACAACAAAATTTACACTAGATATTCAAGCGACATCTTTTTAAAGGTCTAAAGTGACAGTAAATTAAAAGAAAGCATATTTGAAGTTTTAGTCCAGAAGAGACACGAGAAATCATGTTAGTCCCCGCAGGAGGCGTTATTAAACAAGATTCATGAAATTGAAAGATCAATTTAGGAGTATCACTTATTATCCACAAAGTGAAACAAGGGAACAAGATATAAAGCAGAAAGAAAGAAGGAAGAAAGAAATGATTCCAATCTCATGGTGGAAAGCGTTTTCTGGCCTTGAAATTGTTTTAAAGTGTTGTTATAATATACATTAATATACGTACGTTTGCACGAGAAGTTGATATGTGACCAGCTCTCGTTTTGAAGGCACATACTCACGGATTCAGTTTGATCCAGTTGCTTAAATCTTTCATTACAGACATATTTTATACGACTGCCATTAGAATATACATTTCCCATGATAATAGCATTTGCCCTCTGTGCTGGTCTTCCGCAAGCTGAAATTATTTTAAATGGAAAAATGTATTGCCTGATTTTTGTTGTTGTTACTAATAACAACCTGATCATGATGAGCACAATGAATACATGGAGAAAACAGAAATAGCTATGAAATGGAGTATAATGTGAAAACGGCGAATGATCATTATACGATATATTGAAATACATATTTTCTCTGTGGATTGATTATTGTCGTTTCTAGTATTTCAAAGCAAAGGGAGTTAATAAATTATTAAAGTGAACAAATAACGCAAATGGAGTAGTTAATATATATATATATATATATATATATATATATATATATATATATATATATATATATATATATATATATATATATATATATATAGTTTAAAGACCATCTTTTAATAATGCTGCAAAAAGCGGAAACTTCTCCCTAACTTCTACCCATTATTTTTCTGTCATATGCCAAAACATGATCTATTCCCCAGGAATCTTTACAGTAGCAGGATGTGTTGAGTACACAGTTACATAATTTTAAAGCACATAGTACATTCTAATGAAAAAATAATTAAAAAGCTAATGTCTTATTTCCACATATCAGGGCGTTAAATAGAGAAATGAAATGAAAACAAATTCCGCTTTGAAAGTATGTCGTAATCGATGCCATAATCGAAAATATATGTTATTGGTTTCAATCTTGTTTATGTCTATTAGATTTTTTTCTCATGAACATTTCAACCCTATTCCGAAAAATTTTCATTTTGGCCTTTCACTTAAATCTTAAGAAAAATAAAACGGTCTACCTGCAAGTGGTTTTATGACTTGATAATAACCACAAAATAAATAATTATAAACGAGACACGGGATATAAGTGTTTTAATTCTTTTACCAAATGCTGGATATTTTGTTCAATAATTCTTTTGCCATACGTGAGAACCTCATAGTGTACGGTTTTGTTGTTTCGTAATCGTGTGACTGACTCTCCTTTTTTGTAAAATTGTATATGTTGAGAGAGACAGACAGACAGACAGAAACAGAGTGATGACCTGGTTGGTTGAAAGGGACGACAGATTTATCAGTGTTTGACTCAATCTTATAGTTTTCACATCCAGATATGTCACCATCCTGTGGGAGAAAAAATTGAAACGAAACTTTAGTAACTATTATGTCCGTCTAGACCCACATATGTGTCTGTTTAAAGTCGTTTCTTATTCTTGGAAATGGCTTTTTATTTGTTTGAGGTTACTGTCCGTTTCTAAGAGAGATTCTGATAGCTCTATAGAAAAGTGTAATTTCCTAGCCTTTGTCATGCCAAGCTTGAGGAATTGCCTCCATTAAGAAGGTCCAATGTAACTTACATTGTTAGGCTGTAAGGACACCTTTTGCAACATTAAATATAGCTCTTAAATCCACAATGAATATTCCTCCAATTACCTTTTTGGTCTCCTACACAATCTTCCCACTTTCTGGAAACATTTGCAATATCGTACTTAATGATTATTTATTTACTTCCTAGCTCATGTTCATGATATTTTATGTGGAAATTTATTACCAATGAAACCAGTAATAGTGAGGCGTGTAAGGATGGACTCGTATGATCCGTGATATGAATTCTGACGTAATGAACATACAGTATGCTTTGAAACAGTGATATTTAAACTGCAATATTTAACTCTTTTTACGAAGAGTGGCACAGAGGTTTAACCCAAATTTAGTTGTGTCTTAACGATATCAATAATGAAATAACAAATAGAAAAAAAGGAAAGAAAATCACGCTAATTAAGTTTTTATTAAATTTGACCTTTATACTCCTTTCTGGGACCTCTGGCAAAGAAGAAAAGTAACCGAAAGGATTTAAAATGTTTGGAATATTGACAACTAAATACAAATTTTAAGGATATCGACGCACCTGCGTAGAAAAAGCAATCACAAGTAGAATGACTTACAAAGAGACAGAATCTCAGACCCGATTCGAGAACATAAACAGTCAGTACCTAGCAGTTATGACAGAGAACCGCTGAACAATTTAAACTCCTTCCCAATTAGCATAATGATTGACAATAACCGTTAATATGTTATTTCTTTGCTTTATTTAATTCATAGACGTTTGACTCGGTTTAGTATGTCAGAAGAAAGACACTAGGAATTATAAGCCAGTGAAATAGCTATTATAATGTACTGGCTACCAAAAGTAACTATTTGACTAGGATAATTCTTTTACAATTGTCAGGAGTTCACGTTTTGTGTATGAAGTATAGACTCAGTTAATCAATGGAGCAGTTAGGTATAAAAGCTCTTCATCTAAGACAGTAGTTTATTTGTTTTAATGTCCGTATAAATTCAGCTGATATAAGAATACTCTCCGATATATGCATTTTTATGGAGCATTAGGGACTATTATGGCGTGAGTTGGTTGCTTTTCAATCTCGCTCATGCCTTTCACCATTGAATATTTTATTTATACTGCCACGTGATAGGAAATTACCAATCTCTGAAAATGTTTATTTCAATTACGAGAATTACTGAACGTATTATACCTAATTTATTTAAAATATTATTCTCTAAATTTGAATTAAATTAATAATATAATCCACTGTTATGTGTGATCCTCCTGATTTTTATATACAAATTTTACCTTTGTAAATATAATTACATAAGATATATATATATATATATATATATATATATATATATATATATATATATATATATATATATATATATATATATCGTACGAATAATGTTTTACTGACAATTGACATTTTTGGGAAACAAATTAGGACACAGTTCATATTTCACAATGATATTAGATTAAATTATCAGATCTATATCAATGAAAGTAAACATGTTTATTCTATCTGAAGCTAGGATATTAGTTTTTCACTTCTAAATTCCTAAACTTATTTACAACTTTGAATGATTTTAAAAGGAGGCTCACCTACATCCTGGATTTATTAATGTGTCTTAGCTTTTAATATTATGTTGTTATTCGTATTTATTCTTGCTTTAACAGCAGCAGCAGAATCAGTCTTTTTGCTGTGCTCAGTTTTTAATTTGAGTGTATTTTTTTATTTAAATTATTCACTGGAAATGCAAAGTATGTAATACCATTATAGGACTTAAACAATTATTTGAAATTGTAGTAAATGCAGACAAGGATGTTGTTGGATTATTGTGACACCTCAAAAGACTGAGCGCATCGTCACATTCCTAATACAGACACATTAAAATATTCAATATTGGAATTCATTTGGAATGACACTAGTTTTCAATTGCATCTTCAAACATTTGGACTTGTAACAGAACGTATAGGCCTATTTTTAGAACTATTTGTGATTTAATTCACATTACTATAAATTCTTTTTAAAATTTTACCTTTTATTGTAAGCAAAAGAATATTTGCTGAAATTTACAAAAGTTGTTGGTTTTCGAACTTGTCAGTTAGTTTAAGACCAGAGAATCGTAACAAAGTTAACAGCTCTAAAGTTTCGAATTGTTAAGCGGCTTTCATATTTAGTGCACTAATTGTTTAGTATGAACCATACGTTTTATGTCCATCCACTAAATCTTTATATTCCATAAAATGGCAATATTAAAATTATATTGTATATATTATATGAAAAATAATCACTAAAAACATTAGATACGTAGGAAGCTGGTTATGAAGGTAGGAGATAAAGAAGTGAAAGAACACTTACCATTTCAATATAAACTGATCCTGGCTTGTCGAAAAGTTCCTCTGGGGTATTTGATTTGTTGATATTAAGTCGGCAAGAAGTGAACGATCTCTTATAGTTCAGAGAGAGACATCTGTTGTTCTTTGCATTACATTCACACACACAACGCTGTAGAGAAATCTTATATATAGTCACCAATTCTTCACCATCAAAATACTTGCTATAATGTATCTTCACTCCCTCAGCGAGCATGCAATATACATTTGTTGCCAATGCGTACATTAGTATTGTATGTACAGCAGGTACGCATGACCTCGAAGAGTTTTGACGTTGATACATACCCATTTTTTATAATTTAAAATCTTTTCTGCAAATGGGACCATAAAACACATTGGATGACATGCCTTGCGACGGTCATGGCTAAATACTTCTCTCACTCTGTGCTTCGTTTCACATAACTTAACGTATAATGAATTATTAGTGAATCATCGATCCGGACACAGCAGTTCCAGCGCGATATTCATTTATCTGTCCTTATGAACTGAGACCATTTTTATTGGTCTAGTAATGACTTAGTATGAGAAAACCCTGAAATATCGGTAAGGGAAAACCTGCCAGCATAGAACATTAAAGCAATAAAACTTATATTCGATACAACAAGAAGAAACGTATCATAAAGGGAATTTTCACTGCAATTTTTGGTTTCTTAAAATGACGCAATAGTTGTGTTTTAAAAAATAATCGTTCTTAAAAGGAAAGTAGAAATGCTAGAATTTAAAGGACATTTCCTGTAAAGAAAGGGAACAGGGCAACTGGATCGTAATAACCTCGTTCCCTTGCAAGAAGGAGATAACGGATGATTTAGTTGGACGTTCTCAAGTCTTAACTGCTTAAAACATGTGCTTAATGTTCTGTATGAATCTTTCTATGATCCTGTATGTCCAGCTAGTTCTGTCCTCCAGCGTGATATGGAAACTAGGAACGTATGGTCCAAGTAGGCCTGATACCACTCATGTGACTTGCCTTTCTTCAAACAACTATGTAATTTAGCATCCTTCAAGGATGAATATTTTGTTGTAAATTACCAAGTAATCATCAAATCCTGTTCATGCAAAAGTAATATAATCCACGCCTGTTCAGGAAGAATGGTGATATGAAAAAATGACTTTCATAGTGCGTTTCATTCAAAATCTTAATGATAAAGGATTAAATGCCTGGTACGGTTAAAGGTTGTTAATAAATACAGCCTCAATGGTGGAAACAAATTAGAATATTCAGATGCAATATCTCGTTTTTAACATTAATAACTACAGCCCATAATTGTTCAATTATTACATAGTTTATATATACGATCTGACCTAAGTCTGTAGAGAATGACAAGAAAGGGATGGGGAGTCTAGCCAATCAAATAATATATCACCAAATCATTCTGCGATGTAATTCATAATTAATTAACAACCTAGATCATGTTGATGTAAGTATGATTAAAATCTTCTTGTTAACACATACTTAGACGTGTAATGTACTTGGCTAAAATAAAGCAGGATAGCATTTTAGATATGCACAAATGTCAGCCATGATTAATGCAAATGAAAGATCTATGTTTCATCAAAATCGTTTCCAAAGCAAATATTTTGTTAAAGACAACTAAAGCAAACATTTAGCTGTCACATCAGCTAGACTTTGTTGCTTGCAACAATTTTATGTTAATAATAGAAATAAAAACAAAACCAAAACTACTTTCTCATATTCTGCCTCATTCAACTGAGAAAACTAGACGTGGACTCTATAAATATAACCGGCGGGTGAATAGATTGCTTTAAATACATGTATCGGATAGAAACAATAGTACGTTGTATAAACAATAAATATAGAAATGCACAGTTACCTCTATTTACAAAAGCTGTCCAAATTGAGAAAATGTATCCCATTGTGTGTCTTATGTTAACGCAAATAATGCACAAATCATTCTCAAATAATTTTTTTCTCGAGACTTTAAAAAGACTCTTCATATCGATGTCTTTAAAGCAGAATGGTTTCATCGTGTTAACCTGAATATTTAAGAATCAGAGAGAAAACATACACGAGCCAAATCAATTTATATAATACTTCAACCAGAATTATAAGGCTCCATTTTACATTAAATATATATTTCGTCATAATTAGTGTGACGACATTTGAGACATATATTTCTTAAATACAGTGGAAAAGCGTATTTGCATGCAGAACATTGAAGATGCAATTAACGGTGTGCATCGAGTACAAAATTTTCAATATTGCATCTCTTGGATCAATCTAGGCCGAGTTGCCTTTATCTTGAAAATAGCTTATAATTACATGGCTATTATGATTAATTTCCTAGAGATAGTGTGTTAAATTATGTGAGGAAAAGCGCCATTTTGCAGTAGTTTGGATGGTAGGACATTTCAAGGTCTTTCATTGATTGGGAAGTATTAAAACTGCATACTTAGTTGGCCTGAACACCGAACATCGCTTTCAAATATTTATCGCTGATATCCAGCTTAAATATTTTTATAAATTAGTCAATTTTTAATCAGCTAAGTAGAGCTTATCAAGGCTTAGGGAATATTTAAAGTTTTGCTACTAAATATAAGCAGTATTTTTAATTCCGATCTTGAGTCACAGTCGATACGGGTCATTACAATCCCTTTTAAAATTTATTTACAATGAAACCAGTACAAATAAGGTCACGATAAAATCTAGTCAGTGGATTGTGTAAGCCGTGACTCAAACAGGAATTAAGCAACTTCTAGTATAGGCACGAGATGCATGAAACGAAATATGCGCTAAAAAGCTGGATATGCGATACAAATTTGCGATGTAGAGAAAAATTAATAAAACGAAATATGCGCTAAAAAGTTGGATATGCGATACAAATTTGCGATGTAGAGAAAAATTAATGCACAATATTGGGATTATTATCTTGGTCTGAGTCAAGGATATTGTGTTTATTATGTTCTTCATTATAATTTTAGAAAATACTTTCTGATTACAATCAATATTTTATCTTGTAAACATTGGGAGCCTTCTTGAATGAAATTTTCCATTAGGTAATTGTTTTCTTAGAAAATATTAATTGTTACCTTGTTCAAGCAGAGAAGTATAACATCTTGTTTACGGGAAAAGTTATTTATTGCTGCAGTAACATCATTCTTATTGATGTGTTCATTTTTTTTATTTCGGTTAGAATTTATTTATTCAAATTATTTATTCACTGGAAATACAAAGTGCTAATATAAAATAACATTCTTGGAAATAGAGACTGATTAATATTCAAATTCAAATAATGATATATTATTGTATTGTATTATTGTAATTCAACAAAAGACTGTTGGCACATCATTACTATTCAGGCAATCACAATCACATCAACAGTATAAGTGATTTATTTATTTTGGAATACTTCTACAATTGACTTAAAACTTCATCCTTTAGGACTTGTTCAATTCTAGTTCGAGGATTATGTGATTTAATTATAAAACTGTAATATCATTTCTGGCATTTTTACTTTGAATTCAGGAGAAATAAATTATTTCTTGAATTTTCAAAACTTGTTGGTTCTTGCTCTTTTATGTTCCTTTGCTTAATGCAATAGTGTCCTAACAAAACATAATTTCAATGAAATTGATGGGATATTGGCCATAACGAGTGGAATTGTTTTGGGGTTAGTGGAGGGAGTTAAGTGGGCTTAAATACTTTATGAAAAATGAGAAGTAGGTGTTCCGTCCCATTCTGTTTTTAAGAGCCTGTAATTAAAAGAGTAGAAAATAGTCCTTATTTACATATATCAATTTATCAACATTTATTTAGCTATATCTATATATGACTGCTTTTTGCTACAAAGTTTAATTGTTGCCTGCTAGTTATAAATGTTGTTCAACATTATAACAGTTCCATAAAGCCTTCAAAGTCTATTTTCTGCAATCCTATTATAATAATAAAGTATTATTATCAAGTACTGTATACACCTATAGATATTTGCAGGTGGGTCGATGGTACAGATTCTTGGAAAACATTTACCAGTTAAACGTAAAATTGATCTGACTATGTCAGAAAGTGTGCTTTTGTTTACATTAATTTGGCAAGGAGTGAACTGATTCTTATAGTTCCTGGAGAGAAATCTGTTTTTCCTGGCAGAAAAATTCACACACGCAACGCTGTAGAGAAGTCTTGTATATCGCCGCCATTTCTTCATCATCAAAGTATTTGCTATAGCACATACCATAGAAATATGTTGTAAATATAAACACAAATATGCATGACTTTGAAACGTTACAAAAAAAAAACCCATGGCCATTTATTACTTTCAAAGAGTGCTATTATAAACTTTAATTTTCATTATTTACATTCATGTGTTGCAGAATAAATCTTAGTTGCAAACACTCGATACATTTCATTTTGTTGTTGTTGTTGTTGTTGTTGTTGTTGTTGTTGTTGTTGTGCTTAACGCCATTTTTCAGCACACGATAGACTATTCATGGCGGCCAGTATTAATGGTTTAGGAAGTAACCGGGAAATCACCGGAAAGAACCACCGATCCACGAGAAGCTACTGGCAAGCTTTCTCACATATCCACATTAGTCGAATCCTAGACTCGAACCCACGCAGACAGAGGTGAGATGGCAGTGATCCATAACGGACAGCGCTTTAGACCACTCGGACACTATGCCCCCCCACACGTTTCATTTTATTTACCTATAATTGTCTCGTTTAGAATGAATGAAGCTTGACAGAACCAATTCTAAGCCTCAAACATGTTTTAAGTTCATCTATGTACTAACAAATAGGAAACATCTGACTGGAATTTAATGATCAATGATTTCGACGGTCTTGACCTTTAGTGTGCAATATTAAACTGAATTTACCGTGCAGAAAACAATAGTTTCTTATTAGAGTTACCATAACGATAACCATTAATTTTTAGACCCCAGTATCTGATGATTTCTTTAATACCCTATGTGAAACCATCAATCAGGTTTGTCAAAGAATTTATTCTAAAACAAATGTTATAGTGCTAAAGCCCTTTATGTGATTCCTATCAACCTTGATCTTTGATCCAAAATCAACAGGTACCCTCTTTATTTTAAGTCTAAAGACTTTTACAAAGGTTATTCATAAGACGGAGAAGAAACTGTAGTTATTATATAATCACTTATTTTCCTTTTATAGACACAGTCACCGTGATCTTTGACCTTAGACCACTTGATCGAAAAAGATTATTTCTTATTAATGACTAAATTATTAACAATCTAAGTTGATGTTATGTGGTCTAGAAGAGATTAAAAAAAACATTTATATTTTTCGATATCATTGTTCTTTGCTCCTTATATTTTGCCGCCAAATTCGATAAATGTTTTCCTTATTTCAGACGCAAGCCTTTCATAATCTCTGTTATGATTTTGTCGTAGACGATTTTTCTTTTTCAAGAGTTGTCATCTTGACCTTTGACCTTGTCCCCGAAATCGATATATCTCTTTCTTCTCTCATTTGTAGAAGTTTAGTTTAGGCACATCATGTGCATGACATCTTAAGACATTTTGTGGAAATGGATCTCATTCTTTCATTTCAATCAACTTTTGACCATTTGAGGCCTCCAAAATACTATTTTCTGATTTCCAAATCGTACGCACAGTACGGTCATCGTCAGTGATAAGAATAACCGGTTTTCTTAGAGTCAACACGGCTTTGACATCAAGCCTTTGCGTCATACTGAGCCCGAAATCATTTGATCTCTTTTCTTGCCCCATTGCAATTAATTTACTACGTAGATGGCGAAGAGCTCAATAGTGCGGAACCAATGCATGAAACGGACGGACGGACAATTGGATCCAACCTATTACCATCCTTATAGGCGTTTTAATTGCAAATATTCTAATATTAAATATGTGACTCACGTGTTCTAAAGAGATTAAACCATTTGAATACATGCTATACACGATGTTGGTGATCTAGTTAAATATCGACAAATCGCTGCCTAGGTGGAGCTCTCGCTTATGTCGTAACTCCACAGTTAGATTAATCTGACTGAAAAGCTTAGCTTTTTCTACCTTGGTTTTCGATGAATATTCATAACAGTAACGGACAGTATCTAATTTAAAATCTTGAACCAGTAGATATAACGCTAAAATTGGCAAATATAATTACCTTTTCATGAAATTGTAACGCAACAATAACTTCGTTGGCAACTCAAAACAAAATAAACTATGGAGCAACCATAAATAATGAGCAGGATTTAAGCGAGTTTGGAATGTTGGGCAATAAATAAAAATCTTTCAACACTATGGGAATACTGTAGAGTTAACTAAATTATTTAATTGTTCGCTGTGAAATTAGCTAATGGTACAAGTGATGCTCTTTGAACAACATATTTAGCTATTAATAAGTTATAGGAGTTTTTACTCCATATCAGATACTATCAGACATCTTTCATTATACCCTGAAGTTGTCTGTCATCACGTTTATAACAAACAGAATTTTTAAACATTGCAGACTAAGTTTCCTGTCCACTGTCAGCTGATTTAGATTACACTTATTGAAACATACATAACTTCTCAATATGATGAATTTTTTAAATCTTTTTGAATAAGTTTTATCTTTTAATAAAAAAATTGTAACTGTGTAACGAAATTTGCAAATTAATTTCTATTCAAGAAAACATTACTGAAAATGTAGTAAAATTATTATTTTTAGTTAATATATGATGTTACCAAAATTACGTCTATACCAAACTTCAGATGATATTGTATGTGTGTATGATACAATATGGCAAAATGTATCATTAACCCACACAACAATAAAATCACATATTCAGATCCTTATCTGACTATTATTTCGGATTATCAAATCTGCCAGTAAACGACTACACATTTTGTTGCGCCAATTGGCTACCTTGACGGACTCGCGATCACGATGATGAATTTTGGAAACCTAATTTCGGATTAATCTACGTCGGTTATATCGGTGCGTCTTTGCTCAATGCACATAACTCCAATATCCATAACTAAAATTATCTCGGCAAAAAATAACTATCTTGTGTTGCTGTACCGAAATAAAAAAGGGCAAGAAACTAAAGTTTCAAAACTTTATATGATAAGGTAGGTCATCAACCTGCATTTTTAGAATTTCGTTTGAATATGTTTTTAAATCTCAAACTCACCTGAGCTTATTTAATACAATATTTTTTTTTCGAACAAGAATAAATTTAATTTGAAATCGATTTGAACGAAATATTAATTAGGACATGACTGAGGTTGAATTAATTTTATTAAAAATCATGAACGTTATTTCAAAAGCTTAGAGTATCACTTGATGACTTTGAACTACGACATTCAACACTCCTTAGAAATATATACTTGCGAAAGTTTACGGTTTTGCACAGAAGAAGATAATAATAATGTTGATGGCCATGATGACGATAATCTAGAAGGAGGTGATGACTAGGAATAAAAATAGGTCACTTCTACAAATTGCACGCTTGTGCGACTTCTCCTTTGTGTTGTACTAAGGCTTGTTTCTCAAGCATTGTTATCCCCATATATAATTAAATTGTTGCGTGGATTGATCTTGGTGAGTGCATTACTATCATACCAAATGTAGGTCACAATGTCATGTGCTTCATGCTTGGTTGACTTTGGTTAGGTATTGCGTTAAAGTTTACATTAGCTGTCTGGTATTATTAGACCTCGAGTTGGTTGCTGTTGTTTAGGGGTTTAACGCCATTTTAAATGGTTGCTATTCTAAATGGTTTTAAATTGCTCAATACATATATATTTCCTTTCAACCAAGATTATAATGTTAAACTGAGTAACATGGTATTGAGAACTATTTTCTGGACGAATGAATTAACGATGCAACTGAAATTCAGCATGTTCAACTTATAAATTTCATATAAGGAAAAGATTTAAGAATTTGTAGGAGACAATAGCATATTGATAAAAGAAGAATAAATGGGGTAAAATTTTAATGTCAGGAAATGAACATTCAAAAAAAAATATTGTTATTAGACCATATATTTAACTTTTGATAACATCAAAGAACCATACGAATTTTATCTTTACATAGGTAGACATATCAGTTTTTAATAAACGTAGTATACAGAGGATAATTAACACAGCACCTAAAACCAATCTATCCTTCGACTGTGTACATCTAGGTTAAGTATCTTCCATTGATACCATTGATTAATGGAGCTCCGTCTTACATCCTATAAACCTACAATCAGAAAATGTGTATCTTTTACAATGATAGCTCTTTTTTGTAAAGTTATATTATTGTAAAAATTATTCCTTTTAGTAACTATCTTTCTTAATCAGGTGAAATATTTTTCCACATTTTGTTTAAGGACGTGTTTTGTGTGATTAGTAAATTTGATGTTTCTCGACCGATCATAATAATTCACTCCTACACCGTCAAGATCAACAAAGAAAATCATGTAATTGTGTGTATTTTGTGTTGGTAGTACTGTTAAAAGCGTTGCTCGATACACATAGGTCATCATCAGATGTTTTGTTTCGAGATTTATGCTTGTGTGCCAACTGACTAGTATGACATTTATCAATTTTGTAGGTGAATATGACAAATGCCAAGTCTGTAACAGTTGTCACAACAAAAGGAAGGGATCCCAAATGTTTCCACCAGTTTATAACGTCATACGACGTGCTGTGTAGCGTTGAGGGTTCCTCGTTTTATCCCGTTCTGGATCATAATGGCAAACATATGGTAAGATTCAATACGACTTCCATATCTTCTCCCATTCCTTATTTGGTCTAAATGACTTATCCGTAGACCTATTCATTCTTAATTTCTAGCAAGTAAACAGCACGTAAATGAGTACAAGTGCGTCCTGAACGACGCCGTGAAACATATAAAGTTGAATTGCGTCCGTTATCTCCAAATGTTATCTAAACTTATAACAAGACAAAATTACCGAATTTTTTAAAGAGATGAAATACAAGTTTATCGCCATTAAATTTCAACGTGAAGAAAATAACATAATTTCGTGGATTTATATCAGATGTTAAGTACAAACCTAATTACAATGCGAGACGAGAAGGGGCATTTTTTCCATGCAGTATGTTTCTAAAATTGGGAACGGTTGTGTATTAAGCAAAGTTTGAAAAAATCCAAAGGTTTATTTATTTAATGTCTAAATATAAAAATTAAGAATATTGAAGAGAAAGACTATATTACAAAAGCTGACAAACAATAGTGAAGCACAATATAAATTCGATAGCTGAAACACAACAAGTTATGAAATCAAGGCAAATAATCATGTTACTCAGTTTAACATTATAATCTTGGGTGAAGGGAAATATATATGTATTGAGCAATTTAAAACCATTTAGAATAGACTGAAACATACTGTGGAGATGCCATGGCGTGGACAATTTTTACTGAGTCCATTCCAAGACACCATGTCATATTGTACAGTATTAGTATGCCTTGCATAACATGGACTCACCTGAATAAATTGAAGCTTGTCTAAGTCCTTAGCTGCCCAGAAACCACAGCGATAAACAATATTGGGATAACCAAAGATCTCTTCCGAATTAAGATGAGTCAACCATAGCTTATAGCTATCGTGAAGTTCGCCAAAATTTGAAGATGCCATAAAATGGTCATTAGGAATCATATCTGGGTCAGAAATAATATAGTTACCGCGCCTTAGGAACCCTAAAATTATGAAATTTATTCATTAATTGAATTTATATCATCATTGTTGACACTGGTACCCTCTCTTTGTATGAGCGTACAGAGAATGTCTCCTGGTGTTTTATTGTCATTTTTCAATGTACATGCTAATTCAAATATATGTGAAATGTTGAGATTACTACTTAACACACTACAACAAATGATATGTGATGTTCTAACGCCCTTGACAATCCACGAAACAATTTTGTTAACATCATGCGGTTGTAAAGTGATAAAAGAATAGCAATCTAATGCAAAGTAGCAGGTTGTTGCACTAACCCACTAACTGCTCCAGCGATACCACGACCATTCCTGGAGGAGATTGTGTTCTTGAACAATGTGTTTTCATCTAGATATATGTCTGAAGATATCTTTAAGAAATGGTGCTATGTTACGTTACACATAAAGAAAACCATTGAACATATTCAAACCAGTCATTTTTAGGTTTCTTAATAGTCAGTCAAATAAATTGTGATGACTATCACGGAACTTTATACGTGAAAATACCCTTGTATTACGAATGAACATAAAATGGGGGTTTATGTGTCATCGTCTAGCGTTACTTGCTGTGTATGATTTTGGTCTTGTCCATTTCAAAATACTGCTCTCTTTTCATTCGCTGTAGCAATTGGTACTCGTATACTCCGAGTTTTCAGGCTGTGTATTTGATGGTACTTACATTAACGGTACTTATAATGTTAATTCTTTCTATATAGTCACAATACGATGATATTATGTCAACCTTTATTCTTTCCTTCTATTCGTTTAAAATAAAGAAATTATTCATATATTATATGTTTTGAAATTTATTCTAAAGTTTCTAGAAAGCGAGAATTATGACACATAAAGTCATACTATAAGACTTATTATAATCTGTTTCATTTTATTAGACTTATTATAAGCCGTTTCATTTTAGACTAGCTTTAGGTTACAGACAGTTTAATACAGTTATATGTTTTGTGCATTAAACGATGCGAAATATTCGAGTTTATATAATTTAGTGCGATTATTTTTGTCTTATATATATTATTATATTAACGTGGCTTTTTATATGAATATATATCGTTCTTATGAAAACATCTTGATGTGTAAGGAATCCAGGTCATGTGCTCGCATGCGTTATGTATATCACTGTATTTCTCACATAAACTACTCACAACACACATCATCACAGTTACTGTATTTTGAATCCCGATATAGGAGGCAATTCTGAGACGAAAAATTCTCGGTACAGGGAGATTAACTAAAGATATCTCAGCAGGCTCAAGAGTGGACTAAACGATGAGATCATTTCTGAAACATTCGTCGGGAGTATTGGATTTGGAGTATTATTTGTCACAATTCAACAACAAGCGATATCAGTTGAACAATAAATAAGAAGATATGACAAGAAATTATGTGTACAACAAGACCAAACAGCTGTGAGAACAATAAAAACAGTCTAATACTACGATGTTATTTTGAAAAATATTATATTATGTACATGTCTGTCGATTCAAATAGATATACAATTAGGCTAAACAAGCTAAGATCTTTCGTAGCAATAATATTTAACATAACGACCCAAAACAAAATGATGCTACAGGATAAATCGGTAACACTGCAATCTTTTTTCCAAACATATATTTAAAATCCATAATGGAGATGCAAGGAACGTTACCTCGACTGCATTTTAAAGGTATTAGTATTATTTGAGTGAACACGAGCATCATTAGTAAGGTGTAGTGATTTTCATGCAAAGAGCATCTCCCACATTGACCTTTGTATTATAAACTGCTGACTGAACCCAATACTTCGTTATCGACCGTTGTTATCATATGTCTCAGGATAAGTAGGAGAATATTCCTAGTCGATCTTAATCTGTTCTACATAACCAAGGTGTCTATGTGCTCGTTGTAAAATAAGTATTTAATGGTTACGTAATTTTCAATCAAATATTAAAACGTTATTTGCAAACAAATTTACACATTTTGATTCCAATGTTTCCATTCGTCACATGTATACTAAGGTTGTAAATGCAGTATGAGAGCTAAAACAAAGAAATTTATATATCTTTCAGATATGGGAATTAGTTTTGCTCAAGAAATTGCACTTAACGCCATGTGTGTGTATGTCAAGTTTCCACCCCTACTCCCAGTACCAGAACAACACTGATACACCCAATGTGATCCATTTCTAAATCTTGCTGACTTTGTGGTCAAATATGCAATTTAATGCAACATGTTTGGTCATAAAATTCCTGCAACACTTTTACGTTGTGGGTATCTATGTTATCAGCTTTTGACGGAGTTGAAAGTGAGGTGATTCTATATAATGGGGAGAGACAAGTGGAGGTGGCATGATGAAGGGTGATTTTAATCTGATAAGTTTTAATTCAGGAGCAAATTTGATATATAATAAAAGAAAGCTTTTATTTCCTATGTAAGTAGAAGCTAATATACCATATTTTTGTCGAAGAAAGACATATTTTAACACACAAGTTTGACGTTATTAAAATATCACTAATTTGTACCACGTGATAATTATGTTGGGAAAGAAAATACCCTCCATGAAAATAATGGCATCATTCGCTATAAGATTTCAGCCACAAACGTTTACCTTTTCACATCAGACGGGTTTTCCATACGTTTTGTTGTTTTCATCCTAACATCGCAATCAATATTTCTGTCCTAGTTGATGCAGTCTGAAACACATTCTATTTAAGATCCTCTAATTTGCAAAGAACCGGATTACCGACTTATCTCAAAGACTTATTTATACAGTTGTTAAATATTTCTATATTTTTTCTTCATTGAAAAAAAAATCATTTCTGGAAGCCACTGTCACAAATCGCACCACTTGATATTAATCAACCTTCATTGTGTACTATAATTAAGAAATATAAATTACATTCTCCAACTTTTGTTATATTAAGTTGAAGAACTAGCGAATCAGATGCGCTGTGTTTGGCATTGAACACTAGTGACGTAGATTTTCAACTGCACGCTTCAAATACTTATCCAAAGATGCATCTATCTGAGCCATCGTCTACGTGTTTTGTTTATTTTGTTTTTTTTTAAACACGACGCTTTCATTCATAAATGCCCGTTTGGTGTGAGTGAGTGAGTGAGAGAGAGAGAGAGAGAGAGAGAGAGAGAGAGAGAGAGAGAGAGAGAGAGAGAGAGAGAGAGAGAGAGAGAGAGAGAGATTAAATTCAGTGCGAAAAAAGACCAATGACAAGCTGAGAAAACCCTGGCTTCACCTATACTGTGTTGCACAACGGTAGCTAATAAAATCGGTGACTTACAGGGTTCGCATGCGTAGTATGTCAGTGAATAACTGTTGTTTCGGAAGCAAAAACAAAGACCTTCTCTGCATTGAGATAACTGCTCAAGACATTCCTGGTTTGAAGAGCAGGACTTTCCAATCGTGTCCGTTGTAAAAGATGACAGGCTAAATCCTGCCTAAATAAATATGAATAAGATGACTTACTGGACCAATGAATGTCAATAAGACAGAATTGATTGATGGCAGTCTTTTCATCTATATTTCCTTCAATTGGATTCATGTTTCACCAAATTAATCGAATTTCCCATGTACTAAAACGTATAATGAAGCTAATGTAGACATACATAATATGCATATTAAGACGTCAAGTAACAAATTAAATCATGACACACTAACTTTAATAGATATAGCATTATATTAGATATTATGGCTCTTTATATTATTGCGATGAGCCAGGGATATATATATATATATATATATATATATATATATATATATATATATATATATATATATATATATATATATATATATATATATATATATATATATAAACATCAAGCAGTGGGGTTACCCTGACCATATGAAGATTATGTGCGGCTAGTTGAGGATAATCGCCTTTTTGCTTCAACAAAATGCCTTTATATTATATAATGTATAGCATACATAAATGATGTGATGATTTCACACCATAATACATTATTCAACATAATTGGAAAGTTTATATTATTCCATCCTAAATATCGTTGGTCATATTGAATTTTACCTAATTGGATATTTATTCAAATAAAGTGAAGCTTGTACACGTACGCGACTGAAGGGAACAACAAAATATACACTTCCTATTCTTGCATCATCTTTTTAAAGGTCCCAAGCAACATTCAATTAAAGGATACGTGAAAGTGTGTCCATAAGAGGCGTGTGAAATCATACCAGTCTGAATAAGTTGCGTATTTTAAAAAAAATTCATCAAAATGAGTGATAAATTTAGGAATGTTTGTTATTATACATGAAGAGAAACAAGGGAATAAAAGAATAATGTGGAAAGATAGAATAAAATATAGAAAGAAATTATTTCCATCTCAGTCTGGAAAGTGTTTTTTGGCTCTGAAATTATTTCAACGTGTTGTTATATTATACATTAACATACCTATGTTTACACGTGAAGTTGATATGTGACTAGCTCTCGTTGTGAAGGTACGTACTCAAATATTCTGTTTGATCCAGTTGCTTAAATTTTTCATTACAAACATTTTATACAACTGCCTTTAGAATATACATTTCCCATGATAGTAGCAGTTGCCTTCTGTGCTGGTTTTCCGCAAGCTGAAACATTTTCAATCAAAGAATGTATTGCCTTATTTATTTTACTAATTATAATCTGATCGTGATGAGCACATTGCATACATAGAGAAAACACAGAAATGGCGGTAAAATGGAGCATAACATGAAAACCGTGAATGATCATTATGCGACATGCTGATGCATATGATGAATAATCATATAAACATCAAGCAGTGGAGTTACCCTGACCACCTGAAGATTATGTGCGGACAGTTGAGGATAATCGCCCTTTTGCTTCAACAAACTTCACACTGGAGATTGTGATTATCACTACAACCACAACACGGAGTTTGGCGACGAGCCAGGGCCAGTTCCCCAGCCATTGTGGTACGAAAATTTCAAGCTCACCCAAGGTAAAAGTTGCAAAAGGTACACTGTGCCGTGTCATAGTCCATGGCCATAATTGCTAAAGCTACGGATGGCTCGCTCTGTGGCTTTATCCATGGATTTGCCTGCCAGCAACCATTTTATTGATCATGTCATAGTAAGGAGGATAACAGTGAAGAAAAGCAGTAACATCTACTTTTACATCATTGATGCTGCCAGTGATTAGATGGAGGCAAGTGCTTGCATAATCTGCAAAAATCCACAATCATGCTGAACAAGTCAAGATCCACCATACCATGCTCACTGAAGAGTCTTAACTCTTTATTCTTGTGACTCTATGGTCTGAAGCTAACAGAAGAAAAAAAGGAAAACAAGCAAGTTTTGCAATATTCAAAATTATTTTATTTCCCTAGATTACAAAGTGAAAGTTTAAACAGAACAAAAATTGTGAATTAAATCCCAAATAGTCATAAACTTTCTATCACAAGTCCAAAAGTGTAGAAAATTCAGAATGAATTCCAGCAGTGTTCTGAATGGATTCCAATCTTGAATGTGCTGATGTACCAATAGCCTGGAATATGATGATGTGTTAACAGTCTTGATGTATCACAATGATATGAACCAAAATGTCCAGAATGAATTCACAATACTGTTATTCCTAAAATAGTGATTTAGTCCAAAAAGTAGTGAGCTCTTAGTAATTTTAGTGAATAATTTAAATAAATCCTCTAAACTATTAATCAAAACAACTTAAACTAGTTCCTCTAAAATGTATATTATGATGTGGAATGAAATTCATTTTCAGAATATTTAAGTTGTAAAGAAAGTCTGGTCTTTTATTAAAAATTTAGTTAAGACCATGTAAAACAGCAGGTACACCTGAAAATCCCATGGTCCTAAAAATACAAGGTCCTAAAAATTTAAACTCTGGTAAACCTGATTACCTTTGGTAATAATGATCTGATTTATTTGGGAGGTGGGGGTGAATAATCAATTTAATTTGGAACAATATATCACTCACAGCAAGTTTTACTAAAGAAATGTTCCAGCACAAAAATGACATTCCAAGTTCTTCAAATCTCATCATTTGTACATCTTACAAAATTTGTCATATATTTAACCTGACAGAAATGCAATATATGGAAGTATTAAATAAAGTTTGTTTAATTAAGAGGGATGTGTTTTACTATTTGATTTAAATTTTTTGTGATTCTTGTGTCTAATTGTTTCAGGAAATGTTGACTAGTGAATGTGGGTTTAAATTGTAAGAAATACAGCATTGTAGCAAATGATGTTGATTGGTCATTGTCTTGGCTCTTTTACCTAATTAGCAGAAATCACATATTATCAAACACTGCATATTTTACACTTGAGTGATCTGCTCAAAGTAGTGGAGAGATGTTCATTGTAAGCAAGTACTGCACCTTTGTATTAAAAGCAGATCATCTTGTTACCATTAAGACATTAATAGCATCAGTTAAATTTCACACTCATTTTACTCCCCATGCACAGAACAGTGCTAATATGGGGAAAAGTATATAAAAAAAATTAAACTTAATATAATGAAAATCCAACCTTCCATCTTGAAAAATGAATTTACTATACTGAGAAATCAAAACTGGATTTTCAAAATACTTGAGCTGAATTTTTAATGTTTTATAAATCTTCACATTACAAAAAAAAGCTGAATTTTGAACATAAAAAAGTGAATTTTGAGCATTTTAAGTTGAATTTAAGGCATCCAAATTATCAAAATTATTATTTTTAAATACAAATAATTTTCAGTATAATAACTTGAATTTCAAGAAACTAGCAATAACAGGATTCTTAAGATGGCTGCTATGGTGGCCATATTGAATATCAGTTCTCCAGTATTTCATTTAGGATCATTAGAAGTCACTAATTGAAATTCCCATCTTGATATGACCATAAATTATGGAGTAGTAGCAATGACAATGCTTTGAAGATGGATGCCATGGTGGCCATGCTGGACTTTTGATTGGCAACATTTTGATTTATGACCAACAGACATGATAAAATGTCTTCAGTGAAGACCCCATGTTGACATGTCTATCACTCAGGAGCAGAAGCACTAACCAGATTTTCAATACGGCTGTCCTGACAGCCATATTAAATGTTAGCTCTGCACCATTTTCTTTTATGACCTACTAGACATCATAGTAAAAAGCCAATCTTAATATGACCATCATCTCAGGAGTAGTGATATAAAGATTTTAAAATGGCAACTGTGACAGACATACTTGACATCAGTGAGGCCCTATTTTCATTTAGGACCAACCTGGCATCATTAAAAGTCATTTGGTGAAAACTATGCTGATATGACTATCCATTCAGAAAGAGTAGCAATAACATTTTCTAGATGGCTGCTGTAGTGGTCATATTGGATATCACATTGGCCACATTTTCATTTAGGACCAACTAGAGATCATAAGGGGTCTTGTAGTGAAAACCCCTTCTTAATAAGACCATTAAAGAGGAGTAGCGACAACTAGCTGGTACACTGTCAGGGCAAAGAACTTATTTCTTAATTCAGGGCTCTGCCTGTTTCTTGATTCTGACTCCTAATAACAGTGTCATAAAGAGGGAGGACTATGTCAGGGCTCTGCCTGTTTCTTGATTCTGACTCCAAAAAAGCGTCATAAAGACGGATGACTATGTCAGGACTCTGCCTGTTTCTTGATTCTGACTCCTAATAACAGTGTTATAAAGAGGGTTGACTGTCAGGTTCAGTTCTTGTTTCTTGATTTACTTTAAACATATTAATATGAAGATATAGGATTGTGCATTTATTTCCTGTCAAAATTATTTATTGGGTCTATAATGAACTGTTTTGTAAGAGTAACAGTTTTTTGATAAAATAACTGAACATATTCCCCTCACAGAAAAATGAATTCCAACAATAAAAGGTTTATAGGACAATTCTATCTTCATAAAAAAACTAAGATTTTGTGCAATTGCTTTTTATTTTCTGTAAAGGCAGTTATTGTGATCAAACCAATTTGATCGATACTATTTGAACTGAATAAAAACTCAGACACAAGAGATAATATCAGATACAATTGTTCTGTAGATATGCAGAGTACAGATGTCAAGAACAAAAAAGAGATATATTTTTCTAAACAAAAAACTGACAATATGTGATGTTTCATATACAAATTTGTGATCTATTTCATTATTTGGACATTAATTAATTCTGAATTAAATGTAAATAAATTCAAATGATTTTGATATGACCAATATCTACCATGTGGACAGTTCAAATCCATTCAAAAAACCCTAAAAAAGTTACAATATATGTATATTGGAACAAAATTTCTTTGATTCTTGTATTTAATATATTTATGCTTACCAATCCAACTGCAAACAAACAGACCATGATCTGCCATTGCATGCTGTACCAGCAGAGCTGGCCAATTATAGTTTGTTCAACTTATTACTCCTAGAAAACTGCATAGACCCATTTCTGGCAGCACATTATGTGACAGCAGATCTATGTATATATAGTAACAGTTAAGGGTTTAACACCATTTCTGAGGACATGATAGGCTATACAGAGTGGTCAGTATAACTGGTGGAGGAAGAACCTATCAACAACCTGGTAAAAACCACCAACTCATAGGAAGCTACAGAAAAAGCTTTCTGACATCCCCACATTGGTAGAACCGAGACTTGAACTCACATGGTCAGAGGTGAGATGGCAGTGATCAGTAAAGGCAAGTACTTAAACCACTCAAACAACCAGGGCCTCAAACTTGACTTAGAAGGGAATATATATTGTATTCCCCTATGTAATATGCATATCTAACCAAAAAGTGAATTCCTCGATCCATCATTATGAACTGGTGTGGACATCAAGGTCTGCACTATTTGTCTGATATAATCTCATTCAGAATGTTTGTTTTGAGATTTTACTTCAAATACACAGCCCAAGTTTTCAGAAAAGGAAACATGTAATTTCATGGAGCATACAGCACAATAACCTACATGATGTGCTAAGGCACTCAAGTACACTATTAACTCCTCAAGTTTCACATGAAAAACATAGTTGAACAGCATTCAAACTATATTTCAGTCATATGATTTGATATGTATTTTCATTTCAGATAATATTTAGGACCATTCTTGTCATTTTAACTGCTGAGTGTTGAACCATCTCCTATATTCTTAAGATCAAATTTTCAAAAAAGCCACTGTGACAGCCATTTTGGAAGTAAGATCATAAGATCAGCACTATTTTCATTCAAGATGAAAATGACATGATACGATAAAAAACCCATGCTGATATAACCATTCTTAACAAGATACTTCAAGGAGCCATTTTGGTGGCCATATTGGATGTCTGGGCAGCACTGTTTCCTTTTAGGAATGACTAAATACCATAAAAAGTCTTCTGGTAAAACTTAAGATCAATATGACCTCCAGTCTTCAGTAATTTGAGCAATTAGATAAAGGAAGTTCTGCATCCAGAATTTTGCAAAAGAACGTAAGTCCCAACACACACTCTTTCTAAACATAGGGCAAGCAGTGAACATTTAAAGGTAATACACTGACCTAATACAAAATTAACATGGTTAAAAATATGTTTCTGTGTTAAAAGTTAATTCCAATTATTGCCATTACCGCAGCTCCTGCAAAGTAGTCAGTAATTTAAAAGCCAATTCATGAATTCACCGACAAAATATAAATCATGGCTTCTCAAACAAACTGCAACGAGATCACATTTATTGAAACCCAGATGACAAAAGCTACAGTGCTGCTACAGTATTAATTTAACTTTTCATGAAATGAAATTTAAGTAGTGAATTGATTGAATATAGATATTTCTTCCTTAATGTATATATTTGCAGTAGCAAATTACAGAAATACATGATATATCCTGCCTGGTTGCAACACTCTGTCTACTAAAACAAAGATATCTGGCCTTTATAATTTGCTTTATAGATAATTACTGTGTCTGTTACAATTACAAATGTTCCTTTACATATCTGTTGTTGCTTAATTATAAACCATGCATAAAATTATAAATAAAAATTAAATAAAATTTTAAATGACTCAAACATCACCACTAAAATAATTGGCATCACTCAAAAAACTCAATTTAAAGCATTCTCTTCACTGTAACCTCATAAAACACAAAATGAACTAAACTCCAACCATACAGTTTGGCTTTACTATCCAATGCGAGATTATATTTCATTCCAAAATTCAGAGTTAATTGTTTTTATAATGAATTCATAATTATATCTACTGAGTCTATGAAACTTTCATACCTGAAGCATAGTCATTTTATGTATGTGAACTAATAATTTCTTGTAAATCAAGTTCTACAAAACTTAAACTACTAATTTTTTTTTATATGACTGAAATATGACACCAAAATGAATAAATGACAGGATCTACTCTAGGGGGTAACTCAGGTGAAATAGTTGCCTTCAAGTTTCAATTTGCCCTAGTGCAAAATAAGCAAATTTCACTTCACCTTGTTTTAATTTCATGCCGTTCTCTCCCCCACCTTTTATGTGTCGATACAATACATTTAAAAGTTAAAACAAAAGTTGGACCTTTGAAGTTTCCCTTCAATGAAGGAGGTGGAAAGCATCAAAAAGAAGTTTAAGTCTCTGTAATCTTTTTACATTGCTGTCAACATAAATTCCACTGAAAACACCCACATAATCTAAGAAAAATATTGTGAAACTTGAATCATCTGAGGCAAATTAGGACAGGGATGCATCTCTGTCCATTACTAATACAATTTTCTTCTGTAACCTATTTCAATTTTGATATTTTTTCTTACAATTACATTAAACAATCATGGTGGAACAAAGTACAAACCATTTCAACATTTTATAAAGTCTCAATAGAATTTAAATAGTAATTTAATTATCTGACTTGAAGATAAGCAAAAACTTAAGATTTAAATGGATATTTTTTAACCCCATAAATTCTTAACTTTTTACACATTTGTCACCACTCCTTGAATGCATGAGGTTGCAGGTTCAAACCCCTGCCAAGTCATACCAAGGACTTGTAAAAAATGGTACGAGCAGCTGCCTTGCTTTTTGCTCAGCATTAAGAGGCTAGTGTTAGGACTGGTCAGAATGTCAGGATAATGTGACTGGGTGGGACATGATGCTACATGTCTGCTGCATGATACCCCAGTGCTAGACATCACTATAAACTGTCACACTGCAGACATCATAGTGACATGACTGAAAAATTGTTAAAGCTATATTTAAAATCCAAATCACGCCTTTGCAAACTCTGAACTAAACTGTCTCAAGAGAAATAATTTAGCCCAAATATTTGAGTCCAGAATGAACCCTGAGTGAATTTTCACTATTACAAAATATAAGTTAATGAATCAAAAAAACTATTTTGTCATGTATAGATTTCCATCAAATTGTTCAACCTTAACTTTCATTGTTTCTGCATTATCCTCAATGACAGTGCTGTTTTGATCATACACCATACTCTCATTGGAATCTTCCAAGGAATCACCTACATCTGTATTGGAATCTTCCAAGGTGTCCTCCACAACATGTTCTTCTCCTTTTTCACACTTTTCCATGTTCCCCTTTTCAATTTCAAATGAAACTCCAACAGGAACTTCTGTCCCTTCTGTAGAATTTCCATGATGATTTTGAATGTGCCTCTTTAATGCAATCTTTTCAGCATAAGCTTTCTTACACAATTCACATTTGTAAGGCTTGTCACCAGTGTGTAGTCTTTTGTGTCGCTGCAGATGAGATGATTCTCTGAATGCTTGATTGCAGTCATCACACTTGTAAGGCCTTTCACCACTATGTGTCCTAGAGTGACTTTTAAGGATGTTAGGTTGACTGAAGGATTTTCCACACACTTCACACATGTAAGGTCTCTCTCCACTGTGAACTAAAAGATGCCGTTTCAAATGTGCTAACTGAGTAAAGAATTTTTCACAGTATTCACACTTGTATGGTCTAAGTTGTGCATGTGCATCTTTATGTCTCATAAGATGACAGGCCTGTGTAAAGGCTTTTCCACATTCCTCACACTTAAAAGGGCGTTCACCACTGTGTGATCTAAAGTGCCTTTTCAGTCTGTTTGCATCTTTAAAGATCTTTTTGCACACAGAACACTCCTGAAGGAACTTCTGATCTTTCAATGGCACTTTTATTGCCCATTGTTCATACTGCAAGAAGAAATCAGAGCTTTTAAATGTACTGATAACACCATTACACATTCTATGGTAAAATTGTCACTTGAAATTATCATGGAACTCAATTTTGATAACCTTGTCTTGGATTACACTACTGTAACCTAAAGGAATGGATTCTTTACATTTTGTTAATGAACTACTGAGACCAGCAAATCTGACTGGATTTTAATTCAGATCTTTTCACTTCAAATGATTACGTGTTACAAGTCAATACTTTAACCTTGCACAGAAGATGGAAATAATAGCATGACATGACTAAGCCCCGCTTTATTGACAAATATTTTGCAAAATACACATGAAAACCGAAGAAATGTGTTTTAAGAAATACATGGTATGCCGCTATAACAAGGTGTCAATGTATATGGCAAATGAACCATTGACCTCAACCAGGAATAAAACAAGGACAGAAATGTAACAGGAAGTAAGGAAAGTATATGTTATTTGTTATATTTCAAATATGGGTAAATTATATTAGACAAAAATAAAATACAAAAATATAAATTATGGCCACACCCAAGGGCCTGGCTCTTGAGCATGGAGTTAAGTAAATGATGATACATTCTAAATATGTAGTGAACTGGTTAAAGCTTTATTGAAATAAAATGAAGTCAGTAAATGTCATTATAGTCTTATTATTATTAACACATAACTAAAAAAAACAACCCCGTGACTCTAATGGTTATAGTTTTATGAGTTCTTTATGGTACATTTTTATGAGCTGTGAATGGTTAGTAACCTTTCACATGTCTTAAAATGTGTACCCTAAGAAAAACAGAAAACAATTCACCCTGCGACCTTGCCCTTTGATGCCTGTATTCATCATTCCCAAGCATATCATTTGCTGAATCTAGTTAAAATGCTACTGCTGAATATGAACTTGTTCATTGAAATGCAACTAAATACAAAATTTGGTAAAAAGTTCTCTTGCATATGTACATGTCACTGTGTACATAATCTCAACTAAGTACAAAAAAAACAAGCAATGACTTTTGACTTGACCTAGGAACCAGTTTTCAAAACTCATTCACAAATGAGCCAATTAGTCACTGGTCTTTACAGTATCATTTTTTGTATTCAGAACCAATTAAATATTGAAAGAAGTGTCACAGTAAAAAACCCTTATGTCAATGCCATCACCCATGTGAGAGGAACACTAAGTAGTGACAATAATATTTTCAAGATGGCCACAATCAGAACTAATTAGACATCACCAGAAGTCTTTCTGTGAAAACCTCATGTTAATACAATCATCCATACAGGAGGTGCCATGTTAACAAGATTGTCAAGATCCCTGACATGGTGGCAATATTAGATGTCAGATTGGCTTCTTTCTAATTTAGAACCAACCAAACATTAAAGAAAACCTGTTGTGACAACCATATTTTGCTATGATTGTACACAAAAGGAGAAGCAATAACAGGATTCTCTATGTCCAAGAATCACCTCTTTCATTTACAATCATAAAGGTATCAAATAAAGTTTGTGAAATCCCATACCAAACTCGTGCTAATGAGACAACAAACATACTTTTCACTATATATTCATAAACTTCCCTCTCACCTCTCCTCTCTGCCTTTGCCTCTTTTCTACTCATGCCACACCTCACAGTGACCACTGGTCAACATCCACCACACATACTGTATAAATAATTCTGTTACTCACCACCTCATATAAAAAAAAACTAAGATGTAATTTCAGAACCAGAACACAGGTCAAATAATCATTTCTAAATATTTAACTTGCAAAAAAGATCAACTACTTTAGCAGCTAATGGCACCATTGGGCAACAATAAAGCCACTTACATGGCTCACCATAGCAATCCTTCAGCTTTCATAACATATTTATCTTTTCTTGTTTTAATTGAGGTGGTGTACTGGAAAAGTCATTAGCATGCTGGACTTGCAAACGGAAAGGCGCAGGTTCAAATCTTACCATCTGATCAGCCAGGAGCAGCCAGAATGGCATGTATTTAAGCAATGCACTTTACACTTTACTCCACTTGCCATAAAGCAACAAATCCAATCATTGTTTAACTGATCAATAATGTAATTAAACAGCAGACTTAGAAACATTGATATATTCAGTACAATTGACTGATATTTCTTCATAGAGGAGGAGAAGCAGTAATTACCTGTTAAGTTACACCAACTGGGACTGTAACCCAAAACATTATTTATCTTTTGTGTCCTCCTATGAACGCCTGTGCAATGTTTGAGGGAAAAAAAAGTGTTTCTGAATGTCACTTTAATTGTAAGGTTGGTATATTCTGTATCTGATCCCCTCCCAGGGAGCCCAGGTGATGTACCCAAACATTGTATCTCTTTGAGAATGGCCACCTTACAGGAAACCTATTTACCAATGTAAGTTTGGTGAATTTCAACCCAATGATTTACACAAAGTGGTACAGGGATATGAGCACACTGGTCAATAGCTGGATGGAAATTATAAAAAAATATTTCCAAGGTTTTTAAAAGAATGTGTGGATAAATAATGATTTGAATGAATTGGTAGATTATTACAACAATGACAAAAAATAACCAACAAAAAAACAGTGAATTGTACATTTTACACCCACCCAATGTTTAATAGGCTCTATGTAGCCAGTAGTAAGACAGTTGACTTTGGAGATTGCTAACTTACGGGTCTAAATAACCTTAATCTTTGACAAAGGTACATGCAGAAAGCACAGAAAGTATGGTTCAAGACCACAAGCCTTTACTTATTTGCTTATTAGACTCACCATAACATTGACCTTACACATAAAATTCTAAATGCTTATTACTAAACAAGTACAAGCACTCAACAAAGTCTTGTTAAAATTTGCAATGCAGAAAGAAGTAAAAGAAAACATGATTTTTATTTCAAAGTGACTTTGACCTCTGAACACCAGAACTAATAGGATTTTTTTTTATCCCAAGTGCAAGCCATCCACAAGGTTTAATCCAGGTCGGTGATGTAGAACTATATTTCTTCTTTCAGTTTTGATGACTTTGATCTTTGCCCTATTTAAAACCCCAAACCTATAGTCATAAACATGGTCATAAAACAGTCCATCAACATGCTGAAAAGATTCTATTTCTTAATGGAAATGAATTTGTCCATAAAACATGATGACCCAAGATACAGCTTTCCTGCATTATACAGAAAACCTGTCTTGAGTGACCTCTGCTATGAGTGACCACCTGTCATTTATGACCACAATCATAATGCACTGATGACCCACAAAACATGACCAGTGGCCATGATTCTTAGGTAGAATATACATTATGATGCTGCTATGATTGACTGCAACACAAAAAAATACATAAACACCAGTGACCTAAATTTAATCCTTTGTGAACATGACTGCATAGGAGGGTCCACAAGCAAAGAGATGACTGCTCAAAACAGCACTGATATGAACGAGAACAAATACCATTGACCTTTATTATTCCTTTGAACTACTAATGCTTCAAAAATAAACACTGTTCTAAACTAGAAAAATGAGAATGGCTATTGGTTTCCTAAATTTTACCGGTGCTATTTGTTATAGACTGTATACTAAACTAAAGTACATGTCACCCACTACCATTGCAGTGCCAAAGTTATGTGAATACCCACTAAGATTAACCATTCTTTCTTCAAAGGAATAGCCATTGATATACATACATAGTTAGTTGGTCTGTATTGTTTCTTTATCTTTTTTGGTAACATGCATAAAGTTGATAATGTCATATTAAAAAATGTATTTAAAGTGTTTCTCTGTAGCAGTTGAGTGTACCATTTGTCTTTAGAGATAATCCATAATGCTTGGGATAAATGAGGTCTTTGTTTTGTATCTTTAATACATAATAATGATACTCATTTTTTAGTTTTGATTGTTACATTAAAGGGCTCTGTTGTTTCATTACTTTGCTTGGTGTTAATTATGACCCATACAGCATGCCAGTCTCTTTATGCTAGTGTAGCCAGTTACAAACTTTGTTTATAGAGTTATTACATTTATGCTGCCAGTGAAATAAACCTTGGCTGCTGTTCTATATAATTTTGTTCTTTTCTGCATGAGCTAATTATGTCTTTTGATTTTATTCACAGGTACGTTTTATATTTACACAAAGGCTGATGAAAACCACCAGTATTCATTATCTATTAATACCTTGTAACAATGACAGATCATCCAATGAAAAAGAAACATTCCAACACTGGAGGAAAGAACTAATGTACTTGAAAGAAATGTAGTTAACTGACAGGATAAATACAAACTACATAATTTTCAATTCATTTGCAAATACATTACTATGTACTCTTCAAATATAAATGTGAATGTTTTATGACAATTCTATATCTATACTGCTAGGTAAAATTCTCAAATGAATACGTGCAATATTTTAACAAGAACAACACATAGTATGTTGATACAGAACTGCATTGTAGTGAGGGAGAATAGTAGTAATGAGTTGATAAAACAAACTAAGGACCCTGCGGTTAGGAGGTCACTTGAACATGAGGCCCAAGTGGGCCTAAGATTGCTCCACTGGTTGACATAATCCCAACAGACAAATCCTGGAGCAGTTGGCCATGATCTCTGACCTAATATGATTCTTTCTGTTGAAATTTCTTCCAATGCTGTTGACTGCATGTAATTTGAATTATTTCAAGGTATCTCAGGTTTTTATACTTTCAACTGTACCTGGTGGCACATAAATATCAAATGTGAAACACTGGAAGGCTTCTATGTAAGCATGCCTTCTGACAAAGTTGGTCAAATTCTGTTCATTGTTTTTCTTTCAAAGCCAAAGTTGCATAAATGTCTTTCTATTTGTACTAATGGCTAGTGCACAAAAAAAAACATATAACATTTTCTGATCTGAATATAACTCAAGTGTAATAAGAGAGAATTTGAATGTTTGATGGTATTAATAAAGCTATGAAGGTATTACTTTTTATTTCTTTCTTCATTTTTTAGTCTTTCTTGGTATTTATTGCCAACTTCCACTCACCCCATCTCAACCCTTGTATCTCCATGACACACTAAAAACACTGCAATCAGACATCTAAATCTAACTTTCTTCCCTATGTATCTTCAAAACTCAGTATAAAACCAAACTATTAATTTAGTGCTGAAGATGGATTATAGATAAAAATAGACAGTAACTATCATCTACTTTACCTGTTCAATTGAATGTGGGACAATAAAACTACATTTTATAGAAAGTAATTTTATCATAATGAAATCTGCACAAAATACTTTTCATTTGTCTCAATAACAATTCATGCATAGCCAATGACACAATTATTTCTTCATTTTCATTTGTAAAAAATCCAACCTAATCTGAATTACACAGCAAGTATTTTGATCAAAATGTGCCAAAATTCCCAATTAAATTCCTTCACTCAAATGATCTGAATACTTTGATATGACCCCTGTTCTACATCATATTTTGAGTGTTTTGCAGTCAATGGGTCACTTAAATTCTGATTGATTGTAAAGAGTTTATGCAAATGAATTCCAATTTGATGCTGGATTGGCATGACTTGTAGAAACTTAAGAAGCATTTATGCCAAGATCATTACCGTCAAATTTTGTTAAGTGCATTTTGAGAAGTTGCTGTTTTAAAATTTGTTTGTTTTTAGTAATGGCATCAACATCTGACTGCAGCAGTATAAAAATGAGAATCCCCTAGGATGCTTTCCATCAAATTGATAAAATTCTAAAAGTGGCATATTTTAGAAAAAGTCATTTAAATTATTTTCTATTTTTAGTAATTGTGCCTGTATTTGATTGCAGAATGGCATAAGGTTTTAACCAATCCTTCACGCCAGAATGATTTCTGTGAAAACTGGTTACTATATGCTTGTCAGATTTTGAGAAGAGGTTGCTTAAATTTCTGTTTCAAGAAAGGGTGTCAATATTCAATGGTGGAATGGCATTATTGGAAGTAAATTTTAAAAACCTTCATAGAATGATACTTTTAGAAACTTTGTTCAGACTGAATTTTAAGAACAAGTTGTTAACAATTCTTCGATATTTATGTAATGATGGCTATTTTATACAACTAACCAGTATCCACTGAACAAATCTGAAAGAATTTGATGCCAGAAAGCTCCTTGTAAATGTCATGAGCAAACCTGGTTAAAAGGTTTTTTAGAAGTTACAAATAGAAATTGTGAACAGGCAATGCACAAAAACTAAAGGTAAAAATGAAAATAAATTCAAACAAGTAAATTTTTTCTAAAATTTCATGCAGCACCCTCATCAACATCTTCATTATCTCTGTTACAGCAAGGCCATGCACTGAAAACATAAGAAATGAATACACAAAAAATGTACACAAAATGTGCCTGACAGACTGACATGTGGAAGTATTTAAAAAAAAGAGGAATTTTCTTTTCCTACTTTAATACCTGTTATATTTATGCTGTTGTTATTGTTGCTGTAGGTTTTAATGCCATTTTTCAGCACAATTTAAGCTATACATGGTGGCCAGTAAAAATGGTGGAGAAAGAACCTGGGAAAACCTTGGAAAGAAACACCAACTCATGAGAAGCTACTGGCAAGCTCTCTCACATACCCACATTGGCCAAATCAGAGAATCGATCCCATGCAGACAGGTGAAATGGCAGTGATCCATAATGGTGAGCACTTTAGACCACTCAGCCACTCTGCCCCCCCCCCCATAATTGTCTGGTACTAAAAACATGATATTTTTACAAGTGGCTAAGCCATGAGTTAAAATATATAGTTTTTTTTGTACCACAAGATGAAAAATATCTGCTTTTAACATAGGAAAAGAAAATGTTCTTTTATTATATATCAAACTTGCTCCAGAATTTAAGTTTAGAAGATTAAATTTAATCATCTGCACAATGCACTCACCCCAACCACTTTTCCATATATTCACTGCACTTTCATAGCTGGATCATATAAATAAACACAACTTACAAAAGCAGTAGGACTGGATTGATCTAATCTGTTGCTGTAAATTGTTTTCATCATTTTGTAACTATTTGACCCTAAAATCAAATCACATATAGCAACGCATCACAGCATGTTTGTCATTGTTGTCAAGGAAATAAGGAGAAATAATTTCTGAGAGATGCAAACAGTGATTAGCCAAATTACTTTATCAAACATTAATTTCCATGTCTGAAATGTAAAACAATTTTTATTTATTTGTTCTAGCTCACAAAGTACTCATTTTAGTTGTTATAGGTACAATTATTGTAGGCACACACACACACACACAATCAAGCATCACATGACATGAAAATATAAGGTCAGTCAAACCCACTTATCACTTATCTTGACCTCAGTAACCTTGCCAACCCTATTAAGTGGACATTTTTAAAGTGGAACTGCCAAATTCTCTCTTTGTCTTAGCATTTTCTCATCGGTTATGTTGATTCTTTTATGTCACCGAACCCTAGTATCTCAAGCACAAGTGAGGGCCAAATTTGCCAATTAACGTTGGTTATCTCGATCCCCATGACCAATCACCAGCAATTTTTCCCCCTTATTGATGACAAAATTGTCCCATCTGTCGACAGACTTTTTGGTTATTTAATTTGTACAAGCTATGGATAAATAAATGTGAGAATGGAAGGAAGAAACAAACTTAAGTAATGCATTAGAATCAATCAGTACACAAATGATCCATTGTATCGACAACCCCATGTTAGCAGTGTATTGTTACATCATAATCTGCTTTTGTTGACATATGGCCAAGTAGTGTATGTTTTGACAGTCAATTATGCTACCATACTATACCTACAACCGACAAACTGAAGACGAGAATAGAACAGATAAAAATGGAATGGGTAATCCTTCTGTTTGTTGGTTGTTACAGACACTTAAACTCAGCAAGAAGAAATAGTAAACAACAAATCAATAACTTCTGCATAATTAAAAATAATTATTTATTTTTCAAAATACAGGAGTGGTGGTGTGGTGTTTATAATTTTAAATGTAGCTTTAACAATTTTTCAGTCATATCGCTATGATGTATGCAGTGTGGCAGTTTATAGTGATGTCTAGCATTGGGGCATCATGCTACAGACATGTAGCAAGATGTCCCACCAAGTCACATCATCCTGACACCAGGCCAACCAGTCCTAACACTAACCTCTTAAATAAATGCTGAGTTTCAAGTGAGGCAGCTTTTAGTACCATTTTTGTAAGTCTTTAATAGGGATCAAACCCACGACCTTTCGCATCTGAGGCGGATGCTCTAACCACTAGGCCGCATGAGTTGTTGAACCAATTCAGGAGTTAAAGAATCCCTATATTGAGTGTTAACTTATCCTACAGTAATATATACTGTCCAATATTGCCAGGTGTTGACACATGTAAGCTTCATTCGTGGGAATGGAGATACTATTTTGCAAGAATAGGGTCATTCCATTTTTCAATTTACTTGTACTTGGTTAACTGTGCATGTGCTGAGTTCACATAACACGTGATCATGGTCCGTATGGTCATTCACTCCAATGACAGTTCACACACACTTATTGATCTTGTCTGAAGGATAACATGCTGAAGCTATTCTGTTTATGATATTTTTCAGAGCTGTCAGAGTGAAATGACTCGCAATTTTAATTTTGACACTGGTTAGCTTTTTGTAAAAACGAACTACACCCTGCACGTTTTTTATTTATTTTGTAAGTGATCTTTATGTTTGCAATGTTGGAGAATATAATAAATGTTTGTATTGAGAATCGATGGTAGTTTGTATTTTATACTGGTAAATCTCTGCTGTTAGTTGGTGCACATATGCCTTTTGTTGTTAACACGTATATTTTTATAGCATGCTGATTGTTTCATCAAAAAAATTGCAGAAACGCTGTTGTATAAAAAAAAATCCCAAAATATCTGCATGTACATTCTCATTTTTAACGTAGATCATGTACATAATGAAATTTCAAGTACATGTTATTATATTGACGCCATATTGGTTTTTGTTTATCTCAATCATCGGTTATCTCAATACTTTTGGCAAACCCCTAGGCCAGCGACATAACCAGGTTCAACTGTGTGTGTGTGTATATATATATATATATATATATATATATATATATATATATATATATATATATATATATATATATATATATATATATATATATATATATATATATATTTCAAACATGAAAATGTATGAATGGAAACAATATTAAAATTATTTCACAAAAAAGATACTGTATTTCAAACTTAAATATATAAGGATGTGTAATTCAGTATGGCTACCAATTTCTTTTCTTCTGCTTGGACACAGATAACACTTATCATATAAACTCATTTTTAAGTCAAGTCCAACTGCAAATTGCACAGACCCAGATCTGCCATCATATAATTTATCAGCAAATCATGGTCTCAGTGTCTTGTTATGAGTAATTAGCAATACAAATAATATAGACCCTGATCTGCTGTATCATTATTAGGGCTCAAAATTAGTCGTAGTCCGCTAGCCCGGAGCTAGTAGATTTCCAGTCAGATTAGTTACTTTTATAATGTTAATAGTCCAATGGGCTAGTAAGTTTCAGTTATCAACAGTCAATGTTTGTTTACGCCATTCCCTAAAAAAGACTTGACTTCAGCAGATGTCCTGAAGAATCAAAGCAGAGACCATTTTCATCACAGTCATAAAATATTAGCACAAGAAGATGAAGTTAATATCTGTCTCAGAAAAGTGCATTTCTATAACAAGAAGCCATCCGATTTTGTGCATTTATCCCCTAATAGCGCCAATTATGGTCCCGTCATTAACAATGGAAGTTTGATAATTGAAGTGGAAGTGGAGGATGAGAAAGGGCACATGGATCCTTTTTTGGAATTGGATCCAGGCTATCTTGAGAAACAAGAAATGTGAATTGATTGATTAATAATTTGAAGCAGGATCTGATTTATAATTCTGTACTTCTGAATTTCATATGATAAGTAATTTATGACTAATATTGTTATTAATCTAGATAAAAGTGAGTGACATTATTTTTTTGGACAGGATTAGTAAAGATTTGGCAAGACTAGCAGATTTCTTAGCATACTAGTCCTTCTGGCTACAAAGCAATTTGTGTTAAATTCGAGCAATGCATTATGCAATGATAGATCAGTGTCCATCATATTTGCAGTTGGACTCGACTTATACATGAATATTTATGGTATTATGAGGCATTTAGAATAAATGATAAACTTGCAAGAATATGAAATTCATTTTATTAAAAATAAACAGATCCTCACAATTTTGATTTTTAACAACTATTTAAGCAAAGAACACCCACAAGCAGCCACATCATTTATTAATATTTTTTAGTATTAAAATATAAATACTTTCCTAGTGCTGCATGATAAGAGGGTGGGGAATACTGGTTTATGTTTTGTAATTATGATATTAATATGCTGACATAAGAACCAATTAGTAAATGTATCTACAGATCTGGGTATATGCTGTTTGCTAGGATGACACACCTACACACTCATATGCCAGATCTAACCTTATCCATTTCTGCTTGTCTGCCATCTGAAATGACTGTCCCCAACCTGTCAGCCGTTGACTGCATGTTTATCCAAGGGTAACCAGAGAAGGAAAAAAGGGCCTGATAAACAGGATTAGTTTCCATACCATACTGCCATTTTTGGTCATGAACAACATCCATCTTAGTCTCAATGGAGTTCTTCCTCTAAAATTTAAAAAGTACAAATTAGTTAAGGATCTCCACCTTGGTCAAGTCATTGCTTTAGCTGCAAACTAAAAAATTATATTATCATTACATTATGATGTCACTTACTTTGCAGCTCAAAATGATGTGATCAACTTGTTATGATATAATCAACAAAACCACTTACTTTGCAACTCAAAATGTCATCACTTACTTTGCAGCTCAAAATGATGTCATCAACATATTATGATATCATCAACAAGACCACTTATTGTGCAACTCAAAATGTCATCACTTACTGTGCAGCTCAAAATGTCATCACTTACTTTGCAGCTCAAAATGATGTAATCAACATATTATGATATCATCAACATAAGCACTTAATGTGCAGCTCAAAACAATGTCATTACCAAGTTATATCATGAACATGACCACTTACTGTATAGCTCAAAATGATGTAATCAACATATTATGATGTCATCAACATGACCACTTACTGCATAACTCAAAATGATGTCATCAACACATCATGATATCATCAAAATGACCACTTACTGCATGACTCAAAATGATGTCATCAACATGTCATATCATCAACATGACCACTTACTGCATGACTCAAAATGATATCAACACATCATGATATCAACATGACCACTTAATGCTTGGCTCAAAATGATGGCATCAACACATTATGATATCAACATGACCACTTACTGTGCAGCTCAAAAATGATGTCATCAACATGCTATGATATCATCAACATGAGGGGCTCCAAGTGGCCGAGTGGTCTAAAGAGCTGTCCGTTACGGATCACTGCCATCTCACCTCTGTCTGCGTGGGTTCGAGTCTAGGATTCGGCCAATGTGGTATGTGAGAAAGCTTGTCAGTAGCTTCTCATGGGTCAGTGGTTCTTTCCGGTGATTTCCCGGTTTCTTCCTCCACCATTAATACTGGCTGCCATGAATAGCCTATCATGTGCTGAAAAATGGCATTAAACTCAACAACAACAACAATCATCAACATGACCACTTACTATGCAGCTCAAAATGATGTCATCAACATGCTATGATATCATCAACAAGACCACTTAATGCGTGGCTCAAAATGATGGCATCAACACTTTATGATATCATCAACATGACCACTTACTGTAGAGCTCAAAATGATGTCATCAATACATTATATCATCAACATGACCACCTACTGCATGGCTCAAAATGATGTCATCAACATTATGTGATGTCATCAACATGACCACTTACTGCCTGGCTCAAAATCATTTAATCAACATCTTATTATATCATCAATATAATCTCATTCTACTTAACTTTGTTGTCATCCTCTGAACAGGAAGAGAAATATTGTGGAAAATGAGATAGTTACAACTTCTGATGCTCATTTAAAATAAAAAAAATTCAATCAAAGCACACTTTCTTTGCATATTTAATGAGTATATGATCTTCAACCTCTACATATCTAAATGGGTGCCAATGAGCTTCAAGCTGAACATAATTAATAAGGAGTCTATGACCTTCAACCTGTACAGATTTTATAACAGAAGTCTGACCTTCAACCTGTACAGATTTTATAACATGAATCTATGACCTTCAACCTGCACATATTTAATAGAGTCCACGACCTTCAACCTCTACAAATTTTATAAGGAGTGATAATCTACAACCTGTAAAGATGTGATAGAGTCTATGATCTTCAACTAGTATATATATTTAATAAGGAGTCTATGATGTGTATCCCACAAGATTGAAAATCAAAAATCCTCTTGGTATCAAAATAGGCAGTCAGACTGAGTAAATGACCAAAACAACTTTGGTATCAAAACTGGTGAGTGAATGAAAAATTTGACATTCTTGAAATACAAAATGAGAGTAAAGTGAAACACTGTATGATCTTCAACCTGCACACATTTAATAAAGAGTCTGTGATCTTCAACCTGTACACGTATTTAATAATGAGTCTATGATCTTTAAGCTGAAGAGATATTTAAATAAGGAGTCAATAATCTTCAACCTGAACACATATTTAACATGGAGTTTAATGAACTTCAACCAGTATACAAATTTAATAAAGAGTCTATGGTCTTCAATCTGTACACATATTTAATAAGGAGTCTATGATCTTCAGCCTCTGCTGATTTGATATGAAGAGTCCATGATCATCAAAATGAACAAATATGACAAATTTTTAAACATACAAATTTTTAAACATACAAATTTTTAAACATTCATTTAGCTATTATCTTATTAACAAATGGATTACTTTGGCCTTTACATACATAAATATATCAAATTTTCAGAAAATTAAACGTTCCAACATTTCAACTGTAATAATAATAATAATAATAATAATAATAATAATAATAATAATAATAATAATAATAATAATAATAATAAAATTAATAATAATAATAATAATAATAATAATAATAATAATAATAATAAAAATAATAATAATAATAATAAGTCAAACCTAAAAACTGCAGCCATCCATGGGATAAGGCCAGACTGACCTTTGTACACAGCTAATCCATGAATGCAAGTTCACACTATACAGAGAATACCAATATTATCATCATCATCATCATCATTATTATTATTATTATTATTATTATTATTATTATTATTATTATTATTATTATTATTATGGTTACTATCAATTCAGGCAATTGGCATCATGTCCTAGTCAAAGAATTTAATATATTCAAGTATCATTCATAAATCCTGGTGGAAAAGGATTTCATAGATTTTTTCAAACTTTTAAGCAAGGCAAATGGCATCAGCAATAAATAACCTAACTTATATGTAGCATAAAACGCCACATGAAAGTAAAAACCAAGCCTTCAACAGCCTGTGAAACAAAGAAAATCATTCTCGAGACTGGCACCATCACAAGGAAATACCATTCAAATAATATTATTTATCATTTGTATGGAAAATGCCATTAACGTACCTCAGAAACTGGGCCTTGTCAAATGCCACTCCCATAGTGGTTATTGCACTCACTGATTTGAACTTCAAAAAGCAAAGAACAAAATGTATTCCAGATATACTAATTCTCATTTTACTATCAATTGGTTTCAGTTTCAAGCATTAACATGTTTTGAATACTGATATATCATAAACTGCATGAAATCAAGGAAAGTCCTTTTCACAAAAGGCCAAAGTTTTTGTCATATGTGTGAGAAACATGGATTATACTGTCAACACTGACATCATATCAGCTTGAGGTTTCATGTCACCATTAACCATAGATTCTGGTGCTGCCTAAAGTGTTTCCTGTCAAGATACCACCTTACGTAGAACACCTGCAACATATACAATAAATTAGTTATTGTTGGGACTCACCTTTAGTGATGTATACTGACGATCCAATTCAGAATCTGATTTAGGCTCCGCTTTTAAATCAACTGGATTGAAAGTTATAGTGTTGGGTGATGACACATGACTTCTGTCTTGATTCGTTTGCAATCCATGCATACTGGATATTTTGCAAACAATCTGTGAACATTTGTCATCGTTCTTTACTGCCCCTTTATGAAAGACATGCCTAGGTCTTTCACTGTGATGGAGGTGCCTAAGCTCCCCTTGATTCACTATAAGCTTTCCTTCACCCAGTAACAATGCCCTGAACTCCATACAATATTTTATCAGAGAATTTAAATGCAAATGCCTGGCTAGTTTTTCCACTTTGCAAACATTGTCAATTCTCAAATGAATAACTCCATCATACAAATATTTAAGGACATATTCAACAGCTTCTGTATCAAAGCCATCAGGAAAATTAAACTCTGTATGTTTGGACTCTTCCTTGTGCTTCAAAACTGCTAAAACCTCTGGACAAGCCGCGATCAGGACTAATTTGTGTACCTGAAATCAGACAAACATCATAAGTATACAATACGTTATGTATAATATTAAATATGAAATACATGGTTCCAGTTGAGATTTTGCATCTTGCTTATGATATTTCTAACAATACTAAGATTTTTGTGACAGGTAGATATAACACAAGGAATGAAAAATAGATCTTTACTTTAAAATTTGTACATCCAGAAGTATTGTGCACAATGGAAATCATTTAGATTAAAATTGTACACATGAAAATCCTTTAGTTTAAAATTGTACACTTGGATGTCTTTTAGTTTAAAACTGTACACCTGCAAATAATTTAGTTAAAAATTGTACATATGAAAGTCCTATAATTAAATATTGTACATCTTGAAATCATTTAGTTTAAAACAGTACAGAAATACTGTACAGCTAGAAATCTAAAATTGTACATCTGGAAATTATTTAGTTTAAGAAAACTGTTTTTGTACACTAAGAAGTATTGTACACCTGGAAATCATTTAATTTAAAATTCTACACCTGAAAGTCCTTTAGTTCTCCAATGTATACCTGGAGGTCTTGTAGCTTAAAAGGACCACATGTTTTAGAAAAATGTGCATCATTATATGTGAAAACAGGTTAATCTAATCATGGTACCTGTAATAACAGCAGAATAATCACAAACGAATTCAATTAAAAATTTTAATATTAGGAATAGAGATAAAAAAACTAATTAATATGATTTTGTAAACTTTTACTTACATTACATTCACATGTTTCCAAAAACCTTTTTCAAAAAGTAAATCTAAATAATACATAATTTAATATTAAATATTAAAAGGCTGAATGCTACCACGTCAAGAAATTTATTTGAGTTTAACACCAAATGCATCAAATTTAAGTACAGATACAATGTTTAGTTACATGTAAAGTACAGATACAATGTTTAGTTACATGTAAAGTACAGATACAATGTTTAGTTACATGTAAAGTACAGATACAATGTTTAGTTACATGTAAAGTACAGATACAATGTTTAGTTACATGTAAAGTACAGATACAATGTTTAGTTACATGTAAAGTACAGATACAATGTTTAGTTACATGTAAAGTACAGATACAATGTTTAGTTACATGTAAAGTACAGATACAATGTTTAGTTACATGTAAAGTACAGATACAATGTTTAGTTACATGTAAAGTACAGATACAATGTTTAGTTACATGTAAAGTACAGATACAATGTTTAGTTACATGTAAAGTACAGATACAATGTTTAGTTACATGTAAAGTACAGATACAATGTTTAGTTAGTTACATGTAAAACTGACAATTTTAGAGGAAAGATATTAATCCTCTTAATCCTGAGCACCTAGTGAGGCAGCTGTTAGTATCATCATCATCTTTGATATGACTCAGCTGTGGTTTGAACCAGAGACCTCCCACATCCGAGGCGGATGCTCAAACCACTTGGCCACAGGAGACGTTTGGAATTTATGAAACATGTCAAATAATTTCAATCTTCCTTACCAACTCATTTCATACATTTCATTTCAAATGATTTTTCATTCATCAGGCCCCCATATCCTTTATAACTTGATACCTTGGTACAGGTTTAAGAGCAGGGGTCTCAACCAAGTCGCCCTCCAAGCCATATCCTGTGGCCTGCAGAATGACTGGCATTACAAGGTGTCGTGTCATGAGAGATAACAAAAGTAGTGCAGCCCTTGAGCCATCGAAAATGCCTTCATGCAGCCCTCAGGTTGGTTTGAGTTTGAGACCCATGACTTAAAGAATAGCATCATAGTCTAATAATTAATTTTGTCTGACAGCTATTGAATGCCATACTTAAATCAAATGTTTTTCCAATGTTTATCAGTATTTTCCTTGCTAATTTCCTTGTGGAATACAGAAAGATATTTTGTGTTGTCTAAAGTTTATCATATCAAGCAAAAGGTTACCATAATAACATAGAAATGACATAAATCTAATATTACCGGTAAAAGTATAATTACTAGTCATTCCATGACAGTAGCTTCATTAAGTCACTTTGATTTGTTTCTACCTTGAACTCTCCCTTGCACTACATGCACCTGGTTACTCACAAATTATTTTGCTCTCAAAGCCAATAATTTTTTTCTGGATCTAATAATTTACTTCATGATAGAAAATGTTTTCTTACTCATGTGAACAAAATGTACACACTAAGGAGACAGATCTATATTACAAGTCATTTCCTTTTGCTAAAGTTAATCATACACAAACACAAGTATGTCATTCAATTTACTACATGAAATTTGAAAAAAAATATCATTCACATCAACTAGTTACAGAGTTCTTGCTAAAATTTTAAAACTAGGATTTCAGGACTCCTTAGCGGCACCTTCAATAATAAATGCAACTTCATCAAAGCATGCCGGTGACCTTTGATCAAACAAGTCAGCAACAAACTAAAAGAAAAGCATTGCTTCAGTTTTCATAGTGATTAAAATATATTTATTTTGCCGCAAAACTTTCCTCCTTGCAATAAAACGTGCGTACAAGACTCCTGTGTGGGTAATTTTCTGCATCCCAAATAAAAAATTTGCGTCCAAATATGCGTAATTAAGTATTTCTGAGATCTCTGTAGTTAACAATCTTTGCTCATAGTAACCACTGTGGAAGGGAGTACATAAATAAACTATTCTATTTTCTGAAGATTTGTATAGATTTTCTACATACAAATAGTCCAAAATTATTCTAATGCCACCCACAATTATATATGCATTGTTTATACAGATTAGTATCTGCTTATGGAATGAAAGGTCACAATGAAAAATAACACTAAAGTCCTCCTCTTTCTGGTCCTCATGTCGCTGTCTTCCACTTTTACTTAATCTGATACTCAAAGTGTGGACTGCTTACTCTATACTCTCCTATACTGAATCTTTAAAACCTTGTCAGGAATTGCCCTGGGCTTCACCAATATCACAAAAAGTGCTATTTTTTGTCCTTATTGGTGACACAACATAGCATCTGCCAATTTATTTGATCACAAAACATTTGGCTGTTAAAACTTGTATATACCATTTTGGGTTTGTAGAGAAATTCAAAGTCACCATGAAAGGAAGCTAAAAACTTGGATATAAAATGTACTGGAATCTATAAAATGTAATGTAAACAATCATTTGTTCATATTGACAAGCCATCTCAACAGTGCATTGGTATGTCATAATCTGCTTATGCTAACATCTGACCCAAGTACTGTGATACACTCAAATAGTCATGCTATAATTGACCAACCTCTGAAGACAGGAAAAGGAACTGCTAAAATGCTGACATTTGTCCCAAGTGTTGCATGCTATAATACACTCAAATAGTCATGCTGTAATTGACCAACCTCTGAAGGCAGGAACAGGAACTGCCAAAATGCTGACATTTGTCCCAAGTGCCACATGCTATAATACACTCAAATAGTTATGATATAATTGACCAAGTGACGCATGCTATAATACACTCAGTCATTCTATAAATGACCAAGTACGGAATGCTATAATACACTCAAATAGTCATGCCATAAATGACAAAGTGCCGAAGGCTATAATACACTTAAATAATCATTCTATAATTGACCAATGGCCGCATGCTATAATACACTCAAATAGTCATGCTATAATTGACCAACCAGAACCGCTCAAATTGATCATATGATGGCTAATTCTTGTTGTTTTTTTAAGGTACGCATAAAAAGTTTTCCTGAAATTTCATAGAAAACTGATTATCTTTGAAGCACTAATCATCCTGTAAATATTCTAAGCAAAAAATATAAAAAGATGCAATAACAAATGGCCATTTGTTTAGTTCTCCAAATTTGGTCTAAGTGGTGTCTTAAATAACACATGCACCCTTCCTCAAAGCAAGCTGAATAAAATCTTTAATTTAAAAAGCAAGTTTAAACTTCAATAAATGGAATGCAATCTGATTGATTGTTGCATTTTCCAAAGTGATCAGAACATATTGTGCTGTGAAAGTTTCATTGTTTGCAGGGAAAGGTTTTTGCTTATGATCACTACAAACAGTGGTGTAAAATGCAAATTAAATTTCCAATCTTTTGAAACTATGGATATCTGATTTTCAAGTTAAAGGATGGCAGGATATCTAACAAAGATATTTGTTAAACTTTCTAACTTGTTCACATTTTTATTTTCTTATTAAAAGTCTCATCCTTTTGGTAATCTCTGCAAGATGATAGTTGTCTACAACAGACCAAAATCTATGCCAAGTGGAAGTACATATAGCATCTACACAACAACCATACAGTCACATCCTGCTGGCTGCAATGAATATCATAGTGAATATATGTGTTATTGGTGTTTTCTAATGGGATGTGATTAATAATAAATTTTATAACATGTGATCCATACTCAAATTTATGGATTTTTCAAATACATGTACAGTACTTAACACATTATGGATTACTACACAAATGTTATGTTATACAAGTGCATTTCTGCCTAATTTTGCCTTCATTCAATCAAAGTTTCCATTGTTTATTTTCTTTCAGTGTAAATCCTACTCACAAATGACAAGCCACCCTCATGCAAATTTCACTTGTATGTGAAATCCAATTTTTTCAGCCTGACACACCCTCACCACAAACACAAATGAAATAAGTGGGCAAGCAAGTTTTTGAGAACTCTTGAACTGATGATTATAAGTTTCATTATTACTTCCAATGTAATCATGACATCAATACTGTACTAATTGAACAATAAAAAAATTTAGATTCAACGTAGACAATTGTCTTTCAAAATAAATTTTGCTTGTTTTTGAAAAAAAAAGGAATCTTGTTTGGTAGGGTATCAACAGTTAGTCTAGTTTGCACTCTTTTTACTCCCAATTTGGCAGGATACTATTAAATACCAGATACATCAAGAAAACAAAAAGCAGTGAAATAATACACAGATGTTTTCGCGTACACATGATCGTTGTTGAAACCAGTCGGGAAGATCATTCACATATTGGACATTTTGAAAACAAATGTTATTTAAACAGAATAACAAACAACTTCATTAGGAAAAGCATGTTATTAAAAATTATATCAACATGATTGTAAAATGAGCATTCAGTCATTAAACAGCCCAGTTCCCTAACACCGATCCCCTAGACTGTTTTCTTGATGTCTAAGCGAATTTTTTAAACTTTTAGAGGTTCCTCAGTAACTCGTGTACTCACTGATATTGAAGTCCATGTTTGTGGACCCTGGTGTGCATGGTTTATCAAGGGAGATGTGTATAATGAAATTTCAGTCACAGTGCATGAAAGTAACACAGAGGTATGCCAACAACCTCTCGACTGTACCTTTTGCAATTATGCATAACTTCACCTTATACCAGTTGCAGCTTCAGAAGTACATAATAACTGTAAAGAAGAACCTAAACAAATTGTGAATTCAGAAGATTCCATCACACAATGCATTCAGCTGCAAGTCAAAAAGGTTAATAACTCCATCGAACAAAACCGCTGTACCAATAGAGCCAACAAGACTGTCAAATACTGCATTGTCAGGTGCTGACCATAATAATTGCCAAATTGTTTGGGCAATTTATCAAAAACTAGCAGAACCGGATGGATGGATGAAAGGACAGATGGACAGATGGATGGATGGGAATAAAAAACAATTTCCAAATCATATTTTTAAGTTCACTTCAAAAGATTTTTCCGATGCAGAATGTTAAATGTGCTTTCTCTTTTGAGTTGTTTCAAGAACTAAAAAAATTAATATTGGCATAATGGGATTTAAAGTATAATTGTGATGCTACTGTCTCTAATGTTTTTCATATTACAACTCAAGGTTTGGTTTTGGTTTTGAGGGTTTCAATGCCATTCATCAGCACATGATAGGTTATACTTGGTGGCCGGTGCATCTGGTGAAGGAAGAACCTGATATGGTACTGTGAGGTAAAATTCCATTTTTCAGCACATAATATACATGGTGGCCAGTATCTTCGGTGGAAGAGGAACATGAGAAGACACTGGAAGAACCATCAGCTCAAAGGAAGCTACTGGCAAGCTTTCTCATATACCGACAGTAGTCAGGCAGAGACTTGAACTCTCGTGAACAAAAGTGAGATGCGTGAGTAATCTGTAAAGACAAACAACTTATGCCACCCTTCTGGAGCCACTTACAACTCAAAATCTGAACAGAAAGAATAACCTAAACAGGCAGCCATATGTATTCTCTTATAAAATGATTACAACTGCAAATAACATAATGTGCCAGCAGATCATACATTGTTTGTTCTGCTAATTACTCCCAACAAACAGCACAGACCCAGATAAGGTGGTGAATTATGCAAAGGCAGATCTAGGTCTGTGCAGTTTGAAATTAAAAGCTAATGTATAGGGTATGCATGTGTTCTTTAGTATCTAAAACTTGTGTAACCTTGTATGTTCTCTCCCTCAGATGCAGGAAAGCATCGCAAAACTTGTCCTCCCTCCAGAGTTCAGCCATCTTTACTAGCAGCTCACTGGAGTGGTCTTGATTCATGTACACCTTCTCCATCTTCTCCAGATTGCCTGAAAAATGATAAATAATCAAGGTACTGGCATTTTTTTTTATTATAAACAATGATCATATGATTTTTCATTACTAACATAAATGACATAGCTAAGTAAAATCAGTTGTACATATGCAGGTAATAATTTGGAAATGGTAGGACTACATTACATCCCAACAGCATACTTGTCATTACTCTGTAGAAGGTAAAAGGTAATGTATAGAGACTGCGGAGACCATGCTGAAGGGCAATTTAGGTGAAACAGTTACCCTCCAGTCTGTCATTTTATTACAACATGCCCAAAAAGCAAAATTCACTTAACCTTGCCTTAAATTTGTATGCCATTATATTGAAAAGAAAGAAAATGGGGGATGAATGAACATATGAACATAGAGGACCTAATTTTTTGCCTTTTGTTAACATTAGTAAATTTCATTAGAACTCATTCTTACGATTCAAGGTACTATTCTGCACTCATTTAAAAAGTCTCTACTGATACTATAGTGTCTTAGTACAAATTACATGTAATTAATAATGGCATTTCAAAGATCTGAAAATATTTTCCAAATCAAACTCTGAATTTTGATTACTTTCATGATTCATATTCACGTCTTCACTAATTTAATTCAACCACCATTACACAACAAATGGCATCATTTATTTCCTGAACAATTGCAGGTTCTTACATATACACTCAACAGAATGGTGTCACTGCTTTTTGCACAACAAAATAAGAGTCTTTTTTTCATAAACTTGGGACATTTATTTCGAAAAACAACTGTCAACATTGAAACTCATTTTTTTCAAAAATGGTTTTGTTAGTAAAAAAATGATGCAGTGATTTGATTGAAAGTAGCAGCAAAATGTATGAGTGCCAATTCAGGAATTTTAAGTTCACAACAAACTTTATAACCATTTTCTACAGATGAACTCTATCTGTATATATGAAAACTCCTTTTGCTTGGTTGCTTTGCTATCTTGGATCACATTTGTGAATTAATAGGATTAATGTTCTTTGTAACTTACATAATAATATTTATAAGTGTTTAATTAATTGATTGAAATGAGCAGGCCTGACACATTACCATGACTGCTACTTTTTACAAAGGTAGCATTTACCAGGGGTCAAGCTAGACTTAAATTTTTGGGAGATGTGACTTCTCCTTTTGGTCAGAACAGGGAGAAGTGGGAGTTAAACAGGGAGAAGTGGGACCGAAACAATAAACATGACATATATATATATATATATATATATATATATATATATATATATATATATATATATATATATATATATATATAGAGAGAGAGAGAGAGAGAGAGAGAGAGAGAGAGAAAGCAATGCCTTATTTTCAAGTTGAAAAATTTGTTTTTGTGATTATCAATATATTTTGTTTGCGAATAAAAAATTATATTCATACCCATTCTATTCATACTTAGTGTATGAGTTTGAATTGAAGTAAATGCAATTTTGTCTGTATGACTTAAAAGGCACATCAGAAGTTATACATTGTAATTAATTTTCACAGATAGAAGTAACAAGATTAGAGTCTTGTAACTGCAAGTTGGTAAAAATGCTTAATAAACTACCACATCATTTTATTTTCTTAAGTTTTGTGTACAACTGCAGTCAAAAAGTTTTCTAGCATTCTTTGAAACAGTCCCTAATATATGTACATAGAAAAAATGCACAAGTGACTTTAAACCATACTGTTAGTTCTGATTTCATTGTTCCCAATAAAACATTACTGTAACTATTCATAGACAACACAATGAATCACTAAAGTCGATATAAAACTAAACGGGACCCTTTTTAAAAACCAACCAAAAATCCAAAAGTGGTCTTGCACAGAGCGAGTGCATCTATTTTTAGATGGAGGGTTTTTCTCGAACTACACACTTTCTTGCTTCATTACAAAAAGCCATTAAATGTTCTGCATATTTATGGTTTGTCTACCTACTGGTAATAATGACATGCATTGGTTAAATATTATTTGCTTCATTACTATATATATTTTTCATATTTTCACAGTTTAATGAAGTGGTATATCATATGCAGCGATGTCCACCATTAAAATTTCATTTACTGTTTCAAAATGATTTTATACAGAAAATATGCAAATAAGGCCGTTAAAATATCCATTTATTAAAAATAGGATATAAATTTAAAATGCTCATCACCGATAATATTTTTAAAAGCAGATTACTATTTGCATATTGATGTTTCAATTTCGAAACAGAATTTGGTATATTTTCATCATAGTACAGTAGGCCCAACTTCATGAAATCAAGCAGTGATATCTTGCTCCAGAAATGGGTTAATGGTCAGTTAGCTATTAAAACTTGCATGTGAATGTGTACAAATTTCTTTGTGGCCATAAGCTGATTAGTATCAACACCACGTAAATACATTTGGCATTGGGTTACAACAGTGTCAGAACTTACTGGCTACAGCGAGGGAACATCTCAAAATCGTAAACTACAGTCATATTAATCTGAAAAATCAGATAGCGAATACATTTTCGCTTTCCTAACAGAATAAGGCGAAGTTTACGCTTCTCAGGCAAATTTTTCGCCCACTTCGCCTGGTAGCGTGATCCCTTAATGACATGGCATTTAACTTTTAACTTTTATTTAACCCCCTTTATTTGATTTGATAACACAATACATAATAATTGTAATATATAAAAATGCAGGTCTGCTTTTAAATGAATGTAACAATACAAGTATATCTACAAAGTGATAATTAGGTTCTCAAAGAATAGCTCATATTCATAGCTGTTATGGTAGATTGACATTTTTCATATCATTTGAATGCAAGAGGGCACATCACAATCATGATGATTGCACAGAAACTGACTTAAAACACAGAATTAAAACACCAAAATTATGATAAAACTTTTTTCATTAGCATTTATTTTTGAATGTATTGCCACTATTAGGCATCTGTAATGCTGTGCTTTACAGTGTAATAAGAATTTGTTTTGGAAAGAAAATGTGATAAAATGTAAGACTTCTTAAAAGTTGAGAATTTCATGATGCTGATATGATTTCATCATATTCCAGTCAGCCATGGCCAATCTGCAAAACAGCTAAAGGTTAAACTCAAGTAAACAGGCATGATGCCAGTGTCACTAATCAAAAGCTAATCTTTATCATTATTGCAATTATCTTATAAAAAGGACTGTCCCTCTGATATAATTTATGAAAACCATGTTCTACTGAAATTGTATGTAGGACTCAGCACCAGCAATTAATGGACAAATAAATTATGCCATATTTTGTTGTAATGATATTTAAATGGCACGAATAACAGTTTGATATGGAAAATATTGGCAAATCATCGATGGGCCATAATACAATAACTACTTAAGTATGTATGCCTTATAGAGGGCACTCTGGTATCAGTAGAAACTTTGTAAAAGTGAGCTGAAATGATGCTTAGTCACATGAATAAGCCAGCACAATCTTTTTTGTGATGAAAATGAACCAACAAAATGGAAGGAAAAAAAAACTGGTGAAATTTCCATTTCATTGGTGATATTCAACTACTTGTACCAAAAGTGTGTCTGAACTGATCTTGACAACAGATCAAATCTGCAGTATCAAGCTATGTGTATGTTGAATGAGCTGCTTTTTACATGCATGCTGCTTGGTATACTTTTTCAATACTTTTTTTAATTTAAGGTGGTAATTTATGTTTATGTATATGGTACAGGGTAATGAAAGGTATTTGTTCATGTGTGTTTCTTTTGTGGGACTAGAAAGTTTATAAGCTAATGCATGACATCCAAGCAAGCCTAACAAGTAGCTTATCTCCTACAGCAAAACAACTCCATAACGGCCTGCATTCATTGCTTGACAAACACGTTCTAATAACCAAGTGCAGTGTATCAATTTAAAATTGTTCTCAGTGGTATAGCAGTGTTAGGGACCTATTTCGCACTGCTAAAAGAGACTGCCGTAAAGATGAGACACTTTGGCTTCCCACTAGACTCACTATTCATAAGCAAATCTATGAAGTCCATACATGCCAACCCCTGGCGAGGAAAAAAGCATAATCCAAGTGGACAAAAGGAGTAATCTGAGCAGAAAAAGCGTAATCCACATATAACATAATAAAAATCAATGTACAAAACACATGCATATTTTCTGCAATTTTGACATCAGGAAGCATTCATTTGAACAAAGGACCTAAGTTGTATTAAACTACTAGTTAAAGTCAGTGTTCAATATATTAAGAGCTCAGTAAATAATGCCCCTGCATTTAAAAAATTTGTTTCCACAATTTAGTTCTGCTGTAAAAAAGAAGTTACCTTAGTATTGGAGTTAGCAAAATGATCTAAAACAAGGCATCTTTGTTTTAGACCAATATTAAAATCCTTTCCACACAGCATGCAATGGGCATGAAGCTACCCTAGAATGGCACTGCATTGTGTTATTCATGTATTAAACTCTGAGTCATTTTTATGTTTTCTTTTCTTCTTTCTAAATCTATCTTTGAAATTATTTGAGAAACATTTTTGCTGTAATATACACATCAACTAGAATAAATAGGACGACTTTTACCACCAAATTCCTACAGAATGGTTCTGTACCTCATATTATTTTAAACAAAGGATATGTGAGCAAAGATTAAAAATTAGTAAACCAGTCTGTTCTGTCCTAATCCAGACAGCTGCTATAAATAGAAACAGTGGTCTTCTTGGAAATAGGGCAGCTGCTATAAATAGAACATAACACTTAGAAAAGTCATCACTAGTTACTCAGAAGCCATCTTTTCTAGAATATGTTTTGTGAGATTAATGGGATGTTAATAAAAATGAGAAAACAAATTATTAATTTTTTTCGGAGGGGGATATACATTGAAAAAGCTTAATCCAAGTACATTTACGCATAAGGCATAATTTAGTGAAAAAGTGTAATGATTACGTCAAAAGTGTAATGGTTGGCATTTATGGAAGCCACTAAGAAAAATGTCACAAATATAGTCCATGCAGCGAAATCAACCCACTACAGGACTAAGATCAAGGTAAGGTCCAGCTGCAAAGAGCTACTCAAGATTAATAACAAGCTAATGCCATGGAACAAATGTACACCACTTCCAGCTACCTTCTCTCTAGTCAACCTTCTGGACCTGTTTGCAAATTTCTTCCGTGACAAAGTACAAGCCATCAGAGATAAACTTGACAACACAATGTGAGTTGACTCATCATCACCATTCAGTTGCAATACAGAATTTCAGCGGTAACCATTTGCAGCATTTAAACCTATCTCTATAAATTTAGTATGTACAATCATGATGAAGCATGCAAATAAGTCATGTGAACTTGATCCAATTCCTGTACAATCATGATGAAGCATGCAAATAAGTCATGTGAACTTGATCCAATTCCGACATCACTGCTACAAGAGTGCTTAGATAAAATATTGTCTTCAGTAACTGATGTTATTAATACCTTTTTCTCTCATCCAGGGAATTCCCATCATCTTTCAAAATTGCCACTGTAAATCCTCTGCTGAAGAAACCAACACTCAACCATAATGATTTAAAGAACTACCGCCCAGTTCTAATCTCCCATTCATGTAAAAAAATCTTAGAGAAAGTTGTTTTATCCCAAACTTGTATCTCATCTGAATTCAAAGTCTTTTTAGCAATGTACAGTCTGCATGTCGCCCTTGCCACATTACTGACACTACTCTTCTGAAAGTAGTCAACAACCTTCTCTCTGCTTTGGATAGCAGAAAGATTACAGTCCTCACTTTGCATGGCTTGTCTGCAACATTTAGCACAATAGACCATGATATATTACTTCACCATCTCCAGCATTATATTTGGCATTCACAACACAGCTTTACTATGGTTCAAGTCTTACTTGGTCAACAGGATACAAATTGTGTCTGCAAATGGAAAACACTCTAGCTCAGTTGATCTATGTTGTGGTGTTCCCAAGGGGTCTGTTCTTGGCCCTGTTCCCTTCATTCTATACACACTCTCAAGTGTCATAGATCATCCATTGTCTCACCAATTGTATGCTGATGACACCCAAATATACAAATCTAGCCATCCAACTGAAGTTGATGCTACCATCCAAGGTGTAGATAGGTGCATTTTCATGACATGTAACAAACTGCAGATGAATGGTGATAAAACTGAAGCCATTCTGATCACAACATAGAGACTTTCTCATTCACATCATTTATCTCAGACAATATCAGCAACACCAACATTAAATTCACAGTCAGTACAAAACCTTAGCGTTACTCTTGACATTACTCTCTCACTGCCCCAATATGTCATGAACATATGCCGGGCTGCATATCTTGAGCTGAGATACATCAGCTCCATTCGCAAGTATCATTCAGTTAATGCCCTTAAAACACTTGTGTGTTCCTTAGTACTTTCAAGACTGGATTATTGTAACCCAATTCTCTCTAGTTCATCTCAATATCTACTCCAGAAACGTCAAAAAGTTAAAAACACAGCTTCTCAGATCATCCTTAGAGTACCATAATCAGAGCAAGCCTCCCCTCTGCTCTGTACCCTACACTGGCTATCCATTCAATAGAGAATTAAATACAAAATTTGTTCTCTGTGTTATGTTTCACTGACGGGCTCAAGTCCAACATACCTATCCAACTTTATCAATGTGTACACACCAGCAAGATAATTATGTTCCTCTTTTGACACTCATATTCTCATTATTTCCACTTTGAAAATGAAATTATATGGACAATGTTCTGTTGCATACCAGGGCCCATCATCGTGGAATGAATTGCCCACTGAATTTAGACCCAAAGATCTTATTCAAGAGCACTCTTAAAACTCACCTATTTCAACTGCAAGAACAGAATGAAAGACTTAATAATGTCTCCTTACCTTAAATATTTACAGCATATTTTCTATTTTTAATTTCGTGGTTTTTGTTTTTATTTTTGTAATCATATCATTTTAGATGTTTTTAAGTGTTGTCCAATATTGTAAAGTGCTTAGAGCTTCTAAAGATTAGGTGCTCTACAAAGTCCTCATTACTATTATTATTATTATTGTAGTTTAATCTTTGTTTTTAGTATTTTTGTATGGGTAAAATAAACTTTTGTAAATTTATATGTATTGTGTTTAAACTGAACATTCTATTTATATAAAAAAATAGGTGAAGTATTGTTATAAATGAATAAGAATTCAAACCTGATTTTATTTAAATAATGAGCATGTGTTTTTCAATTTTCTTTCTATCCTTCTGAAAGTAAATTACTCCAAAACTAATGATAGTTACTCAAAAATATAAGTTGGGGACTCTTGAGTTCCATGAGTGAAATATCCAGGACTCCTTGTCCTAAAATTATGTTGAGAGCCCTGTTTACCAATAATCAGTGCTCATGTGACTTAACATGCATATGATTTTACTGAAGTTAGGAAAAAATACTATTTTGGATATTTATGTGCTTTATATAAACCAAATAGAACCAGTCTAGTGGGTACAAGATCTGTTCCAGCAATTGTTGCAACTGGTGCAAGGATGTGTGGACAGGTAAAGGGATTAATTATATGGTAATATATACACACAAAAAGCTATTAATTGGTTACTTTCTGTAATCTGAGAGTTTAGACAAAATGCAGGATCTTTTGAGGTATCATAAGTATTATTGAGATCAAAAATTGGCCCATTATGGCTGTTGAGTCTTTTATTCATAACAGGCAGTCCTCTGTAGCAGGTTAGATAAAAAGGAAAGACAGCCTAAAAATGATTTCAGCTGAAACACTTAAGTATTTTGATTCTTTTTTATGTTTTTGTTTAATTGTCAATATGTTGTTCAAGATATTTCAAGTCAAATTGTTAATGAATAATAATTGAGCTGCTTCTTTCTCATGCTTACATTATTGCAACATGAACATATTAAGCAGCACCAATAGGTTAGATCCCCCATCCCTCGATTCATGGACAGATGCTTCTAATTTTCTTTGTAAAGAACCCATGTATTGAAATGTTGTGGCAATATTATTTTTTTAAAAAATATGGCAATTGTTTGCATATAGAAAATGGTGTCAGGGTTTGTGAATTTTTTTTTAAAGTCACCAGCCATGGTAGTCCGAGTTTCCTCTGACCCTTGACACCCCATTTTTGATATCTGGTTTTTTATGTTGGGGTGTAGGGTCAGAGTCTATTCCCTATCAAAAACTTGGAATTTGCCGACACCAAATGGTGTCGGCATAGGGTACTCGCCAACTATAAGGCCTAGAAAACTTAAATGACCTTGCATTGACCCATAATTACATTAAACCAATAGGGAAATCATTTATCTTCTCAGAAATTACAAGCATAACACCAATTTTGTCTTTAATCCATTGTCAGACGAGACCTAACTACAGCGTTGATGAATTTTGACCTCGTTTGCACCATTTTAATTGCTAGTCACATGACTAACTAAATCTCGCAGCCGATGTGCATAAACGTCATAGGTCATATAGTCACGTGATAACAACAAAGTGCGTTGACATGTAGTTTCTGCGTGATCAGTCAGTCTCTTTCCAGGAAGATGCGACAGCGACATGCTTCTAGCTGCTGTTATCCCAATTAATATGTTGAATAATACGTGTTTTTTCTTGTTATTGTATACATTGCATGACTTTCATTCAATATTTTCAAATTTATGTCTTCTTTCTGCAATACTGGAATGGAAAGTTTTGTGCATAAACCTATATTGCAACATGGCAGGTAAAGACGAATACACGGAAGCTTTTGATAATGAGATACTTTAAGAAAAGGGATACTATTTTAATATTAAAGAACTACAGTATGATGTAATAAAATCAGTTATCAATGAAGGTGACACATTTGCCATCTTCCACAAGGGGTATGGGAAAACACATTTTTTTTGTTATCACGTGACTATTTGACCTATGACGTTTATGCATATCAACTGCGAGATTTGGTTAGTCATGTGACTAGCAATAAAAATGGTGCGAACGAGGTCAAAATTCATCAACGCTGTAGTTACATCTCGTCTGACAACGGATTAAAGACAAAATCGGTGTTATGCTTGTAATTTCTGAGAAGATAAATAATTTCCCTATCGATTTAATGTAATTATGGGTCAATATAAGGTCATTTAAGTTTGCTAGGCCTGATAGTTGGCGAGTACCCTATGCCGACACCAAATGGTGTCGGCAAATTCCAAGTTTTTGATAGGGAATAGACTCTGACTCTACACCCCAACATAAAAAACCAAATATCAAAAATGGGGTGTCAAGGGTCAGAGGAAACTCGGACTACAGCCATGGGCCCAGGCCTATTTTTTTTTTCTTTTAGTACTGCCTAATAACTATCACTATTTTTGAAAATATTAAAACTGCAGATCTGTACAATTCATTTATAAAACTAGAATCGTGGTTTTAAAAAAAAATTAGAAGATTAAAATGAGAACCCGGATAAGTATAATTCTTTAGCGACGTGTGCAGTCTCACGAAAATAGGTGACACCGTGACGATCAAGGCAAGCCTCTTGTAATTACAGTTTATGATATATTATGAGAATTTGCGCATCATTATTTTCCATTTGATTTAATGAGTGTGGTTTGATGGCAAAATATACTGATATTAATTATTCATGTACTGTAAAGCTAAAATGCCCACATAAAACAAAATAGTCTCACCGTAGAATTTTTGAAACTGGGTCAATACGGCATCTGAAGCGCTTGAACGGGTTTTTGAATGATTTTAGCGAGAGAAATTGATTGTTTACATAGAAAAATGCAAATACGTGTGTATTTCTGTGTGTATTTCGGTTTTTTTAGCGTATTATTGTGCCTCTTGTAACCCCTGTAAACTCACTGCCAGTGCTTCTTATTCATTTCCGGTCAAATAATAAACAAATGAAGCAAACGAGATATTTATATCCGAATGTCTTATATTATTCATTTCCGGTTAAATAATAAACAAATGAAGCAAACGAAATAATTCGTACCGAATGCCTTATAACGGTATAAATCTGTATGGGATGTAAAGTTGAGAACAGTTTTATATGTCACACACACACACACACACACACACACACACACACACACACACACACACACACACACACACACACACGCACACATACACACACATATATATAATAAAAGGATTTATGGTGTGCATATTACTTACAATCATAAAGTAAATAAGTAATTTATAAATAATTAATCATAATAAATTGATCATTAATTTTAAAATGCCTTTCATTTTTAAAGAATTATTAAATTTATTTTTATGATATTAGTTTATACTTTCATTAGTTAAGTTATTCGGTTAATTAGAATAATATAAAAAATATTCTTAACTAATTGTAAACAGGGGAAATAATGATAAACAATAATTGAATAATGAATGTCGTATAGTGTTTTGGAATTTAGACCTTTTGGATATACCGTATTAAGACGGTGAATCGAATAGGTTTCCTTTAGCAGACGTTCCATCTCAGAATCAGCTATAATAAAAGGTTGAAAGGAAAAACTTTGCAAAGTCTGGGAACTCTTGTTAAAATGTGCGGCAACATGAGATGAAAATGATTGATCAATATATTTTTTTATGTCTGATCTATGTTAGTTAGTACGTTAGGATATTTATTGACTGGTTTGTCCAATATATTGTATGGCACATTTTCTGTATGTTAACAAATATATAATATTTGATGTTGCACAATTAGTATAACAACGCATATTAAAAGTTTTTTTCGTATTATTACTATTGAAATAATTATTTTAATTAATTAAAGAACAGTGCGAACATCTAGGTCTATTACATTTAGTTGATGATCCTTTTTTATATGATATTTTTTCAAGTTTAGAATTAATTAGGAAATCTTTAGGAATTTTAGTCCTATTATAAGCAAGTGTGGTTTGCTTTACATGATAATTTTAATAAATCCCAATATGTATTGATAATCTTACCTATATTATGTAAACTTGGATTATATTCAATAACAAAAGGAATTATATCTTCATTTAAAATTTTTATTTTACGTTGTAAAGATTCGGGTTATTTAAGAGAAGATACGGTTTGGAAAGCAAGATAATGATGTCAATAGTGTAATATCTATCTAAAAATGCTGACCTAACTCAAAGAAGCAGCAGGGAGGGTGAACCCTACAAAATTTTTGCTTGTGAAATTAACCTGAAATAAGGGTTCCTACAGAGGCTGAAAAAAGGTCAATGACCCTAAACCAAAATATCTAACTTTTATATTACCGTACGGACGGTTATAAACCTCATAATAAACCACATGAGGTTAGCTCAGTTTTGGTATACTATTATTGACTTTTTTTACCCTGATTTTATTGAACTATTTTTTACGTTAAAAACTCGAGCAAAAATTTTGTAGAGGTTCACCCTCCCTACTGCTCCTGACTTTGTCACCTGACTGTCAGGATATTACTATCGGGACTTTTAACAATAGATTTGGGTTTTTAAACAGATATACAGTTCATAAACAGATAGTCCTGACTTTGTCAGGGGGAACTAACCAAATATTTTATCTAGACCAATCTAGGATCGTATATATAAAATTATATATAACGTCTCTCCGCGCAGGTTCACAATATTACCATCTTGATTTGTGAGTTTGAAATTCATTCTTGACAATAACGGATTATGTACACGCAGGTAGACTTGATTTATTGGCTCAGATACAATCAGCCAGCCCGGAGGGGATTGGATACTAGATGAATATAATATATACCCCTGCTGAGCCTGATTAGACTTAGAGAGGTCAAAATGGTAGCTATTATCAATTATATTGCAAGCTAGATTCAGTGCGATGGTGGATGTTATATTAACAATATTAGGTGAGATATGTCGTCCTGTTCCATATGGATCATTATTATATTTAAGAATTGCTGGGGGTGGAATTAATTTTTTCCAGGAATTACATATTCTTTTTAAGTATTCATCAATAAGATCACTAACTGATTTTTTTAACTTCTCGGAGTCAAATCCGAGTATTATAAATGTTGGTAGCTGTTCTTCTGTGATTCCGTAATATTTCATAAATACTGTCTTAAATAATCGCTTATGACTTACACGTTGGATTTGGTCATCGTCATTAAGTATATAAGAGCTAGAAGATCTATCTGCCGGCACATTTATTATTTTCTCTCTGTCAACAATAGCCTTATTTACAGATTCTAAGTCTGCTACAACTTGATTTAGATGTTGTATTGTTTCAATTATTTGATTTTTTTAAATCATCGTTATAAAAAGTATTGATGCTGGAAAGTAAATTTTTAAGATTATTAAACATGTGTTCGTGTTCAGATTTAATCGGTCTTGATAATGAGTTAATTTGCTCAACATCAAGTGTCGATATTCTTGCTAAACCACTCCTACTTTGAATGAAACTTATAAAATAAGTATGATGTATATAATTACGATAAGCACTTACTGTAGTGCTCTCCATAAATGGAACTTTGTTTCTATATTCTGAAAGTTGTATAAATTTCTTAAAATCTATATTGAAGTCGGATCGCTGTGAATCTGGTGGAACTTGATAATCTGGCGCGACTTCAGGCCAACCTAATACTGATCTAATCGAACTTTGATAAATATCTACAGCATAGTCAGGAGAATTTATTTCAATTACTGACGATAATGTTGGTTCGTAAACAGTAATTGCTATTTTAGACTCTTTCCCGGTTAAAGATTTAATTCTGCGCTGGAATTCCTCATTAATCTGTTCTAACTGATAACTGCCAGTTGGAATACTAACAACTTGCCAATCGGGAGTTCCATCAGATTTATTTTTTATTTTTTTTGCGAATACTAATGAATTATTTGGTTGTTGTCCACCAAATGGTTTTGATATAATATTAGGCCAGCTATAATAAACACGTAATTGTGCTAATGCTATCTCTTTTACTGGAATTACAGTTGGAAAGTTAACGCTATATTCAGGATTGGTCGAACTTATCGATATCATAGTAGTTTTTGAAGGAGTTGTATTAGCGACGATCTGCTGTAACAACTCTCTCGACTCAGTTGCTGACATTATTGTTATTATTATTGTTTAATTCTCCATAGATTTTGTCAGCAGAATCATTAACAATTTTGAATGCTTCATCGTAGGTTTTAATTATAGTTACGAAATTCTCATCAGATATTTTACCATCACTGAGATACGTGGAAATATATCCAGATAGTTTAGAGTATGTTGTTGTTGCTGTGTGTAATTTTATCATATACTCGCGCAATTTATCATTCGCACATGTAGCTATTTTTTTTTAGCAATAATATTAAAAATACCTGCTATAGTCGTTGAAGTTGAAACAATAATTGTTATAATTGCTGGAGCTGTCATCGTTAATGTTGATAATATTAATCCGGATCCAGCAACAATAGCAGAAACTGAATACACAATTATATCAATAACGACCATACGTCTACGATATTTTTTTATTTTTATTGTATAATGGTCGATGATATTTTTTAGTTTGGTCAGGCATTCACATGCTTGATTATATCTGTGACGTTGAACGTCGATAGTTATTTGATCCATTATACTATGATGTTAAGTAGTTAATTGAGTTACAAATTCCAAATACCACCAGTAACCAACTGAGACCAAATGTTTATCAGACGATTCAAGCGTAAATGTTATCTCGGAATCTTTATCTAATTTTACGGATATAATTCTAGAAATATTACTAGTTGATGGAGAGTTAGTGTATATTATAAAATTCACACCGCTAAGTACGGATATCCTATATATACCAGCGATTTTTGCTGTATATTTAATGGTTTTATTTTCTGGCGTCCATGTACTAGACCCAGAAGCAACAGTATGCACAATATTTTTAATCTGATCGTGAGGAAATTTAATCAGGTCTATTTTTTAACAATATTAAGAATTCCTAAAATAATATCATTAAGTTTTGTATTAATATCAGTAAGTTTTATATTAACATTTTGTGGCTTTCCAAAAAATTCGTTATTAATTCTGTTTATGTTTTCGCGAAAACTCAAAAACATATTCACGTGACCGGTAAATTCAGTTTCGATGTTGGTTATTTCATTAATGATTAGAGTCTGTTTATCATCGACGTATTTTTTTGTTGTAGCATCATTATCTGAAGTTGGATTTCCAAGATCTGTAATTTTATTTTTGTTCATAATAACGTCTCCACTAAATTCACCGCCAGCTTTTTTAACAAAATCATTAAATGATTTACCAGAATCCTGTATTTTACCCCGATCAATAAAAGTTACAATATTATCATCAACTGCATTATGAATTCGTGTAAGTACGTCTGACAGTTGTACTTTACTCGTTTTTAATCGTTCTTGTTTGTCCTGAAAAATAACCACTTCATTTTGATCCACACTTCCAATATTAAATAAATCATCAATCTCATTTCTAAGTTGATATAGGGTTGCATATTTAGATAAATCACCTTGCTGTTGAGTTTTACCACGAGCAGATCTTCCGTAAATATCTACCATTATATTTACTGATGTCTATTTAAATGTGACATCATGGTATATTCATGCACGACTTTATGAGGTGGTTTTCCTTGCGATGCCCTGGATATAGCATCAAGTACACTAAGTACTTCTCGACCACATATTGGTGGATCAGTTAATGTTTGTGTAGGTAACGTTAAATACCAGATTGGTGCAGTATTATTACTGACATAATGAATAAATTCTTTTGGTGGCGCTAATCCATATGAATCAAAATAAATAATTCCACGTGGATCAATTGCATACGCCACCCAATGGGTACCTTGTCCAGAATTTTGATCGAGATTTATAATACCTGTTTCAGTATTGTTTGGTTGTTTTGGTAATTGATCGCGCATGAAAACACCTCTAAAGTTTTTTATTTTTAATTTTTTAACAGCATCGAGTAAATCAAAATTAGACATAGGCGAGATTAGTAAACTGTCCCTGGAAGTCTTAGGCCTTTTCCGTACCACGAAGGTGGGGTCCCTGGTAATCTGAGACCTTTTCCCTTTTTTTAGATGTTCGTTTTATTCCCTGTCCGGTCGCTTTCTTTAATGCCATTCCAGCGGCTGTTCCAAGGCGCCTAATGCAGCTTCTTTTGAAACAGCTGGGGCTGCAGCGGCTATTAATGCTGGTATAGTTGCGAGAAGGGGAAATATACCACCAGTTTTAAAAGTATCCTTAATAGCTTCCGCAGAAAGATCAAATTTGACACCTTTATTTGATTTTTTTGCTTTATTAAAATTTTTGAATTGACGATCAGTTAACGATAATTTATTTGAACCACTCATGTGTTCCTTTTTTAATGATATTGTTATTCCACAGTTATTATTTGATGCTGATTGCAATCTTTTGACCTGGCCAGGACTCAGGGTAACATTAACGTGATTATATGACATTCATAATAATGATAAATGATCTAATTACACATTACATATTTTCTACTGGAGCATCAACGACTCTCATTCGTCCACCAACACCTTCTATGAGCATTGATTTATCGCCAAGTATAACTGCAATTGCTCTATAATTATTAATAACTCCTCTATTAACACTAGCTCGAAAATGTATATCGACTACTGATTGTCTGGTCAAATCTAAATGTTCGAGCGAAAAGTAATAAATAGGATATAAACTTGTAAAATCTAGTTGTGATATTTGTAATCCAGTATCAACATTTTGATCACGGCCCATAAACGACATAAGACGATGATATGCACGTGCTACATGATTTTGATCAAAATTAAGTAATATATCCTCGGATGGTTCTTGATGTCCATTTATCCTTAACGAAATCTCAGAAACACTGAGTTTATCAAATATCATAATACTACGCGTTTGGTCATTTACTCGTGCAGCATTTTGTAATACAATAAATATGTGTCTTGGTGCAGAAACACCTTGCTGAGAGGCTATCTGCCATGTAAATAAACCGTTAATATTACTCTGGATAGCATCTGTAGTCATTGTCAGCCATGATAGCATTGATTTACCGCCTTGACTCATAAAAGATAATAATCGTTGTTCTTCAGATATTGATGGGATCATTACTGACATCCAGAGACTAAGTTTTGTAAGAATTACCATACCAGCATCACCAGCGGGTCTCCATATTGCATCATCATCTGCAGCTTTTCGTACTAGTACAACTGTATGTTTGGCTCCGAAAATGACTTTTCTGACATTTCTACAAAATCCAAAAATATGTGATAGTGGAATTGCACATGAAAATATTCTTCTATTTCCTTTTAACATCGCTCGACGTGATCTAAATCCTAAGTTGAAATCAGGATCTATATTAATAATCATACTTTGTACATCTGCATCGGCGTTTCTAGCAAAATTTCTTGGTCGTCCTATTTCATATTGTTGATATTCTGGAGAATCAGAAGTATCTTTTACAAACATCATTGATGGACCAGCTGATCTTGAATAATCGTCACTGTATCTTGCAAGACCAAGTATGGCTGTAGCTACGTCAACATCTTTTTGAATTGATTCAATATTTTTTCCGTCAATCATGTACATAGCGCTATCAAACAACGCCATAATACCATTATTAACAAAACCAACACTAATTTCGGCTGCATATTCAGTATTATCGGTTTTTAATATTCACCTTCGACCTCAATAAAAGCTTCTGAGGGCAGAAAATATCTACTTGTATCATGAACCTGAAGTTCAATTCTTCCTCGTTGATTTGGAATTCGTGCTTCATAAGAATAATACTGATAATCGTGTATAGACTCATCTTTGAGAACTGGTGCGTCCATGTCAAACGCGGGGTCACTCATACGCTTGAACATATTTATTATAATTATTATCCTCTAAAACGAAGACCACTTCCTGCTATCAGACTAGCGGTTATGTTTTCTCTTTTTCTGATAAGGGTATATCAGCCATATATGGCATCGCCATTGCTGCTAGTTTTTTATTTAGCGGCTTGATTTATTATTTTACTTAACACTTGCAGGCATCACATCAGTACTGGGCAATTTCATCGACTGAGGTCTGGCTTGAGGTCTGCGTATTAATCGTGATAGTCTATCTTTAATCGCTGAGAATGCTTTACTAGCAAGGTCACCAGCAACACCTATACCCTTTTCACGAACAACATCAATAGCTTTCATACCCAGCTGCTTTGCAATTAGTATTGCTTTTGGGGCTATCCTTCTAAACAAACCCTGAACAATATCTCCTAACCCATCTCCGTAGGTTGCCCTGTAAATCGGTGTTCGAGAATTAATTACCCTGACCATGGTTGGTCCACGTTGAGCATTGTCTATTATCATTTTATTATTAATTAACTTTATCACTAATTGCATCTAATCTCTGTGACTTAGTCACTGTGACTTAGTCACTATAATAGTCATCGGCAATTTCATTAATAAGTGATCGATACACATCAATATCCATAATACCGCCACTAAATAATCTTTTACAAATATCTGCTGCTTCGTTAATGATTTCTGGGGAATTATTACCAGCTCGTTTTCCTCCAATCAGAATTTCTAGTCGTTCAACATCAGCAAGGACGTTGTTAGGACATTGAGTAATAAGACCACTTCCGAAAGAGGTATCCGACCCCGGCCCTTCTTCACTTTTTATTTGTGTTAGTAGTGATTTTGGTTGTAATAATATAGGCAATTGTTCTGGAGGTGATGATTGTTGTGGTAGTGGTAACAATACTGGTGATCGTGGTAATTGATGTGGTGGTGTTTTTTGTTGCTTTGGTGATTTTGGAGTTTGTGGTAACTGATGTGGTGGCGTTTGTTGTTGCTTTGGTTGTTTTTGTACAAAGTTAATATACTGTATATACTGTACATAATTAGGATCACTATTTCTAACCCGACTAGCGTTATAGTGTATACGAAATATCCATTTGTTCCAAGTATCACGACTTACAAATTTATCGGTATATTCAGGATTTAAAAACTTTTTTCTATCACCAAAACTTTCCACAGCAAACGCAGCTAAATCCTCTACATTTTTAACGCTTTTAATATCAGCAATAAAATCTACGCCAAATTTATGACCTATGTTAGATAGATCACCTATTTCAGCACGAGCTTGGTCTGCATCTTCAGGCATTTCTAGGACTGGCATTGCATCAGCTATTTCTGCTGGAAGTTTTTCGAGAATTTTTTTGGTTTTTTTTAGTTCTTTTTTCTATTTTCTGAATTGCTTTAGCTGTTTGATCTAACACAGGTTGAATATCTTTAGTGGTATCTGTTATCGGTTTAAATAATTGTTTTGTATCCTCTGCAAATTCAACTTGACTTTCCTGACGTTGTTGCAATTGTTGTTTGACAGTATCACGGATAGGTAAATATTTTTCAATTGCCTCTAAACGCTGGCGAGCAATTTTTGTTGAGTGAGGTTCATTAATACTCATTATTTATTATATATATATATATATATATATATATATATATATATATATATATATATATATATATATATATATATATATATATATATATATATATTTATATTTATATTGTCTGATTTTTATATTTCTGATAAATATATTCATTATCATTTTTAATTGTATATATATATATATATATATATATATATATATATATATATATATATATATATATATATATATATATATATATATATTGTCTGATTTTTATATTTTATATTTTTATATTTCTGATAAATATATTCATTATTTATTATATATATTTGTCTGATTTTTGTCAAAAATAATCAGTAGCGATCCTAGCGATTACCCTTTATTGAAACCCCTGATAGCCTGTGTGTCTTTTATGAAGTCCTAACATGTTTGTCTCTCTTATGACTTATTATGCAGCACTTCATAATACTGTATTTTTTGGCTAGCATTCCTTTTTGTTTTTTTGGGGGGGTCTCCATGGGGGCAGAGAGCTCAAGGCATGCTACTGATTATTTTAGGGGCGACGCATTGCATTGTGGTTTCGATAAATAAAACCCCCTGTGAAAACCCTGTGGGTACACAAAAATGTACTCACGTGGCTGACACAGTTAGATATTTATCGAAACCTGAGGCGCGCCCCGCCCCCAATTATATATATATATATATATATATATATATATATATATATATATATATATATATATATATATATATATATAAGGCATCCCCGGGACCAAATCCATTTCGGCGAAATCTGGAATCGAACCACAGATGTATAGATTTAGAGTCCAACGATTTACCTCTACACCATGCTGCGTTCAATGAATATAACAGTTTTAATTATTATTATATTATGTAATGGTTTTACAAATATAATTTTATTAAGATAGTTAGCCATTTATGTGTACGAATCTTACTAAAATATATAAATAAAATTACAAACATTTATAAATTTATGTGTATGAATCTTACTAAAATTTATAAATAAAATTACAAACATAAAAATGGGAAAAAACCCATACCGGAAATCGATTAACGCATTTGAATAACCCAGATGTGTATGCACTGAGAGAGTGTAATTCATTAAATTGAAGTACTGTTTCTGCAGTCTGCAGCTAAAATACATCAACCGGATATGTTTATAAAAGTAACTGTTTAAACCTGTCTGCTTCAAGTTATTTAATTCACCAGACCAATGCAGCACGCTTTGCTGTAGATTCCGATATCGTCTTAAGTTGCCACACTAGACAAAAAGGATTCAATTACGTCTGTATACATAGGTAATATTACGTCATTCATGGTCAGTAGGTATATAAACACCAGGCAAGGGAACTAACCGTTGTTTCGTTTCTAAACAGACAGACAAATAAACACTTAGAAAATCTACAGATTTCTGAAACATTTACAGATTTTAACATAAATAATAATTTATTTTAATTTTTGTTTGTTAGCGTAATAATATTAATATTTTATTTTGTTTTTGGGCCTAATTTCAGATTTTTTATAAATGTGAATCGTAGAAAATCTACAAATTTCTGAAAGAATATGACTTTTATCATCTTTAGTTAAGTCAATTTAATACTATTTTTTATTTTAAACAAATATATATATATATATATATATATATATATATATATATATATATATATATATATATATATATATATATATATAATGAATAATGAAAACATTAATGATATTATTTCTGATATTAAAAAATTAAAACATAAAGGAATTCAGATATCTAATAATCTTGACTCTGAAAAAATTATGTATGAGTTTGAATTGTTGCAGCAAAAAAAATTTCAAAATAAATTCACATTACCATCTGATTATAGGTTTATCAAATCCATTTATAATTCTATGTTAGAATCTTTAGCTGTCGTGGATGAAAAACACATAAAGCTATTTATACCTCTTGCACGCTCAATCGAAACGATCAAAAATGCACTGTCTCACGAATACGAAATTAAAAAACGCACAGATGGCCGAATCATGCAACTGAGAAAGCTTATGCTTTTTGATTCTGCGATAAATGACACTAAAAGTGAAGACGGTAATAGTCTGGAAATATAAGTGTAGCTAAGCAGGACCCTTGGCAAGATTGATAGTCAAATTTTATATAAAAAATGATATTTTTCTGAGTAAGGGTACACAATTATACATATTCAAATATAATCCTTTGGTCATACTTTATTGAATATGCAGACTTGTATATATGATCAGCCACACGTTTTATTGAAGGCACGCAAATATCAAAATATCTGGCAGCTGCATGCATAGAATTAAAAACCATTTTTTCACCAGTATCTGTGTTGGTAGAAATAACTGTCTTAGGAGTCTTAGGATAAATACCAGTATTTCCTACCTTACAATTTTGGCTTTGTGTAATTGATTCTAAGTTATTTAAATGGTTATTTTGGGGATTTCCGTCCAAATGATGTACAACAAGTCCATCTTTAACAATCCCAAAATGACATTCGAATATAAATTTATGACAACAATAATTTTTTTTCCATTAATACTAAATATAAAATAACCATTATTATTAAGATTACCGAGTGGTTTCTTTAGTCTACAGTGTCTAATAACACCATCTCTGGATGCCTCGTAATTTGTATATATTGGATGTCTTACAAATTCTTTTTGTTCCATTTGTATATAATATTTATTTGTTTAAATCATTATTTTTGAAATCTGGTTAGATAATCATTTTCTGTCTTTATAGGAGATTTACCTGTCGATGTATCTTTTTTTTTTGTCATAATATCGTTTAAGTTTCTTATATTTTTTACCCCCGCAATTTTCACATAATTGTGTGCTACCTCTAACTCCAATACCACATTGAATACATGGTTTTGGTCCAGTACTTCCATGTCTGATACTCTGCATATGGTAACCGCAGTATTTGTTTACGCATGACTTATTACAATAAGAAATATGTCCAATTTTTAACCAAACACATTTATTTTCTGTTTGAATCATTTTATGTATACTAAATTTCAATTTGAATATTTGTCTTAATTATAAAAATGGAAGAATTATCAACAATTGAACCATCTACTGCTAGATTTGATCTTGACAGACTATTAGGACATAAATTTAGTTTTTCGATGAAAGATCTAGCTTCAATAAATGTAGATATAACTAAACGTATCCATGAGGCCAAAATGGAATTTTGAGAAGATGGTGCTGTGCATGTTTGGTCAACTTTTAGAGTTGGAAAATTTATTAATGTGATGAACGACAAACGAGCAGAAATAATTATTAACCACCTTGATAATCAAAAATATCTTATTTTAATAAAATTTATTGTGAATACAGACGATAATATTTGGATTTTTCGTGACAAGAGAACTCCTATTCATATACAGTCTGGAAATAATAAAATGATATTATTAAGTAACAAATCCAAACCTGGAATACTGACTGGTATTGATAGACCGTATTTTGAGCGAGGGTATCCGGTTACTGCTGTGGTATATGGATTGTTTTTACTGAATGATAAACCTAATATTGAAGATCTCAAACCGATGAAACTGTCAGAATTAAAAATAAATTGCGTGGCTGAACGCATTATTGAACATTTTACAAATGCGATGCGTGGTAATGGCTTAACAGATTTAAGACGCAAAAAATATGTGAATGGGGGGAAACCGTTAAAAATTCTGGTGCATCTATTAAGGATGTTGCTAAGCTAGAAAAGTTATTAAGATTTCCAATAACAGTAAAAACACTAACAGGAGAGATATTATACAAACCAAAATATATAAGAAATGGAAACCCTATAACGATTATTGATCATAATGCACATGCATGGACTGATGCAGTAACTGTATTTCCACGAGACAGAATGATTAAATTTTATAATGGTCATATATTTGATTTTATTAAAAATATCAGTAAAAATGATCCTGTATCTATTTGGTTATTTCAGAGTTCGGAACACGATTGTCATGATCAATTTGTACGACCGAACGGTGATATTTATCGTACAGAATTTGTTTATGAAGAAATGAGAAATCTTGCACTAAAATATACTTCTGACGAGGTCAAAGTTAGACAACTACTGAATAATTGTTTTACCGTACCAGCGGTAGCGGCCCATTTCGCTCAGGAAAAAAATTCATGGAAACCTACAAGATCAGAATTTTTGAGGATATACAAAAAAGTTGCATAGAATATGGGCACGGAGGATTATGGAATACTAAATACGAGTATGATGATGTTATATCAGTCGATATGGCTGCATGTTACCCTGGGAGTTTTCTTGGATATGGTGAGTGTTCTAAATATTTTAACAGATTCGGACACCCCACACATGACATGGCTAGAGTTTCAATAAATGGACCCTTACCAGATTTTGACATAACAGGATTTGCATATGTAGAATCATTCGAGTTCGGAAAAGATCTCCATCCGATTACTTATATTTGGTTTGGTAAACACTTTTTAGAAACATGTTGGGCACCAATAGTGTTATTAAGATATATGATTGATGCTGGAGTATTAGTATCGTTAAAAGTTAATGAAGCGATTATATCCTATAGTACACAAAAGCAAGTTTGGTTACCAGAACCTGATAGATTTAATATTGATGATGCCAGGAAAGAATTTCCTGATCTTGCCGAAGATGACATTATTAAAATTACTAATAATATACGTAAATGTAGAGATGAACATGATGAGAAGCGTGCAAAAGATCTTGGTAGAAAGATAATTGGTAAATTTACTCAGGGTAGTTCATACGGTCATAATCGACACTGTACAAGATTGATTATGGACGATACTGAGTTAGATTTTATAATTAATGATACAACGGAGAAAAACACATTTATAAGCCGAAGTAATGCTTTTTTATCGGATGGGACCAAACTAGGTACTATTGTTAGCTATATTGAGGGCGATTCACCTCAGTTTACTCATTTAAGATCTTCGATGCTAGCTTATGTTTCTATAAATTTACTGTCTATGATAAATAGATTTCCTCGTTACGCTGTTAGAGTTGCTACGGATTCATTTTATATACATAAAAAATATAAGGATTTATTAAATCCGCTACTTGGTAATGGTGAGTGGGGAACATGGAGGATAAAGCAAGTTTAGTGATCGCTGTTTTACCCCTCCAATACCCTCTAGGACTATAATAAAGAGATTCCATTATAATAATTATATAATTAATTACCAGCCCCTAACATTATTTTACTTTTCATAGCGGATTTTATCAGAAAACTAGCGAGTTTCTCTCTAACAGATTTATTGGGTATAGAATTTAATGCATGAATCAATTTTACATCTGCAAAATGCTGTTGTTGCAAATCTGGATTTTTATAAGCAACGTTGTGAATGTGACATGCTTGATCAATTTTATTTACTGGATACTCTCCTGGTCTTGGCTGATCTTGATCATAAAGTCGGATATCAAGTCGAGTTGCAGGACCACAATAATTATATCCAGGGATGTGTTTCTCACCAACATATTTAGCCCAAGGTAATCTGGGTAATTTTCCTAATGATGCGGCTATATCCCCACCTATCTTTGTTGTCCCTGAGATAAATTTATATTTTTTGTACCACATTTTACACATTTACCTGTTAATGCATGTCGTTTATTTTTTGTTATTATTGTTGTCAATCCAACGGTGGGTGTAGATGATCTACATCGAAAACAATATAGACTCATGTTATTAATAATATGGATACAAAAATTGATTTTTCGGCGACACGAAAACAAGAACCAGTAAAGCACCATCCAGCATTACCAAATTCGATAAGAATGATTATAATAGGTCCATCTGGATCAGGTAAAACACAATTATTATTAAATTTAATAATGAGATGGATGAGATGGAACAGACTATATTTAATGGCACCATCTGTGGATGATCAGCATTGTTACGAAATACTTAAAGATTTTAATGAAAAAGCAAGATCTGTTAATAAAGATGGTGAAGATATTATTGACTTTATCACAGATATAAATTAAGCCCCATCTGTAGATGATTTGGATGGATTCATTAATAATCTCGTAGTATATGATGATGTAATGTTGGACAAACAATCTAATCCAGCTAGAATATTTTCTCGAGGTCGTCACAAAAACACAGACGTGATTTATGTTACTCAAAGATATACACAAATACCTAGAGTGATCAGAGAAAATTGTAATATTTTGGTTGTGTTTAATGGAGTAGATAATTATACCCTACGAAATATTTATTACACATGGTGTTATGGGGATATGGACATAATTAAATTTAAAAATTTCTTTTCTAAAGCACAATCTGTTCCTTTTGGATTTATAACGATAAATTTACATGATCCTTGATCCAGATATTGTATAGGTCTAGATAAAATATTTGGTTAGTTCCCCCTGACAAAGTCAGGACTATCTGTTTATGAACTGTATATCTGTTTAAAAACCCAAATCTATTGTTAAAAGTCCCGATATTAATATCCTGACAGTCAGGTGACAAAGTCAGGAGCAGCAGGGAGGGTGAACCTCTACAAAATTTTTGCTCGAGTTTTTAACGTAAAAAAAATTCAGTAAAATCAGGGTAAAAAAGTCAATAATAGTACAACAAAACTGAGCTATTCTCATGTGGTTTATTATGAGGTTTATAACCGTCCGTACGGTAATATAAAAGTTAGATATTTTGGTTTAGGGTCATTGACCTTTTTTTCAGCCTCTGTAGGAACCCTTATTTCATGTTAATTTCACAAGCAAAAATTTTGTAGGGTTCACCCTCCCTGCTGCTAAAGATGATTGAAAAAAACAGTATAATCCAAAATAAATCGTCTATATCTGTTTTATTGATTATATGGTATCCCGTTCATAAAATTTATATTCAATCGGTCTAAAACGAAAGTATCATTTTTGGACGTAGAGGTCGTGAAAAATGAAAATAATGAAATCACTACCATTATTCATGTTAAAAACACGAATATTCATCAATATGTTCAATATTCTTCATGTCATCCTACATCATGTAAAAACGGTATACCATTCAGTCAAGCAAAGATATCTTGTTTACGTGTATCTGCTGGGCGATAACACAACGGCACAGGTAAACCTGAAAACTTTCCTTTATGTAACAGAAATAATTGCTGTTGAAGTGTATCAAAAATTATCTTTCTGCTTGCAACCATTGAATCAATTGGTCTCCATATATTCCAGAAATCATTCGTATCATTCTAGGTAATTGCTTTGCGCATTATCTCACACTGAACCTTATCTGGCTGCAGTTTGATTAACTTCTTTAACTCCATCAGCGCTCTGTGGTTATCAAATATTTCCTGAAAATAATCGGCAAATATTTTCAGCCAGTCATGCGGAGATAAGCTGACATAAGATTGGGGTTGATCGTGATCACCACACATGATAACAGCAGTATTCCGAGTCAATTACCGATCAAAGAACATTTTTAATACGTCCACGGATACCGTGCACATATTTCATCCCAGTTAATAATCTTAGTAATATATTTGTCATATATTCGTTCAGGTGTCCACGAATCTCCCTTCCACCGAAAGAAACTGTGACAAGCATGACTTTTATTCATGTCTCTGACAAGCAAGTGAGTCGTAGTTAGTACAACCATGTTAAGATTCCGAAATAATTGCATCTCACGTGTTGTTTTACAATAACCGCCTGATCCGTTGAGATAAACTGTTTTATGTCGGGCCACAGGATCATATATCGATGGTGCTGATGATGTCAATATCATTGCAGCAAGCATATATCTTTATAAAATTATTGAAGTCCAACCACGTTTATTGACATGACGACCAAACCAAACAGCGACAACCAGATGAAGGTTTTCCCATGCAAACTCAAATGACTCAATACATCGAATTCAGTTAAGTCTAAAAATCTGGCAAGGGTCAATTTATCGCCATTAGAGCCATCTCGTGTGTTGGATATCCAAATATTTTAAAATACTTAGTACACTCTCTCATGCCAAGAAAACTTCCTAAATAACATGCAACCATATTTAATATTCTACAATCCGCCGTGTCCGTATTCGACACGACTGCGTTGTATATCTTCAAGAAATTCCAACTGTGTTGGCCTCTATGAATTTTCCTCCTGAACAAAGTGATCAGCAACTGAGGGAACGGTGAAGCGATTACTGAATAATCGTTTGATTTAATAAGTATAGTTCGTGTATTTAAATGCAATCTTTATCATCTTTGAATTAAGGGATTGTATAGATAAATATCTCCATTGGGCCGTACAAACTGACCATAATTTCTACATTCGGAACTTTGAAACAACAACACGGATATAGGGTCACTCTTACTGACTTTTTTGGTAAAATCGAACATGAAATTTAATACTTCGAGTTCGTGGAAATAATGTTACATCCGACGTTCACGCGTGAGCTTTATGATCAACTATCTCTATCGAAGCTCCTTTTGATTTATATTATGGTTCGCACAAAATCTCGCCGGTTAGTGTCTTCACCCTTTTTGGAAATTTTAATTTCTTTTCCAACTCATCAATGTCTCTGATCGTAGCTCCATTTTCTCTGACTCGCTTAGCCAGCCCAATCATTTATATTTTGCGTATCAGATCTGTTAGACCATTTCCTCCTAACACGTATGTAAAATGTTCTGTGACTTTTTCGGAAACACAATTTAGACGACCGTTAGTCAATGAAACTCTCATCGGTCGCAAATTACCAACGCTAGGCTTATTATTCAGCGGATATATCGCATAAATAACTGCCTTCACTGTGCATGCTCGCTTATAATATGGGTTGCAAATGCCAGTTAGTATTCCTGGTTTGGAATTTTACTTAAGGTGACAACACTCCCAGCGTGGTGTGATTCTCGAAAACAGGGTCACGTTTGTCACGGATAATCCAGGTTAAGTATGCGGCTTTTGCCACTTTGATAAATTTTTTCTAAATAGGTAGCTTTGTTCGTCTAAGTAATTAATGATTGTCCTTGCTTGCTGGTCTTTCACTGTAGCATCGATCTGGGTTTATGGTCTTGCCTAATTCAGAATGTTGACCACACATAAACCGCGTCATCGTTGCGATACTCTCTCTCTCTCTCTCTCTCTCTCTCTCTCTCTCTCTCTCTCTCTCTCTCTCTCTCTCTCTCTCTCTCTCTCTCTCTCTCTCTCTCTCTCTCTCTCTCTCTCTCTCTCTGCTTCACGGATATTATTGATTAGAATCTAATTCGTTGAATCATGATCAACATCAACCAGAGCTCGCCTAGGAAAGTCAGGAGTTTTTCTGTCAAGATCGAATCAGGCTAGAGAGCGTTTGATCGCAGATAATATTGTACATTTTTGCATCATATAGTTAAGGCAAATATATATTTAAATTAAACTTCAATTTATAATATGCAATGATTCAAGCAAAGAATATTTTCAAGGTGGTTAATGATTGGATCTACAACTCCTGTAATAAGGCTTCTGTAACGTATTTCTGTGCATATCACCTGTAGAGTGTGCTAAGAGGGGATCAAAGACCAAAGCCACATTTGAAATGTAACTAGGGAGTCGGGAATGAGAAACAAAATTGTGTGTAGACTGTGAGGGCAGAAAATACAGAGATTTGAAACGGTATTATGATCTTACAAAATTGATTTTCGGATTCTATTGACGTCGGCGGCTAGCATCCCGGATATCTTTTTAAATAATTTAAACAAGTGATATGTTCTTTATAAATGAGCAAGGAAATTATGTCGCTCAATTTTTAGCGCATCCCATCATCAGGAGTTATGAGGCATATCGTGCTGGTATTATCCGAAACTCTCGACGAAAACAAAAACAGCCGTTTTCTTTCTTTCACCAATGCTGGTTAACTCATGTTCGGTGTTGGAAACAAAAATGCTACTCACATAGATTTGCTTAAGAATGTTTTAATGGTCTGATTGGGGATGGTTTTGTGAGTGATTACATTAACGGTAAAACAATATTGGTAATTTTTTGTATAATCTTCAGGCTATTACATAGAGTCAGAATTCTTCACGGGGAAATACTGGAAATAATAATAAAGATACAAGAAAATAATATTTTCATCGACATATGCAGCTCACAAACATTTTGATATTCGCTGGGTTTCGGTACAATGTGTCGCAGGTAATATAACCAACTCAGCATTTTCAAAGAAATACAAACAATAACTAATTTTTCAATATTGTACACCACAGGAACTGATGTGTTAGCCAAGTGTGATAGGCCACGTAATAAGGGAGATAACTCTACAGGCGATGCCTCATGACTCATAGAACAGCAACTCTACTTGGCTTCCAAAGCCAGCTTTGGATACTCCCTGGTGTTTTATACAAGATCCACAATTAAAAAGCTGTAATTTTTTACTGTACGCGCATCAGTGATAGTTTTCAATTATGCATGCCTCAAACACGCTTGCTTGTATCTGAAACAATGAACGTGAGTTGTGGCACAGGAGTCTGCAGTTTTATCAATAAATGCACGACGAATTTCTGACTACATGAAATTGCATTAACGATATTATAAAATAATATAGGAATGCAACTCGACCACAACCGTCCACTCGATTCGAATTATCTCACGCGTCTTTTATCCTTTCAGAATCGCACGAAGACTGAAAAACTACACATATCCATTAAAAAAAACAGTAACGTACCTTCTTTTCACTCTCGGACGACCATAGCATGAATCCAATCCGGGGAATTAACCTTTATTTTCACCATCACGGCCACAAACCCTGGAGACGTGAACCATTTGAGGAAGTAGCCCATTTGTACTAGCTTCTACTCAGCAGTAAATATTCGTTAGGGTCTAATAATCGTTCCAACACGGCGCAGAATCTTCCGGGTCCATCATCCGTCTAAGCTCTAATATTTGAAATTGATGACGCCATCAGCCGTTATTTGTACTTGCAGAACTTTAACTATACATTTCTGTTCTAGAAATTGATACAAAAATTATAAAATGATGCAATCTGAAATAAAAACAAGTTAAACATTTTATTTAAAAAAATTTGTTTAATGACGTTATTTAGCCCGTGGTAGAAATGGGCTTCTTCCTCAAATGGTTCACGTCTCCAGGGTTTATGACTAATGGTGAAAAAAAAGGTTAAATCGCCGGATTGGATTCATGCGATGGTCGTCCGAGGGTGATGTCATCAGAGGGTACGCTACAGTTTTTTTAAAGGATATGTGTAGTTTTTCAGTCTTCGTGCAATTCTGAAGGGATAAAAGACGCGTGAGAAAATTCGAATCGAGCGGAGGGTTGTGGTCGAGTTGCATTCCTTTATTATTTTATAACACCGATAATGTGATTTCATGTAGTCAGAAATTTTGTAGTGCTATATTGATAAAATTGCAGACTCCTGTGGTTGCGGTTACCGGTGATTGGCTTATTATATAGAATACTAACACTCTAAGTAGGTGGCATGTTGGCGACAATTCAATACACCAACAGTACAAAACGCCGAGCTTTTTCTTAGGGTTCCACCACAAAGTGTTACCTAGTCGTTTTCCTCCAATATTACTAACACAGATACAGAAGATCCACTAACTGGATAAAACCGTGAAACTGCGGTATATATTGCATACGTTTTAACGCCGAGTACTGAGAACCTGTACCTACCGGTAACCTTAGCGATATGTTTGATGGATTTATTGAGTGGTGTATATAATGCTGATTCAGACGCTACTGTATACATTACACCATAGGTAATCTTTTTAATGTAAGAGAGTTTAATGTCGATGACTGCAGGACTCCCAACAAATTCATCAATGGCTCTATTTGTGATTCTACTAAAATTTGTAAACACGTTTACATTATTAGCATATTCAGATCTAAACGTGACCATTCCATTAAGGATGTCATCATCGGGATCTTGCTATTGAAGACGTATTTCTTCGTTGCAGTGTCATCGTTTGATTCCGGTTCTCTGAGACGAGAAATTTCATTATTAGCCATGTTGAGAGAACCAGTTATTGCAGCGTCGTTTTCAGCAACGACTTTACTGATCTCATTTCTGACCAAGATATCATTAATGTCCACGTATTTTGTTTTGCCACGTCATCGTCTGATTTTGGTTCTTTTACATTGATAATTGTATTTCTGCTCATGTTGAGATCTCCGTACATAATGTTTCCAATTCTTCTGATGTGTCCAGTAATCTCTCCCATGAGTGTTAGAACTGATTCCTCTGAGTTTTAATTTTACCTTGTTTAGCAACCACCACTAAGTTATCTTCCTTCTCATCAGGAACTCGCAGAATAATATCTGTTTTTAATCGTTCTTGTTTATTCTAAAAAAAACTACAACTTTGGTCCACATATCCAAGACGCAAAAGTTTAGCTAGCTCATTCTCGACTTCGTCAAGGGTTGCATATTTGATCTTCCTTAAATATTTGCGATTGTATGTTACACCAAGAACTGTTACCATTTGGACTGCCGAATTCGCAGCAGCTATTCAACCATTTTAACGTTAACATTAACATTGTCTAGCCATCAAACTTTTAACACTCCCATCGAAATCAGATTAATTCTTTATAGTCAGCCGTTGTTAATAACTATGATGGTAAATATGATTCTATGATATATATTTCCAAATGGCACCAATTGTCTCTTGACTGCATATAATTTGTGACTTCCTTCACGTTATTTCTTTCAGACAATATCCTAGCATCTTCTAAATATAATCCAATCTTGCCCCCGAACATATCCCATCTTTTACAGGCATCAATTTATTACGAGCTTATATATATACACACATATATATATATATATATATATATATATATATATATATATATATATATATATATATATATATATATATATATATATATATGTTGGTTGGTTGGCATCGGTTAGTCTCGAGAGGCGATGGGAATGCATCCATGAAAGGTGTCCTAGTTTGTAGCTGTGCAGCGTCTTCTGTGACTATAGAGTCCCACACAGGAGTGGCAATCCTTGCTGCAGTTGCTACACTTGAAGTATGACTCAGGTCTAGGTTGGAACTGCATCCTCTTCCTCTGAGATCTTTTCTCATCAGCGAGCTGTCGTAACTTTTCCTCGCTGGCTTTTAGACCTGTGTACAGAGCATGTCGCCAGCTGGACTTGTCGAGGGCAAGCTCTTCCCAGGTGTTGACCTCTATTCCAAGAGCTTTCATATCCTGCTTGCAGACATCCTTGAAGCGAAGATGTGACCGTCCTATTGATCTTCTGCCTGAGGTAAGCTTAGAGTAGAGAAGGTCTTTGGGGATCCGTCCATCATCCATTCGATGCACATGGCCCAGCCATCTGATGCGACGTTGGCGGAGGAGTGTGACCATGCTTGGAATTTTGGCCTGTTGAAGCACCTCGTTGTTTGTCACACGATCGCTTCAGGCGATCCCAAGTATGCGACGGAGACAACGCATGTGACAGGCGCTTAGTAGTTTCTCCTGAGAGGCGTACAGGGTCCAAGTTTCGCTGGCATACAGAAGAGTGCTAAGCATGCAGGCACGGTACACGGTGATCTTAGTGTTTAATGTCAGCTTGTTGTTGTTCCACACTCTCTTCGACAATCTAGAGAGAGTTGTTGACGCCTTTCCAATCCGCTTGTTGAGCTCAGCATCGAGTGAGAGGTTGTTGGTGATGGTAGAGCCAAGGTAAGTTAACTCACTGACTACTTCTAGTTTGTAGTTGTTAATGGTTATGCTGGGAGGGTCTGCGTCCTGAGCCAGCACGTTGGTTTTCTTTAGGCTGATGGTCAGCCCAAATTAATCACATGCTTTAGCAAAGCGGTCCATCAGGCGTTGTTGTTCAGCTTCTGCGTGAGTGACTATAGCAGCATCATCTGCAAAGAGCATGTCCATAATGGTGGCTTTCCTTACTTTGTTCATTGCCTTCAGTCGTGCCAGGTTGAACAGTCTGCCGTCTGAACGCGTATGCAGGTAGATCCCTTCTGTGGACGTCCCAAAGGCGTACTTAAGCAGGACAGCGAAGAAGATGCCAAAGAGCATGGGGGCAAGGACACAGCCTTGTTTCACTCCGCTGTGGATATTAAATGGTTTGGACGATGAGCCATCATACTGCACTGTGCCTTTCATGTCTTCATGGAAGGACTTGACCATTCTTAACAGCTTTGGAGGGCATCCAATCTTCGTCAGGATTTTGAAGAGTCCGTCTCTGCTGACCAGATCGAATGCTTTGGTGAGGTCTATAAAAGCCAGGAAGAGGGGTCTCTGTTGTTTCCTGCATTTCTCCTGCAGTTGCCTGATGGAGAAGATCATATCGATTGTGGACCTCTCTGCGCGGAACCCACACTGAGACTCTGGATACACTCTGTCAGCAAGCGTCTGCAGTCTGTTCAGGAGGACTCTAGCGAAGACTTTACCCACGATGCTGAGAAGTGATATGCCCCTGTAGTTGTTGCAGTCACTTCTATCGCCCTTGTTCTTATACAGGGTTATGATGTTGGCGTCTCTCATGTCCTGAGGCACTGCACCTTCATCCCAGCACTGGCAGAGAAGATCATAAAGGTGTGTGAATAGCACACTGCCGCCACATTTGATGACTTCTGTTGGGATGCCATCCTTTCCTGGGATTTTACCTGTGGTTAGTTTCTCTAATGCTAGCTTTAGTTCTGTCTCAGTAGGTTTCTCATCCAGTTTGGTCAAACAAGGAAGGTTTTCAATGGCGTTGAGGGCATTGTTGGTCACGTTATTCTCTCTGGAATATAGTTCGGAGTAGTACTCCACCCATCGCTCCATCTGTTTGTTCTTGTCATGAATGATATCTCCTGCAGAAGACTTTAGTGGAGCTATCACTTTCTTCGTTGGACCCATTACTTTCTTTATGCCATTATACATGCCTCTGATGTTTCCGTTGTCTACTGCTGACTGGATGCTCTGACAGAGTAGAAGCCAGTATTTATTAGCGCATTGCCGTCTAACCTGTGCACTTTGCTTCTGGTAGACCTATATGCATGTAGTGTCCTCACGCAGGGAGAACGCTTGAATTCCAGGTGGGCACTGCGACGCTCTTCTATTGCTGGCATGAGTGTGGCGGAATTGGCGTCAAACCAATCATTGTTCTTTGTCTGCTTCTTACCAAAGTTTCTTGTGGCTGCACTGTACACAGTATCTCTGATGTTGTCCCATCTCTCTTTGGCACTGCCGTAGGGAGGTTCTGAACTGAACGCCTTGGAGAGGGCGTAAGTGAATTCTTCAGCCTTGTCTGGATATGACGTCTTGCTCTCATCGATGTGTGGTTTACCCACTTGCCTAGAGTGGTGGATCGTCTTTGGTTGAAGCTTTGATTTACAGCAGACTAGAGAGTGATCAGTGTCGCAGTCAGCGCTGTGGAATGTACGAGTAAACTGCACGCCTTTCATGGCTGAACGTCTTGTGATAATCAAGTCCAGCTGATGCCAGTGTTTGGATAGGGGATGCCTCCAAGACCCTTTGTGCTGTGGTTTTGTCTGAAAAAATGAATTGGTGATGCTGAGGTTGTGGAACGAGCACATTTCTAGTAGACGTTGCCCGTTTTCATTCATCTTCCCAATGTCAAACTTGCCGAGACACAAAGGCCAGGAGTCGTGATCGGCACCCACCCTAGCGTTGAAGTCACCCAGTAATATCAAGTTCTCTTCTTTCGGAATATTGTCGATGAGCAAGTCGAGCTCGTTGTAAAACGCATCCTTGGTATCTATGGTGGCACTAAGTGTGGGAGCGTAAACACTGATGAGATTAACTAGCCCGGTTGTGGTGTGGAGGCGAAGAGATAGCAGTCTTTCGTTTCCTTGTTGTTCTATCGTACCCAGCAGATAGTTTCTGACAGCAAAACCAACACCATACTCCCTAACTTCGTCTGAGCTCTTTTCTTGCCAGAAGAACGTGTAGTTCTTTTCTCTGAGGGACCCAGAATCTGGTAGCCTTGTCTCTTGAAGTGAGGCGATATCGACATAGAGTCTTGCAAGTTCGTCGTTGATGACTTTAGTCTTTCGAATATCACTGATTGCCTGGAGATCATCTGAAAGCCCTGTCAACATAGTCCGGACGTTCCAGGTACCTAGCATAAGGATTGTTGATTTCCTTGTTTTTCGTTTGTTTTTTCTTGGTGCTGTAGTTGCAGCCCGCTTGTCAGGTACTTACGTGTCTTAAGCCCTGCGCACCCAGCAAGGCAGGCGAGCTGTGGCGGGACGGCACCTTATTGGCTGGGGGCTGCCCATCTTGAGGCGGGCGATAGCTGTCCAATGAGATCTGTTGGTCTTTCCCACCGTCGGAAACAACCCCTGGCGTCTAACTCTACGCCAATCGAGTGGTGACTTATAACCGGTAACTGTTGCTTCCCGTGTTGTGTCAACGTTGTGAAGCGAAGCTGGAGTGTCCTCTCCAGGGCGCAAGCCTGGGCAAGGTTATATGGAGATTCAGCTGTTGCCCATGCAACTGACTCCCCCTCTCCACGCAGCTGATAGATCCAAGGGAAAGGACAAGCCGATACGTCATGGCATCAGCGGCGTCGCAGGAGTTGCCGAGATGTCACTAAATGCAGTGACAAATCGCCTTAGGGACTCCGTCTCCGGATTTTCTGTCCAAGGTTAACGGGCCCCATCTGCCCGAAGCATCTGGTTTTGAGGCTCCAAAAACTCGCCTGCCATCCCTTCTCCAGTTAGTTTAAACAGGTTCCGCCGAGCTTAGTAGTTAAGCCACCCGTGAAGGCCTGGAGCTGGATTTGGTTGTCAGAGGCTATCACAGTATAGTATATATATATATATATATATATATATATATATATATATATATATATATATATATATATATATATATATATATATATATATATATATATATATATATATATATATATATATATATTGTGTGTGTGCGTGTGTGCGTGCGTGTGTGTGTGATTGCATCTATAAGATATATGTATCAGGAGAGACACAAAATGGCACAGATGTATACACAAATTGATAGGGTTATTCATTTTCCTTTACTTACGTATGCTATCATCATTTCTTAAGTATCTTGCAAAAGAAAGCATTAGCACCTTACATTTTTTAGGTAGTATTAATATTATATTTTATTTCAGTGGTGTTAATACGGTACGTACTTAAGTTAGTATTAGTACTATACGTTCGTGTTGCATTAGTGTAAATACTTCGCTTGCATTTCGAGCAACACTGCCTTGAACTAGTTGGGTAGCATGTAATTGGTCTTCAGCCTTCCTTATGCAGTATAATCCATTTCATTTATCACAATAACAAAATCAACTTACAGTAAAATGAGGTCATTAAACTTAAAAACGATTATCTAATTTAATCATCATCATCAACGCTTTAGTTTTTATAAAGTCATCTGCTCTGAAATTAGTTTTAATATTTACTTGTTCATAGTTCAAGATTTAATTTTATAACATGTGCACTTGCAAGAAACAGATTCAAGATAAAGAATCATTATTAGTGTTGAATATGGAATATATGCTTAACAATATTGTGTCACATGTTACAGAAAATACGCTCTATTCATGACGGTGGTATGTCATAGGCTGTGGAATATGGATTCTATGCATGACTGTGTTATGATAAATGCTGTGGAATAAAGGAATTTATGCATGCCCGTGGAAAATTGTTATGCATATGTAATTTAATTATTTGTTTCTTAGTTTTAAATTTTTGCTTGTTCCATTACATGTTATTGTGATGCCTACTGGATTTTACATTTTTTAGAATCTTTCCTAGTTAATTTATATGTTAGCTTTTAATTGCATTACAATTGGAGTGAATGGAGGATGGATGGAGATTGTTGTTTCACGTAAATATGAGCTTGTATGCAATCCAACCACTACCACCATTTCATCATCTTCACCATCATCATCAGCATCATCGTCATCGTCATCATCATCATCATCTTGTTCTTCTACTACTTATTCTTTCTTAAGAACTAAACAAACTTACACCTGGTGATGCACTGCATTTTAATTGCCTTGGTTGTATACTTAACACCTCTTCAGCGCTATCCTTGATTCAGCAAAATAAGACATCCTTTTCTCCAAGGTCTTTTAAAGTACAGCCATGACGATCAATTGACTTGAACGATTTTGTCAAGAAGACTCTAATCCTATTACATAGTATCGAACTCCGTCTGTACAGGGAGCCCTCCATATTCGTGAATTTAATATTTTTTTTCTAATATGGATGTGATAAGTCGCGCTATTGGACCTAATAACAAAAGTACAAAATAATGTTAAAAATGTTTCAACTGAAGCTCCCGGTGAAACGGTGAAAAACGTATATCCGTTCGGGGTCATAATTATAGAGTATAGTAGATACTCATATTTGGGGATCTTTTTAATTCGTGTGGCTTATCTACCGGAAGAAAGAGGTGTCAAGATGTATCGTGCGGGGAAGATAAGTCTTTCTGAAGAACAGATGACAAGATAGTTTATATTTGGATACTTCAAGCCAATAGTCCACTCTCATATTCATAATTAGACATACTTCAAGCCCAATAGTCCACTCTCCAACGAGCAGTTCAAATGTGACCTTCATTATAAATAAACAATGACACACCTAACAGTTTATTAATATTTGGGCTGCTCAGACTTTTGAATATAAAGAATAGCTTTTTATGGATAAAATATTTAGTTTAATGACCAAATATTAAACAGAATAGTTATTTCACTTTTGTGTTAAAATATTTAAAAGAATTTAAAACTTTGTATCCTTATCAAAGTTACTAATATATTTGATTGAATACTAGTATGTGCTAGAAAAATCGACAGAAAGTGTTGTTAACTGCCAGTCTCGTGTCCGACCCCATCAGGTTTGAAGACAACGCCTGAATTGTCTATAGCTTCATAACTGATAGCTAAACTACAGATGAGTCACTGTCCATTTTGGTCATTTTGATTATCCAGGGAGAAATTTGAGGATTGTAGAAGGGTTACAGACTTGCTAAACAACATATATAGCCATGCCTGCTCTCACGAGAAGAAAATGAAGGAACATTATGGGGGACACGATGGTGTGATGGTGTTGTACTCCGAAATGATTGTCGCAGATAGCACTATTAGCTTTCTTTAAAGAGATCTCCCTTCTCACAAGTTAGAAATAACAAAAAAGTTTGTATTTGTTTCAGAAAGATTTTACATCAGGTTTATTAACTGGTCAGTATTTTTATGAAATTTTTCTTTCAAATTCAAGCATCGACGGTGACACGGTGGAGCCATGACTAGCGACCTATACAAGGTTTTACGGTGACAAGGTGGAGACATGACCTTCTGTATCACAGAGAGGATGTCTAAAATAATTTGCGCCATCAAGTGTAGAGAAACAGAATTCAAAGAAGCCGTTTCAAGGTTGACTAAAATTTTGCTACCCAGAACATGTTCCTGTTTTGCATACAACATGAATCGTAATCAGACACAAACCAAATTTAAGCGCACCGACTGGCAATTTAATTTATTTTATGAAAGCAATTTTCTTTACAGATATTTTTCTCTTGTTTCTCAATATTTTTTTGTTGATGGTGGGTGATTGGCTAGGTTGTTTTTTTTTTCTACAACTGATACGCGTGCTAGTATCTGCACAATCCAGAGAATGATGACATAAAGTTTGAAAACATTATTGAATATTCAGAAAATGAAGTTTTGACGAATCAAGGTTCGTGTAATTTTGGGTGTGTATGCGGTGGGTGGTGGTCTGTGTTTAATGGTTCTGCTTCAAGATCTGTTATTTTCTTCTTATTAATTTCATGGATTTCATTTTAATTTATGTTGGAAGTTGGGCTAGAAGTAAAATTTAAAGAAACACCGAATCAGTCTTCCATCAGTTTAAATACAAGTACGGGTGACTTTTGTAATAAATGTCTAATGATTTTCTGACTAATAAAGAGGTGTATTCTTATAAAGAATCTGACTAGTCTGTGACGATATTAAGTAAACTTGAGTTAAACGTAATTTTACATCTTTTTAGTTTTCATGCAACTCTGTAAATATAATTAATTGATCTTCATTTAGATAAACTTCCTAGCGTCTTTACAGGTCATACAGCAGCTACGGTTTCAGAATTAATGGATACAGGTCACAAAGAATGAACATTGGTAAATCTTGTTTCCTCTTTCGCATTGGACAGGGAACGAGGAAAATATTATAAATGTATATTTCTCATTTATAAAGTAAATTAACACAAAATAAGGCATAATTTTAGATTGACCAACATTTTCACATGGGGAATAATTAATTAAGGGGACACTGAGATTCTCACATCCGACAGTGTAAAGTCAGCAAAGCCTATTCACTGTTACTTTCCATGTGTGGACATAGTGATAAAGCAAACGAGTAGTAATATAATGAAAAATATGTACAACTCATTGCCTTATGTTTCTTTTGCTTTAACGTCGATGGGAACGAATGACTTAATCACTGGACCACTTAGTCACTCAATCAATTAATCAATTAATAAATTAAATCATTATTTATGCAATTCGCTCATACCCTCATAAATATATTTATAGGAGTTTGTTTACTTTTCTAAAATTTAAACCTTGATACCGTAGATAGCTTGCAAAATGTATGCCAATTAATACAAAGAAGGAAAGAAAACTGTAATTTTGAAATTTATGTTAGACCTTTCTTTCACTAAGCTTCTTTAGCAAAAGAAAAAAAGAAAAAAAATAATAATTTTGACAAAATCCTCGCTAGCGTCCCTAAAAGCAAAGCTATTCCGGGAATTTAATTTTAAAATCCATTATAATCTTGGAAGCTTTTTCAGTCAAATTTAGTTGAACTTAAACAACTCTATGGATAGGTCTGATTCTTGAGTTTATTGTTCCTCGGTACGTCTTAAATTTTAGTACTTTTTAGTCGCCATTATGAGTGCTGATTCAAATATGTCTCTCGACTGTCGCTAGTAATCCATGTCAATTACTTGAAGTCCTTTTCTGTAAATTAAAGAGCTCACACATATACTGTTTTCTATAAATCTCCGGGCATTTGGAGTCCTTTTTCAAGCAAATTGCTCCCTGATTTTCTATGAACGTTCAGATAGTATTTTCTTGTTAGATGAAGCTGCTATTTTAGGACGTTGGGATGGTCATACCAATTTCATTTTTTCAATATTCACAGGCTCAGGTTGAGGAGTTTTACTGTCTCTAGGGCAAATATTCTTCCTAATCTATTAGTTTGCCCAACAGCTGATATTTTAATTGATTTGCCCAACAGTTAATATTTTAACTGATTTGCCCAACAGCTGATATTTTAATTGATTTGCCCAACAATTGATATTTTAACTGATTTGCCCAACAGTTAATATTTTAATTGATGTGTCCAACAGTTGATATTTTAACTGATTTGCCCAACAGTTAATATTTTAATTCATTTGCCCAACAGTTGATATTTTAACTGATTTGCCCAACAGTTAATATTTTAATTCATTTGCCCAACAGTTGATATTTTAACTAATTTGCCCAATAGTTAATATTTTAATTGATTTGCACAACAGTTAATGTTTTACCTAAATTCTTTGTCCTCCAGGTAAGGAAGAAAACTATTCAGTGTTTCAGACTTGGCCAAATGTCAAAGTACAAGGTCATACAAACATAACATCTAGTTATTCTTATTATCTTTTCAAGTTTTGAACGCATCGTAAGAGAATTAGGGTCTGAAAATATGCTCAAGGCATATAAAAAATATTTGAAAAAGTACATTACTGAAGTGTGATGAGAGAAACATTAAACAATTAAACATGCCAGGATGAAAGTCGAACACAGTGGCCTAACGAAAATTGTTCTCCGAGTGCTTAACATATGTTTGTTCAACATTAAAGTATGTTTCATGTACATTTTAATATTATTATTTTTTTAAAGTGATAAGATAGAAAATAGTGACACAGTCTGTGACGATGCCTTTACTGACCGTTAACCTGTTTGTATGAAGTACTAAATAAGCGTCATCAATGTAATGATCTAAAGTATCAACCATCAAGTCACCTGACTTTCTTAATAATAACATGGCGCAGATAGTGAAAGACCGTGTTCCATTGTTGTCTGGCTGCAAACAGTTTAATTATAATGTCGCGTAAAAGCTGCTGACCACACGTACCAGTTTAGTCCTCATTGTCGTCATAGCTACGGATATTCAGACTGATAATAAGTCAGAATTTGTTTCATGGTCAAAGTTTACATTGTTTAATGGATCATTTTCTTTGACTTCCTGCATATATCGCCTAATTTTATTCCCTGGAATATATCTTGTATTTGTAAATATTGCAATCTAGAATGATAATCTACATGAAAAATAAATGATAACGAGGGATCTCTCGTTTTTGTTTGCTCATTTATACCCATTTCCTAAGAGATTTCTTTGAAATATGGATTTGTTATGCTGATAATAGTAACCTTATTATTGATAATAGTGACCTCATTTGCTGATAATAGTGACCTCATATGCTGACAATAGTGAATTTATATGCTGCTAATAGTGACTTTATATACTGTTAACAGTAAGCTGAAAATAGTAACCACATATGCTGATAATAGTGATCTTATATGGTGATTATTATCAGCATATAAGATCACTATCATCAGCATATAATGTTAATATTATCAGCTTACTGTTAACAGCATATAATGACCTTATATGCTGATAATAGTAACCTTATTTGCTTATAATAGTGACCTTATTTGCTGATAAAAGTGACCTTATTTGCTAGTAATAGTGACCTTATATGCTGATAATAGTGACCTTATTTGCTGACAATAGTGACCTTATTTGCTGATAACATCGACCTTTTTTTGCTGATAATAGTGACCTTATTTGCTGCTAATAGTGACCTTATATGCTGATAATAGTGACCTTATTTTCTGATAATAGTGACCTTATTTGCTGATAATAATGACCTTATATGCTGATAATAGTGACCTTATTTTCTGATAATAGTGACATTATTTGCTGATAGTGACCTTATTTGTTGGCAATAGTGACCTTATATGCGGACAATAGTGACCTTATACGATGAGAATAGTAAGGATTGTTTATAAAAGTCTGTGTGATAACGTAATATTAATATCATCTCAGTCTACTTTATGGTAAGCTGATTAAACATCAAAATTACTGAATTAAAGGTCAGAATAAGTAAGTCTGAATTAGTTTTAGCCCAGGTAAAAACTTTGGTTTATATCTGTCATAAATAGCATACATTTCAGGAAAACCGCAACATAGTGAATATGATTTTAAAAAAAAGTAAAGAAATGTGTCCGGAAGGACGAAGTCTACATGTGTTTTGTGACAGAAATGCTTCTGTGAAATGAAATCGGTTTGTGTCAATAACAATCGAGCTTGAATTATGATAATTAATGTACATTGACATTCCTAATCGTACTATCAATATTCTACGTAATCATGTCTCTGTTCTGTATGCAATATTCCGACGCAAAAGTACGATTTAAAATGTTATAAGTTTCCAACTAATACTCGTCATGTCACATGATCCATAAGTATGGATAATTTAGAAAGTAGATTTTTAAGTTCAAAATATATGTTTTCTACATGAGCAAGATAAAAGCAAAAATAAATACTAAAAATTACTGATGCACATAAAATATACATGTTTCCTTTTAGAAGTTTATCATCACGCCGTAAGGTACTTCGATCGGCAGTACTCCTACCTTCGTTAGTGGAGTACTTATTAGATTCTATATCAATCGATGGAGCAGTCGTCTGTAATTCACATCTTGACATGTTTCCGACACATCAACCGATCTTCATAACAATATGTATGTGCAATTACAAACTGAAGTCTCCTTAGATTTTTCAGCTGAATCATCTGAGGGCAATAATATCCCCACCCCCAGATTTTACCGCTACTTCTACAACGATTTGCGATTATTCAGGTATTAAATAAGAGGACTACTCAATTTATTTCATAATATATCAAAAACATGTTCAAAACTTATAATATTTGACTAAAAAAGAGGCGGATGTGAATCACACCCGGCTGCTCCAGTAGCACACATAGACTCATGTTAGTACCGTGTCCACAAAAGGACTAAGGTACTGATATTAGTACTAATCATCTGCAATAAGGTACCATATTATAATTCATACTTTTGAAACATTATGATTGTTTATATTAAAAGTGATGTATAACAAATAAATAGCTATTATTTTATAATTAGTCGTTTGTATTTGCAGAGATACATCTCTCTCTCTCTCTCTCTCTCTCTCTCTCTCTCTCTCTCTCTCTCTCTCTCTCTCTCTCTCTCTCTCTCTCTCTCTCTCTCTCTCCGTCTATGTTATAAATAGCTGTTGTGCATTTTGATTTTGTAAACGGTGAATGCATGACACTCAAATGTTGACATCCTATTATGTTTGGGTCATAATAAACATTTCACAGAGAGTTTTCTGGCGAGAAAGCATTCTAATTTTGCAAAAACTATGTCACTCCAGTAGCCATTACTCGAAAAGAAACGAAGAACAAAAGTGCCACATTTGAATAAGTACTGGATAGAATTTGATAAGAATGAATTGAAGCATCGAGTTTGCACATATAGTGTCATTAATAAAACTGTAAACAACAACAGGCAAAGTATGAATACACAATTATTTGCATTGGTTATAAGCTCAAATGTACTAGGGCTATCTAAATTAAACACTGATTCGAAACAGCCAACCCCCAAATCAACGTAAGATTCAACTAATCAAAATAGATTTATGTAAATTATTATTTTATTGTAAAGACCAATAGGTTCACTTTTGGCATGTACTGCAACATGAAAGTTAAAAATCTTGTGGCCGAAATCTCCAACCATGTTAGTGCTTTGGAAGTGAAAGCTATTAAAAAAATTGAGTGTGATAATTTAATGTCAAAAATGATCTTAAGAAAGCATACCACTTGTGTCCACGTAAGATGAAATATGTGACGTTGTGATATCCATGGACCATTTCAAGAAATACAAGACTCCTTAGATATTAAGATTTTGGAATGCAAAAAGAATCTCACTTGTATACTTTTCTGAATGGAGAAGTTTCCAAACTAAATCCTTTAAAGACAAATATTTAGGAAATTCTTCAAAACCGTAGTGACAAAGGACCACAATGTCTACATTATAATAACGGTATGTGTCATCTTGAATGGACAAATCAACACTCCTCTCTACAAAATGATCAATAAATAAATGTCTGAGTTCATAATTATTGTTAATCGTGATTGTCTACCTCAATAATTTCTCGCTCGCGCGCATTGCTCCTTTGCAAGATTATCGATGACAATTTTGGATATGTCGCTGAAATTTTTATTGAGTAACATTGTACCATTGATCGGACCAAATTAAAATATTACAAAAGTGGATAATTTTTGACCGTTTACGTTTAATTACTTCAAAAGCATTACAGTTAATAACTTTCAAAATACAAGCAAATAATGTCGGCCAAATTGTTTTTTCTCTTCATTTGGCCACTAAAAAGGAAATTCCCTGTTTAAGATACAACATGTTAGTTTATAGTTCATTACATCCAAGTCAAGAATTAACACGTATATGGTTCCCCCCCAAAAAAAACAAACTTTTTTTCTGAATATTTCAAATTGACTTCTCCTGTCTTCTCTCGGTTGTTTTCGCAGACTGTCGCCTTGCTTTTAATGTCTGTACACAATTTGTAAACTGCTTTCTTAAAACACCAGTAATTCACATATCAATATCAAGCACCCGTTTAAATTCGATCATTTCATAGCTGTGCAAATTTTAGGTGTGCAGAGAAGTCACAGATATTTCAGTGTATCCAAAAATTTATCTTTATGAAGTTGGTATTATTATAAAAATAAAACAGATTAATTTATTATATCCGAATACATAGCTAAGGACGCCCTTTGTTACATATACAACTTGTTTCATACCGAGAGTGTTGTAAATGATTAAAATTTTGTTTAAACAAGGAACTAATGCTCTGATCGGCAAAACTTTTAAGGCAAATAGTAGAATAAGATGTACAAAATGGAAAGGAATATTGGTGTATGTTGTGCTAGTTGTATCATAATTCATGTGCTATATCAGCACTCGTATTTATTGTTTACAACTCTTCTAATTCTTTGACAAAGTCTTTGACAAATACTACAAAAAATCCAATTTTAGCTGTAGCACGAGTGTGTGTGTGTGTGTGTGTGTGTGTGTGTGAAATTTCATTACAAAGTCTGCAACTTGAAAATAGGAACCATCGCACTGTATGGCTTCAGAGCAATATTGTGACCCATATTTGCAGTACAGGGCGAGTTTATCCTTGTACGGATGTGAGAAGTAGTTTGGTTTGCTGTAACTTACTAAAAGTTGAATGTGTAAACAAATTGAGAATATATATTTGGATCACAACATAAAATGGTTAAACTGACATGATCCAGTTCTATTTCGTTTGAAGAAGCATTATGAAAGATACTTTATTGGAAGTAGCAGATCTCAGTATTTATTAATTACAGTTGTATAATGTGTGCTATCAGCCATAAATGAAACATAAGAAGTCAAAGTATAACACAATGGGTAATTCAGCGCAGCTTAGCTATGGCACGCATATCTTATTCACATCGAAGCAAAGAATATAACAATGGTCATAACAATTTGTTGCCATTGATAAATTTGTTTAATATATTTTTGCAGAAATTGCTATGACAGAAAAAGTGAAAATAAACAAGGAAGACGATACACAACGGTGTTTGAAAAATAAAGGAACACAAATAGCTTGAAAACAATTAATTTTGAAGCTTTATATTAACGTACAATTTTGGAGTTTTATATTAACGTACAATTTTGGAGTTTTATATCAAGGTACAATTTTGGAGTTTTATATCAACGTACAATTTTGGAGCTTTATATTAACGTACAATTTTAGATCTTTATATTAACGTAAAATTTTGGAGTTTTATATTAACGTACAATTTTGGAGTTTTATATCAACGTACAATTTTGGAGCTTTATATTAACGTACAATTTGGAGCTTTATATTAACGTACAATTTTGGAGCTTTATATTAACGTAAAATTTTGGAGTTTCATATTAACATACAATTTTGGAGCTTTATATCAACGTACAATTTTGGAGTTTTTTTTAATCAAAACAGTTAAGAATAAATCAAAAAAATGAATACATTGCATATTTTTACTTACGTATAGGAAAATGGAACTTAGTGGTAAATGGTTGAACGGAATATTAAACAGAATGTGAAAGAACTTCACTCAAAATGAAACCAGAAATACAGTTGACATTTTGCCAGAGGAGTTAATTGATGGCTACAGTCTCATTCATGGAAGACCAATAGACAGTTGGGGCAAGTAAAGAAGAAAATCTGATCTAAAGTATGTTTCGATTTAGTTAACATCAGCAAATCCATTTTGGTCACCAATATCTAATCAAAATTAAAAATGTACGAAACAATTTCTAATAATGACTAACTTCGTAAAGTTATTGAGAAAATAATTCAATTCGGTAAAACTATTTACCTACTTCATATTTAGGTTTATAAAATTGTGACAGTCAACACATCGTTATGTACACCGAGTCTTTACATATATTCAGTCTAGTCAAACATTAAGATATCAGTGTTTATAAGGCTTATATTGCCATACCAACCAAAACAGGAAAATCAAAGTATATTTTAAGGTTATCAGAATCATAAATATGTGCTTTTTTATAACTGCATTATAATGTTGGCACGTCGATTTGCTAAAGCCTGTATTTTTAGCTTGTACTACGTGACATAGAGAGCCGTGTTGATGGAAGACAGAAGCTGCACTCAAACTTTTAAACCATTATAATCATTTAACTCCTTCAGGAAGCGTGTAATCATATTATATTTAGGACCCATAAATAAATAAATTAAATTTTTCCCTCTCCCATTCTCCTTATTTAAATGACCTAAATGTAATATTTGCTTGAAACGGGTGAATAACGGGTAGATGAAAATACCTAAGCGAAATGTATTCATTATTCGCTTTACGCTAGCAAAATTTAATTTTATATTATGCTGAAACAAATTGACAGCAATATCTATCACAGAGTGGAAAAGCAGGTTTCTTACAATATCATTAGCGATCATGACATGTTTACCGTTTAAGTCCTGTTGTTATTGTTGCTGTGTTTTTGTTATACATTAGCACTGAAAAACATAAATGTAGCAGGCTAATAAAGGAATCGAAGTTTATACGAACCTGAAAATTCTATTAATCTAATTTAAGTTTAATCAAAGTTATATTATACTTGAAAATGGAAGTAACATACTTCATGTTTAAAGCAAAATAAATGCATTTCTCGCTATTCTCTTTTACAATAACAATATATACGGAGACCCGAGTGGCCGAGTGGTCTAAAGCGCTGACCGTTACGGATCAGTGCCATCTCACCTCTGTCTGCGTTAGTTCGAGTCCAGACTCGGCTAAGTGAGAAAGCCTGCCAGTAGCTTCTCGTGGGTTGATGGTTCTTCCCTGGGTTTTCCAGGGTTCTTTCTCCACCATAAATACTGGCCGCCATGTGTAGCCTATCTTGTGCCGAAAATGGCGTTAAATCCTACAACAACAACAACAACAACAACAACAACAACAACAATAACAATATATACAACTTTCATTCCGACTGAGCGTATTAGTTACTGCCTCTGTTAGGTGGCACAATTTATAGATTAAAGTAGCGTTCGATGAACATTTTGAGTATAACTCATAACAAAACATGACGAATTGTCAGAGCTATCTATCAATAAGATAAAATGACACAAGACTCAGTTATTAAAAATTGTACAAGTCTGCAGATATTGGTCATTATGCTAAAGAACCACTACGCTATGGCCTTTCTCTCAATTGTAATTTCGACTGAAATAAAAAGAACCAGTACACAGGCCGTCGCAGCTACGAAAGGCGGCTCACAGCGCGGTGTACTTTGTTAGTTATGGATGGAAGGTATGTATAAATAAATGAACACAACATCCTTGATACAGTATAGTGGTGTTTTGCACCAGTGACGCAAGGACCAATGCTGCAATCAATCCAAGACAGAGGTATGGACCGAATAATGATCTTTAATACCAGCCATCCCTCAAACTTTATGACTGAGCATCATGTTGACACCATCAATTGTTTTTTCTTCTGTAGTGTTGTTGCTATTTGAGTGAATCTCACAATGAAGTCAGAGGTATTACAATTACAGTTGAATACATTACTATATTGAGTATATATTTATTCAACATGTGTCCTTGCATTTTGTTGACATTTTTATTTTGGGTTGCTGGATGCGTATATACGTTAGATTAATTTAAAAAATAATACATTTTTTCTTTATAAATTTATTTTAGATGGATTTTTAGAATTGTACGTTTAAAATTTATTTTAGGGTTTAGTGAGGCAATAACTTTATAAACGTCAATGTATAAATTCAGTTAGCAAACATACTTCTGTTAAGTGTTTAAACAATAACAAGGGGCATCAAAGTCCATTAGTTAGTCTCGTTTATTCATTACCTTTTTATATGGTAACTCCCAATCTTCAATGATTTTGGGAGTAACGAAATATTCTGGTGTATTTGACATTGGACTAAGATGAGTAGATATCAAATTCATATGCTGGTTTAGAAAAAAAAGTCATTTATATCCGTTTCCACTTAATTTATTTCTTGTTTTCCATGCTGACCACATTGACACTGGCGATACATGCCATTGCTTGGGGTTCTTGAGTCCTGCTGATGAGCTTGGTTACAGTTCACTTCCTCATACGTCACTTCCGGGTTATGGTCTCTCCAGCCGATTGATCTAATCTGCCCCGCTCCATCCTCTAGATCAAAGTGCGCACGGTAGCCATACTGGTTGAGGTAGCCATTACGACTGTCCTGGCTGCACCATCTGAGGTTAGGGTACTCATTAGGACATAAATTGCTCACCATGAAAACACAAGACTGGCCGGCCGCGACGGAGCTTCCTTGGCCAGGTACAAAGCCACCTACAAGCAAGTAAAACAATTAGAGTTAATCTTGCCTGATCACTTAATAGACAAAAAATGTCTTGCAATGCACTAAAATTGTCATACACAGAGAACCAAACATTTGGATGTGTCATATAGGTTGCTAGTTTAAATTTAAAATAAATTTTCTTAGGTCTCATTTTGGGACACGATATTTAGCCAGTCTTTATGGGACGACGTGCATTTGAAGTGTTAAGGCCTTAGTTGGAGTAGAATAGGTTACTGTCGTAATATGTACAAGAGTGAAAATATTCGGCTTTAAGCAATCTCCAGAGTCATCAAGCAAATAATTTGAATAATTTGCATCGTATGCATTAGTTTTTCTTGTCAAATTGATATATTCTCTATAGAAGATCGACAAACTCCTTTTGACTTGTTTTGAATGAGTGCAGATAAATTTGTTTTATCTAATTGAAAGGCCAGTCGTTGCAAGCTCTTCAGTTGTATTATCTGATTAAATCAGTTATCCTAAGTTCCGCTGATTTATAATACTTAGAAATTGCAATGTTCAAAGTGTTTTTATGCATGAGCAGAACTGTTGTGCGAGTCCGTGGCTAAATGAAAGAATTGGTAGGTTGGCTTGATGGGAAAAAATGTAAATGTACCAAACGTACCTAGTATATGCTTGAATAGATCGAATGCAAGATGTATCGAGTTCATGTTTGGATATATTTGGATACATACCAGTTGAGGTCAGTTTAATGCATTTCCCGCACATTTGTCCACACCAAGATTTACTCGGATTGTGGTCAAACATATTCTGACTGGCAGCTGCCACAAAACCGGAGTGATTCCAGTCAAACTGGCTATCGCCATTTGCCGGACCACAACCGCATGCCCCTTTGCGGCCGTCAATGTACCAGGTCGTGCTGGCACACATTTTTCCGTTGTACATTCTTGGATTTCCTGTGCATTTCTGCTCTGCCTTGCAGCCTGTATAAGAGAGTTTTTAAAAAATACATTAAATTAGTAGAGATTCATTTTGTCATCTTACCCCTGTGCACTTGCTTTAAATTATAAACACATTTATAATTTCGTGACGGATCTATATCAGTCAGTGGTGGAGATTGTGGCTGTATCAATTTGTTTGATATGAAGTACAAATTAAAGGGGAGGCTTCTTGAAAATCACCTCAAATATTCTTTGAGAAAACTGAGACATTTTAGCTCATCATATTGTAAAGGTGACGCTCACCAGTTATTATGTACTTTTGAGAGAGTGATGTATGTAAGGTGAAGTTGTTTACATTTTAAACATGCACAGTGGAGAAAATGTTAGCATACCTATATGCTACTTTCATGTAATGTAGCTGAAATTTCTTTGGATATTGTACTTTTGGGAATTTTAAATGATCTTAGGATACTGCTAACTAAAATGACTGCTCCATTGTGCTTCAAAAATCAACATGAATTTGTCTAAGGTACACTATTCTTTGTAGCTATTAAAATATGGAAAATTAATTTTGCCAAACTAGACAATACCAGCTTCTGAAAGTGCAATGTATGAATTACCAAATACATAAAATGTAAAAAATAAAAGTTATCGGCTCTTTTTTATACAATTTACCTCTGAAGTTCGAGAAGTGAAAATGAGCAAGTAGAGCTAGAACTTTTTTGAAAGATGCACATCTGAAGTAATGCCAAGGTGTATACTCTATAACCCATATTACACCCATCAATCATACATCAAAATAAAGGGAATTAAAGATTCTTTGAACAATAAATTAAGATATACAAAGTCTTTTTTAAATAGCCAGTATAACTAGTGAGGAAACCCGGGGAAATTCTTTTTCTTTAAAATTATAACCCTATGCTAAATACGAAACTGTGGAGCGCCACCAAAGACAATTTTTAAGTCATCAGAGTTAGACTAGTCTCCTGTCTTCATCTTATGCTTGGTAAAACAAAAATATATACAACATTGAATAACCGGACAATGTAGGATAATGTCAAGTTTTGGATGATGAAACAGGCATTGCTTGTGGTTATAAATACTGAAATGCATAGCTGTGACCAATGATTTAGACCAATATATTCTAGCAAATATCACATAAACATACATGTTAAACTTATAATTATTCAATTACCGCATATTCTAGACATTAAATACTTAACATTTATTGAGGTCATTACTCTGCAAGGAACTAGTTCTCAATAGTTGTCTATTATTAGGTTTATTAAGTTAATACATGAAAATGCTGATAATTGCTGATAAGAATAAAATGCAACTCACCGTTATAACAAATCATTGTATTGAAAATTACGATTTTTTTAAACTAAAGTACCAGATGAAAACAGCAGTTGAAACAGCATCATAACATTTCCATAACATTCTATGACATTTCCATAAAATTTGTATATACACTTAATTAGGATATAGCTTAATACCTTATAAAATTGTTTTTAAGAAGTGGGATTTATTATTTATACAGTCTAGAGCTATTTAAAAGATTATCATAGAAAGTAAGGCTGGCTACAGGTTTAACTGTTTCAATTGCGCATGCCCAAAGGGGTGAAATGAATTGTAGAAAACATTGGATTCAGAATTTATGAACAAAACTATTTATGATTATTTCATTATGCAAAAGTTACAGTTCTAATTAGGATCAAAAAGCGTTGACTCTCTGGGCAACATGCGAGCTTAAGTTTATTTATATTTTGATAATGTTTCTTTTTTGCAAGACATTTTAAAAAGAGTGTGATAACAAATCAATGTAAACGTTTCTTTTTCGACAAGGTAACCCGTTACGTTACGTTCCAGCAGAGTTATGTATCTTATGTGTTTTTACAGATTGCTATTGGCCGACAAGTTACGATGTTTTTCAAAACCGATCACTGCTATTTAGGCATTATTGCATTGCAGACTAAATGCCAAACGAGCTTGTTAATTTACAAAAGCTACGCACCTCTCGGATAGTTTTCAAGTGTTTTTTTCCAAGTCCGTTATATCATCGATATAAGCATGACTATTAATTATACCAGATATTATCAGGTTAATCAAACGTTGGAAATACAAAGGGCACATTTCATCCCAAACGGCATAACCTTATATTGGTAAAGTCCATCTAGAGTTACGAATGCTGAAATTTCATTTGTACTTTCCGTAAGTTTAGTTTGCCTGAATCCCTTCAAAAGGTCAAACTTAATGACATTATTTTCTGATTGGATTTTCCTACCTTTACACAAATATGACAAAAGCTACTGTATTAAGAAACAGTGCTTTCTATTTTCTGACAAAACAAATGATTTAAGATCTTTGGATAAGGCTTACTGACTCCTAAATGACCAGACAACTGAGTTTAATGGGCAAGGCTAAGAATTCTCTCTCGATCTGACTTCGGAACAAAACTTTCATAGCTCACCAATCACTCATCATCAGCAGGTATCTATGTTGGCTCGATTTCCTTATAAGGGCCCAATTTCATAAAAAAAACAAGTTGATACTTCTATGGTTTCAGGTTTGCTAAATACCTTCTGAAATATACAGGAGATCTCATGAACTTTTTCCCGTGCGGCATCTAGTGATTTTCATGTAAAACCATGATTCGAATTAAGAAAATTCGTATTCAGAATTATGACTATTCACTATGACCAATACTTCTTGATTTATCTATATTAGGATCAAAGGTTACCTCATTAAAAGACTCACCCATAAATGTATCAGCTAAAGGAATAATTTCCAGATCAATTTCATTCGCAAGAGCTTTCTTTGCCATAACTCTCGTAACTTCACAAGCTGGATATAAAACAGGGATTTAACATTTCACCATGACCATCTGTTTGGTACATACAAGGCTTGTTAGTTACAAGTAGATTTACCCCAACAATATCTCCAGCGAGGTCATTACCTATTAAGAAATGAACACCTTGAGCGGGCAAAGAGATCATTGATCGTATAGTCACGTGTCCTGAGAGTAAGCCTGATTAAATTTAGCACAACAAATGTTGTTGTTCGTCCGTCCAGTCGACGACGACAACTCTAGTCATCTGTGAGTTGGAGTGGCTGGTTCTATTCTGTTTGTGTGCAGGTGGCTGATAAGGTCAATCCTTGCACGGAAGGTTCGGTTGCAAAAGGGACACGGGATGAGTAGGGCATCTCCAGGAGGGTTGCTGGCACGTGCTTTTCTGCCTTTCCTCTTCATCTCTGCAGCTGTAATACTACTCGATTCGCACAGCTTTGAACCTTTGTGCAGATAGAAACACCAAGTGACTCGATCTCTAGCTGTTTGCTCCCATGAGTCAGGGTTTATGTTGAACGCTTTTAATGCAGCTTTCAAATTGTCTTTGAAGCGTTCTTCTGACCTCCGTGGGATTGCCGTCCTTGCTGAAGCTCGCCATAGAAGAGTGTCTTAGGTAACAGATGGTCTGGCATGCGTACAACATGTCCCGCCCAGCGTAACTGGGACTGCATCAGGGTGGTGTGAATGCTGGGGAGACCTGCTTGGGCGAGTACCTTGGTGTGTGGGACTTTGTCGTGCCATTTAATGTTGATTATTTTCCTGAGGCTTGTGGTGTGTGGATCAGCTTCCTGGCATGGTGTTGATACACCGTCCACGTTTCGCATGCGTAGAGTAATGTGGGGAGTACAACTGCCCTGTAGACCTTTAGTTTGGTAGTGATGCTGATGCCTCGTTTATTCCAGATATTCGCATACAATCTGCCAAAAGTTGCGCTGGCTCTGGCATTGCGGAGGTTCACCTCGTCGTCAATGGTGACACTCTGTAAAAGTGTGCTGCTAAAGTAGGTGAAGTGTTTCACTACGTTGAGATTTTAGCTGTTGACGGTGATGCTGGGCTCAGTATAGGGCTTTCCCGGGGCTGGCTGATGCAGTACTTCAGTCTTCTTAGTATTGATGGTGAGACCAATGCTTTTGCAGGAACTGGAGAACTTGTCAACTCTGGATTGCAGGTCTGCTTCTGAGCCAGCCTTGATGACGCAATCATCGGCAAATAAGAACTCCCTGATTATATCTGTCATAACCTTGGTTTTCGCTTGTAGCCTCCTGGGGTTAAACAGTTTTCCATCTGTACGGTACTGATGCCGACTCGAACATCTCCGTCTCTGAAAGCATTAGTCAGCATGGCGAAGAAAAAAGACTGAACAGCGTTGGTGCCTGAATAGTGTTGTTGCCAGAACACAACCCTGTTTGACGCCATTGGTTACTGGAAATGGTTCAGATGACTTTCCATTTTCCTGGACTCACGCCTGCATACCGTCCTGGATTTGCTGAACCATTGATATAACTTTTTTTTGGACATCCTTACTTGGCCATTACCTTCCATAATCCTTCTCTGCTGACAGTATCAAATGCCTTTGTCAAGTGGATGTAGATGGAGAAAAGGTCAGCGTTTGCTCTTGACATTTCTCTTGTAGCTGCCTTGCAGCTAACACCATGTCAATAGTCCCACGTTTTTCCCGGAATCCACACTGGCTTTCTTGCAGGAGTCCCTGATCAAGGTGCAAAGTGAGGCGGTTCAGTAGGATTCTGGCGATGATCTTTCCTGAGATTGAGAGCAATGCAAATACCCCGATGGCTGTCGCAGGCCTTTCGGTTTCATTTGCGTTTGTACAGGTGGATTATGGAAGCATCTTTGAATTCCTTCGGGATTGTCTCTTGCTGCCACATCAGTAAAAACAATTCGTGGGTTTTAGCACAACAGATACGAACATTAACAAACCCCCACTATACTTCCTGAATAAGAACAATTTCACTTGAAGAAGACTTCTCTGAAAAGTCAAAGTTCTCAACAATGAAAGATATAAAGAATCTCACGTGTTTCTTAATATTTTAATAGCAATATGCCTAGCATAATAACAAAACAATGATAGAATAACTTTCCACATGAATGGTTGGTAATTGTTTATAATCACATCAGACTGAAGTTGCTTGCCCCACAAATGTACTTCTCAATACATAACCGTGACCATAACCTCCTAGAAGCAAGAGCATTTGGAATAGCTATGTATTTTTTCTGATGCCGAAAGTTCAACATGTAGCAATTAGAAATAAACGTGCCATTTCTTCTTGCAATAAGTGCACGCAGGAAGATATCAAAATTTCTGATTAGTCTTATCAGAAACTGCATTTCTAATAGTAATACCAGATTGACATTTGGAAGTACTCACTTGAAACATAATTTGTTTGCTCTTTTTAAAAATCCTTCTAAGAGGAATATTTATTTACAACTGAAACCTTGTGAGTCAATGAATAATCATCAGAGTTACTATAGACATTCTCTAATGGATTATCCTTTTTCTCATCAAGCTAAGTTTGGACGCCACTATTGACACAATGCTTCAATTCTTCAATCAAGAGGTGCATAAGGTTATCATAATCTTTGTAAACCTGTCTGTCTGTATACTATCTATTAAATAGTTGTTCTTTTTCCCCATGTGAAATCAATATGAGTCTTTGTAGTTTTTCTTCTATTATTTCTAAGCCTTAGACGATAGACTTCAGGCACCAACTCATAACCTTCAAAATGCTTTATCATTATCATCACTTTGTCCTTAAGAGAGTGAAGTGTAAGCTTCACTACATTTGCCAATAAGTATTCTTTGTAATAACAAATTCCAATGCTCTCTCGGCCAATTAAAATTTCAGCAATTTTCTCAAACCGAAGAAATATTTATCAATTTCCATCTCTTTAAAAGGAGTTACCACACTAATATGTTTGGTTTAAACAAACACTGAACAGGGTAAGATTGGGCTCCACTTGGCATTTCTAATTACAGTAATATAAAATTGCATTTCCCATTCATCGATTTACAGTTGCATATACATTTCTCTCTCTTCCTTTTCTTATTGCATTTGGATTTTCATTTTCATTCATTATTTTTGCATTAGCGTTTGCTTCTCTCTTTACATCTGAATTTGCATTACACCTACCTGAAACTGAAGTTTTTTTTAACTCTACTTCCGTCTGGTATTTTTTTAAAACTTCAATTCCCTTTATTTTCTGTCAGCACCAGATAGAAACTCCCGTACCAGACCCAAACCGCATTAATAATAATAACCTTTTCCACTAATAATGAATCAACATATTCTTTACCTCTTCCTTCGTTAAAGAAGACTTAGCTTCAGAAAGATCATAATGGCTGGCAAGCTCAAGTAATTCGTCCTGTTTTAAGGACTCTAACCCTCCTGGGTAGAATTTGCAGCAAAGGTTTCTGCTATAGATGCCACAATCAAAGATTGTTGGTCTCATTATAAATTTCCCCATATGAGAAATTAAAATACCAGAGACTGTGAAAATTTCAAACCAAGAGAAATTTCGATTTCACAACACTTCACTTTTTTGAAATAGCAAAAATCTATTAATATTAAATCTCCGAAACATTTAAATCCAATCCAGAACTATGGAATATTCAAATCAAATTCAATTCCTGAAACGAGCCACCCAATTTCTTTGCTTCAGTTCCATAGTCTTAAAATAAGTAACAAGAAAGTGCAAGACCAAATTATTTTGTAAAATTGAAAATAAAGTTTATTTTCCCCAGATAAAAAGCAAAAGATTTTTATTTAAAAAAAATAATGTGGTAGAACAAATTTCTAAAATCCTAAATGTTTGATCAATTCCGATAGTTTCGAGTACTCCGAATGAGTTATAGATGTATTCCGAATTATACTCATTAATTTACTGAAATCACAGTGATATAATCCCAAATGTCCTGACAGCTATAAATCCAAATAATCATTAAATGAATTCGCAGTAATTCCATAAAGCTATTATATATCTATATAGGCCTTAAATTAATGTTAGAACACTGTAGTTACATCGAATGATTAAATTAAATAACTGAATTAATGTTCTCAATCTAACTCTTCCAAGACTGATATTACTAATAAGAACGCCAAATTATAATTATTAATTATCTTTTATATAATGCTAGCATGCAATAGAGATAATAAAATATGTGACTTTAAATTATGTCCGTGTTTCAAAATAAGTTTACAAGTAAATAGGTCACATAGTATACACTAGCTAATATTGAAACCCATGAATAAATAAGTTTATTTACTGTACATAGCTCATCTTTAAAGTGTAAACTAAGATCAATGGATATTGCTATTAAAATGTCCTTAGCTAAATGACCATTACAAATTCTACTTTTATGAAAATAGTAAACATAATATAGACATAAACAGTAATATTAACATAAAAGAAAAATAAAAGCAAATAATTGACGATAAAAGCTTTTCCAATCTCTATCTATAGATCAAGATGCATGTTTGAGTTTACATTGGTGTTTTGTATTGTTGCACTTTTTAAATAAAATAATCGGTTTCAGTCTGAACTAATAACATCCAAATTCTTACAACTTATTGTATACGAAAACTAAGTACAAGCTTACATATCTAATAGCGTCACAGACTTCATCCAATCTTTTAAATCTCGCCGAAATGAAATCACGTTGATTTCGTAATATCAAAAACGCGAAAGCATGATAACTCCTTGATGGATTCTTTAGCGTAAATTCAGTAAAAGGAGATGTGTCCGTAATGATGGTGTGTAATGTGCCCATGATGTAATTAATTTGGTAAAGAATTTGTGTGTGTGTGTAAATGTATATGTATGTGTATGTGTGTGTGTATGTATGTATATGTAGGCCCGAGTGTTTTCTAACTGATATTCACTGCAACTAAGACTGTTCACGGTAAAAGTCTACAAAAACTAAAGCTAGATTTACCCTTCTTTACAAAATTTCTAATGTTACTATTTTGAACAAAATTACAAGCCAAACTGTTGGTCAGTTATTGTGGGAATAAACATTCTATTTAATTCTCCAAGTGTCATTGATCCTTACTTAAAAACAGACTTACTGAGTTCAAAGTTTTACCTGTTGGAAACAAATCGAATCATCAATTTTGCTACGATTTCATTGCATGTATTAGAAATTGAAGAGTCATAGATGTATTACTCGTATATCAATACCTAGCACATGAGAGCAAAATGAAATTATGACAAGTTCTGAGATAAGTAAGGATTAAGCAAGATAAGAGAGTTACAATGTCCAGTCTGCCTAAATATTCATTGGAATGGTGGTACAAGTTGCGTGTCATGAATTGCATGGACAGCCTATTTATAACACGTGACAATATTTGTATGAAGGGCGATTATTTCATATTTTTTTTCTTAGTTTGATTTTTAATATGAAAGGGTATAAAATGAGTTGAAAAATGTCCAACGTTTGAAACCTTTCGCATGAAAAATTCAACAAATACCTATTTGAGATTATGTTTATCACATAGATATTTCATTTTAGAGAAGAGAATCTAGATAGAGATAAGAACAAATGATTTTCGTCATTTAATTTAATTCTGGCTAAGACAATTTACCTGTCATATATTGCACCTAAAAAAATAATTTCAGATACTAGTTATACTAATGCACAATTCAATAACAAATAACATCTAGAAGAATAATTTATTTTACAAAGGATTAGTTTCTTTCCAAATCAGTAGAACAGTTCAAAACATAATGTTTTCAACACTTGATCACTGATGACAATTCCTGAGTGATGTCACATAGATCAGTCTGGTCAAGTCAACTGGAGTAACTGAGACACCATATACATGGAGTTGTTTACAACATTTCCAGCGGTAAAGTGTTTAGATTCCACAACGGACATTCACCATAATTGCAGTATTGGATATGGTAGAAGAAATAGTATTCTATTTTTATATATCTGTTAGAAGACTTGTCCGTGTTAATATCATAACATCCATTACCACGACACAGTTGTCAACGAATTCATAACACCAGAGCGAAACTATTTATGTATTCATTCTGTCGTGTTTTTTGACATTATTTGTACCCAGTGGTCAAAGTACAGTGCTGGTGCCATTTCCTTGAAATCAGTTATTATTTTATATATATTTGTAAAGACAGGAATTGAACTTCATATTTGACAGGATTTATTTAGCGTGAAATTCGATTACACCTAATATGTCGCATCCTTAATTTGTTACTGCTGTTCATGTGTGTATAATCAATTTCATGACTTAAAGAATTACGTCAAATATGAAGTTTAGTTCTTCAGTGCTGTTTACGATGTCAGTAGCAACGTAATGAAGACGTGACAAAGATATAATAATAATATTATACAAAAGAAATAAGCAATAATAATAATAATAATAATAATAATAATAATAATAATAATAATAATAAAATTAATAATAATAATAATAATAATAATAATAATAATAATAATAATAATAATAATAATAATAATAATAATAATAATTAATAAATAAATAAATAATACGCATCTGCACCAAAATTATTTTACTAGTGTGTTTATTGTCAGTTCCTCACCCGAACGCAACAGTATAACGAAAATTGCCAACATAAACATTGTGAATTATCTAAACTCCAGTCCGTCTGACCGGCTTTGAATTGGTGTCTGTGGATATTTTGATAAGACAGGAGGGCCTATTCTTAATAAAAATCATTATATTCGTGCCTTAAATGTTATAATCGAATCATCTCTTATGCCCAGCACACACTTTGGGATATAAAGCAAACGAGAAATAAACGTGTTTTAATCAGTACTGAAAACTTGATTAAATAGTTCAATCCAACTGGCATTAAAACAAATGCGAATCAAACCGGCTGAAAACAGCCTGATTATCGTAGACTACAAATTTATCATGTAGTCAATTACGATTAAGTCGACTACAATTACTTATAATGACCGTCTGTAAATTAAAGACAGAGGAATTTAACATTTCTCCTATCTCGAGATTTAAAAGTAGACTCAAATCTTAAAATGATGCTGATTGATTCTTTACGCTTTAGGCAATATCACGTCTACATGTTGCGTGGCCAGAGATTATTTAATAAATCTAATGTAAGTTACTTTTGCCTCAATTTTGTTGTATGCACAATTTAAAGGATATGTGGTCTGACTTTAGCGCTAATTGATAACGACCTGCAGTTGAAAATAATTGCATGCCTTTAATTCAACATTAATTTTTAAATGGTAATATCAATGTTATTCTTCTACTGCTGAAGAACAATTATTAATCACTTTAAGACATTTTGATCATGTGCATGTTGTTTTGATCAAGTTTTCATATGGACCTGAACTGCCAGAATGTTTGCATTATGTATAAGCTGAAAATTAAATTTGATTCACCAAGGAAAGAATTCTTACCTACCACAGAGACTTCTATATGCAATCATTTTTTAAGATTACCTGACAGTCTCTCCACTCGTTGTGTTTGTTACCGCAGATCTCCGTCGTGAAGTTATACGTTGTATACCAATAACTGAGTACAATGCACCTTGTCTCTTTAAAAATTTAAGAGTGCCCAGCCGAATTGGGATTATTTACTTTTTGAAATCATTTTGAGAAAAAATCACAAAGCTTAGAGCTAAAAAAATCGGCACAAAACAGCAAATCGCTCGACATAGATGGACTGTCTAGAGTTTTTAATGCATTATTTTCTATTAAACCTGATTGGTCGTGCAGGTACATGTGTCTGACCGTGCTAGTGTCACCGGGCATGTTTATACCTTAAATAGGGTTGTCAAAATTGTGAAACTGCCAAATATCCGGCATCCGATGTAATAATCTTCTTCATTGCAACGCATTGGGGCATGAATCCGCCTTCGGGACAGAATTGCTGAAGCAGCACAGCATACAAATTTTTCC
>JAEAOA010001713.1:160000-190000 GCA_016746295.1 Potamilus streckersoni
ATATATATATATATATATATATATATATATATATATATATATATAATACATTCATGTTTATCCTCCAACCATCAACACATATTAATTCAAACATCCATCCGTCCATCGGACGCATACATATTTTTCAACTCTCTAAATGACATAAATTATACTTTGCAGCAGGTGTATGATATAGGTCAATATATGAATATTTTTTGTTATTACTGTTTTTGACACCAATAAGAGTATGCAGGTTGCATGCCACGTTAACTGCAATCCGAGAGAGAGAGAGAGAGAGAGAGAGAGAGAGAGAGAGAGAGAGAGAGAGAGAGAGAGAGAGAGAGAGAGAGATATGCTTACATTATGATGTTTTGTAGTTATAATTCCATTCCCATAAATTGTATATATTTTTTTGGAATGTGAAATCTCAGTTTTCATACATTTAATTAGCTTTTTTAAAAAAAAATATTCTCACTCGGATTTTCAGAGAATACTTTAATAAAGATGAAGTCTTTTCAAAACTCTCGTTTTGGTAGTGAGGAGTGATATCGATACAAAAGGAGTTAGATTTTGCTGATACAGCAGAGCCGCTATTCATGCTCCTTTAATATCCTGCTAATTTCAGTCATATCAAATTGTTCTTTAAAATTGTGTCGTATTTGTGTGGGGCAAGTACGACTATTCAGTTTCTAATATATGTGTAAAAATCAACGGAACATTTTTTTCTTGCACTTTTTCGGACAGATAAAACTTTCAACTTCAGTAAGTCTCTTTTATACAGGTTGTATTTATTCAGTTTTACATTCGAAAGAATTCATTGATTTAGGTTGACAGTTCACCCATAATAGGACGATCATAGTGATCTCACTCGGAGTAGAAAACGACAGGCAACTGATTATGACGTGGATTTATCAGCCACTCATTCCTTCCCGTGTCTATATTTTTCTCCTCTTTTGATTTCAACCTTTTTAGTCGTGCTTATATGTCTTTTGGATGATGACTAGAAAATATCATATGGAGTTTTTTTTATTTTTGTTGCTTAATGCTCTGATCAACATCTTTAACAATCAATACGTATTATTAAGTTCATGACAAATGAAACAGATGAAATTTTCAGCAGGTAGGTTTGCAGGTCTTTCCATACAAAACCCTTATCTAATTAACACTTTCACCATTGGGTCAATGACAAAAAGATCTCTGTTTCTAAAAATTAGATCAAATATGGAATTCCAACTAAGTGATCAGTCGTTCATTAAGAAGGTATTATTAATGCTACTACCTGTATAAATCAGCTGGATATTGCCAAAACAGACATATAAAATACAATCCATATTCTTCCTTTCTGTCATATGCAGTATCATTGTGGATTTTTTTGGTGGGAAACAGTTATTAATCACAGGTATTAATCAGATAGATGCTTACCAATGTCATGTAGTTCCAGTTGGATATTTGAATCCTTTTGCATTTCTTTTCAATTGATAGTGAAAACAAAGTTATCAATAACACAAATGACACGTATTTTGGACGACTGTTTGATTAGCTCGTGACCAATGCCAAAAACTGCGTGATCGCTTCCTGGCAGAATGTGCGAGCATGGACGTTTGTATGATTTACCTTGGATGCTAATTTGATTCGGTGAGATTAAAGATTCGCATTGCCATCGACAAACTAAAACAATGTCATACAATTGAGTTTGGCTTAAAGTAAATCCTCAATGGGTTGCAATCCGTCATAGGTACTTTTAACTTTGCTTTGACAATAGTTTTATCTGGACGATTTTTCTTACAGCGGCTCTTTAACATGGCAGTTGGCAGCTCAGAACTACATCACCACATTAGAACAATAAAAGAGGTGACAACCTGGCGAACCATTTTAACTGGTTTTAACGATAGATAAGTTTCTTGCAGAACTTTTAGATGATTTCTTCCCGAAGTATTTATAAATAGATGCCGGTACCTCTGCAGGGTATGTTGTGGTTCTAGGTACACATTGTTACTATGAACATTGGGATCAGACATGGGAATATTGAAATATAGCACCTCTAAAATATTATCCCATCATTATGGCAGTTGAGATCTGGGTAGAATGTTTGACCAATAAATGCATCAAGCCTTAGCTGAAATCACAAAAAGCAATCCACTAAGAACATAAAAATTCATGCACTTCATTCGGAAATTTACACTCTCTTGCCTAAAATTAAACATCTTGTTTAAAACATATCAGGTTTGGAGTTTTCACGACTTGACCACTAAAAGGTACGCTGGACCGTTTGGTTAAAAACATGCCAAGCCGAGCAACACAAGTTTGAATGTACCTTCTCATCTGGAATCATCTCCGTCTACCTGCCATTGAACCACCAAGAACGTATGAGGGTACTCCGCCAGCGCTGGGAGACCAGCAGCGATACATGAAGTACGCGAATCAGCCACAAAGTTTTCCCTGCACAGGATGCAGCGTACTTATCTTCGCAAATGAGAGTGTTTTGCTGTCTGTTTCTACACGGTTCTCCGCTGAGGAAAACTTGATTCTTTATCTTGGGACAAAAATGACATTTGACGCATAGAATATAGGCTACTGTCACTTTACTTGTATATATTACTTGGTACATGTGCATATTTATCGATGCATTTATTATTGAAAATATAAAAAAAAAAACTTTTTTGAAGCCTCAAATGTAATTGTTTTACCCTTGCTCTCCTTGATCAACATTAACAATTCCACAACCCTTTTTTGATGCACGCCAATTTGTTTTTTTTCCCATCCACCCACTACTTTTGAGGGTGGGAGGGGCTTCTAGATGCCAGAAATACAACAAGATCCATTTCCTGTATTTCTATTTATGGAGCCTGCAGCTTCAAAAACATTCTTTTCAATTCGGCATGTTGCATTGTTTCATTTCGTTGCACTCTTACTTGGTACACTTTGTCCAACTAGTTATGTTTTGCTGTTAATAAATAATTAATGTTCGGTTAATTACATATTATTCATACTCAGTACAAAGTCAAAGAAAATGCCAGAATCAAAACAAAGCGTCGGTTATTGTTGTAGTTATGTACTGGTATACTTATTGCATGTTTGATCAGATGATTGATTTCTGTCTTTGTTCTATCCTTTCGAAATTACCCTTTTCTCTTTCACCATCTCATAGCACATATGATTACTATAGAACAGAGCTGTGCTTAAACAGTGTGTGTGTGTTGCCATGAAACTAAGGAATCAATATATTTAATTTCCACGTAGAGGACGAACACCAATATTTCTGTGGAAACATGAGACTTCAGAAGCGTTTAAGTCTCATAATAAATCATATCAGATATAAATAGTATACAATGTTCCAAGAGCAAACAGTGATTTTATCAAAGACTAATTTTTACAATGAATGTAAACATATTTGTATGTTGACTTCTTATATTCATACGCAATATGTAACTCGTGTTAATTTCTTGTCCTTTTTAACAGGCAGAAACCTTGTATGTTGCATATTGTTGTTCCAAATATATTTAATTTAGCAAACATTCATATCAAGACAAAGAACACAGATATGCAAACAATTACTTGCCTAAAAAATGTTCCAGAATTTTATAGAAGGGGGTTTCTGGCTCCAAACCCTATGTTGTATTAGACGACAACATAATTCTCCTACTCATGCACCCTCAAGTTAGTTTAAACAACTACAAAAACAACTTTGTTGAGACAACAAAATTTATTTCGTAGTTGATTACCAATCGAGGACATGTTATTGAATCGTCGCCATCGTCAAACAAAATATGGTTTGATCCAGAAAAAAGCCCCTTATATAAAGCTACTCATAAATTTCACACAAAATTTTACTGTGAAATTGTTGGTGATTTTTTAATATCTGATATTTCACACAAAATTGTTATAGACTTCCAGAAATATTTTAGCGTCTCAGCTTTTGCTATGATATAGCTCTAACTATCATGACAGAACAAGTATATATTCCTTTTACCGCTAATAAGAGAATCCGGTTCTATCATATTGATAAAGTTTCGACGAGAAACTATGCTCCTACTAACGTAACAATTTTTTAGCTTATCATCTACTGTAATGTTTGTATATTTGTTTAAGGATATTGGATTATAAATATTGTCAACAGTTCAAACAATATCTTATGTGACCACAGCATGTCTATCAAAATATTCCGAATAATCATTGCAAATTAGATACAACTTTATCTTGATGAGAGCAAAATTAGGCGGAAAAGCGTACACAGCGGGATCATCAAAATTATGGTCAGTGTTATCTTTTTCTTCGTCATTCATTATTTTTCAATGGGAATTATATGTATAATTTATTGGTTTTAACCAAACTAGTTTTTGTCAGACCCAATTTAAACTTTTCGAATATTTGAAAATCACTAAACATTATACCCCCACCCCTTTTTCGATCTCGATACCATACGCGGTACTGCATCGGCGATATGAATTTATATGTTCGGTATCGTTTTATGTTTCATGACACCACTATTTATATGATCTGATTTAATTTGGCAAATTAAAACAAACAAAAAAAACTAGTTAATGTCTCAAACTGTACATAATTCATGTGCTGCTAACGCGATCAAACCGGAAGCAACTATATGCAACATACGGCGTCAGAGTAGATAAAATTTTATAAAAACATTTGATTCCTGTGACTTATAATACATATGGCAAGTCAGCTTAAGTTAAAATACAACTAGTGAACAAATTTCTCCAATAATGTAAATGCGCAGTAAGTTGTGTATTAAGTGTAAGGGAGTAAATAATTTTGAGTTGGATCGATAAATTTGGGTACAAAAATAATGTGCTAAAAGCTGCAGACAATGTTGATCATAGGTTGTCTGTAATTAACTTTATCTTTCTTTCAGATCAGACAGCAGAAAAGTAAAATTATTAGAGGATGAAGTTTATAAGATACGGAAGAAAATTTGACAAATGGAAGATCTTACAGCCAAGATGGAATAGACATTAAAAAGTGACAGCTGCATCAATGTTAAAGATCCATACAGTAATCAAATGAACAGCTTAAGTTGCAGATTGAGACATTTGGTAGTGACAATAGGTGGAATTTCATTAAATTAAAATTAGGCCCTGACTGTCTTTGCAAAAAAGAGTTATCTGACAGGTCAGTTTGGGGGTGGGGATCCATGTATTCAGGAGAAACATCAGTGGAATCAGCCCCATTGTCATGGCATTCCAAAACTCATCATTTTGGGTTCAAAATCATTCACTAGTATCTTTATTAAACATTTTCTAGCTCAAAAAATCTGATATAGTTCATTATTTTAAAATTAATCTCATTGACACTATCATCAACCATCATTTGCCAAAAAAAATGTAAATCTAAAGATGAATTAAGTTTAGAATCAGCTAGTTTCGTGTTAAATATAGTCTGTAATTTAAACATGCATTGGTAAAACATAATCGATTCATTGTTCAAGTTACGACAATATTGTTGTTCCAAATATATTTAATTTAGCAAACATTCATATCAAGACAAAGAACACAGATATGCAAACAATTACTTGCCTAAAAAATGTTCCAGAATTTTATAGAATTGTTATTGTTATGACAGATAAATATGTTTCAGCAATTGATTGAACATAACTGTCCCATTATGACAGTACTGCATAAAAACGTTAGAACAAAGTTATTGAAAGCTTTTATAGCAAGTACATTTTGTTCATGATGGCCAGAAAAAAATATTTTTTCATATTAATCCAGAACTACTCAAGTTAAGTACACAATAGAATATAAGATCTCTGAACATTTATATAGTATCATATAATTAAAAAAAAATATTCACCTTTATTTATATTTCACTAATATTGTGAGATGTTTGGATGATTAATTTTCATAAACATTTTATGACTATAATGATATAGAAATTTCATATACATTTTTAAGAAATATCGTAATGGAGCATTAAAGTACTTGAATTGTTCATGAAGCAAATACATGACATTTCAGATACTTCAAACATATAATAGTTCATAAAAGTTCATCATTGTGTTCATAAACAAAAGTACATGATTCATTAAATTTATTGAAGTGTTCATGAACTTAGTTGATGAATGTTCATGACTATTTGAACATTCATGATTGTTCATGAAATCATGAACTTGTTTTTGTAGGGGCTATTGCTGATCTGATTTTGATCAGACTTGGACAACCTACTTATATCATTAGGCCCTTGTACAGGTTTGATAACAAATGAGACAGACACATATTGATGAGTATTGTCAACTCTGGCAAAATTCATTTTTGCCTATTGTAATAACTGCTCAAGTCAGTTTACTTTGGACCTATTTTAACGTCATTCGACAAGCACATGGGAGCAGCCATTTTGATCAACTGTCTTCTTTAGGCTGCCTGTTGTTTCCATAATGCCACATATTAAGAAATTTTAATCACATTCAATGAAAGTACCATAGAGATATGTTAACATTCTATCTACTGGACATGTTGGAAATGCACGCAACTTTATTTTATACTAGTCCCAGTTTAACAAGTAATTGGTAACCAGAGCAGAACCACAAGGATAAGTGGTTGTTATTATTGTACAATTTAAATTGGTGGTATAGGTGAAACATTGAAATTGTGAGCATCTAAACAGTCCTTTTGAATAATTATTAGGCATTTCATCCATAGGATAGTATTTGCTGGTTCCAAAGTCATATACAAGCCCACTCCCCCTTTCCCCAACCCATGAGGAAAATTGTACTATTTTAAAAATGCATATTTGGCAACCAATATTATGCTAAAGACAGGACCACAAGACTTAGCACAATTATTCCGGAGATGTCATTGATAAAGTTTACAGGTTGAATAGGGATGGAACAGATAGGTTCATAGAGGTCAATGGGTACAATGTTTGCTAATTCTTCCAACAATTAGATATAATTTTAATTGCTATTAATCTGCCTGTCTGTCTGCTTATAATCATATTGAGCTTATATGTGTATCTACTAATAAAACATATCTTTCAAAAAAGGTGTGCACACAGGCACACATGCATACACATGGTCCTCAAATGGCAATGTTTGCTATGCTTGAGCAACAAATGGGTTTAAATTGCTATTTGCCAACTCCATATGTAAGTCATCGGACATGAGATGACCATAATGATCCAGAGGATTTATTTGACCATCATATTTTAAGAAATCATTTAAACACCATACAGCCACAAAACAAGGCAAAAGAGACATGAAAGCTTTTTTATGGACTTGCCAATCAACTCTACATCAGCAATTATGCAAGGGTAATAGTGACATTACATCAGATCCAATCATCATGTGCTTTTTAACTAAATTGTATGGCATTGGCAGTACCTATAAACCCATTAAAATATAATACTGTATTTTCTCTGTGCCTTTAGAGGCTGTTTGTTCTCAGACATAAAAAGTGTTGCGAAAATAATTTTTAATGCAGTATAATTTTAAGATGATATATTATAAAACAATTTTTTGTGAACTTATGTTTTAGACACTATCTAAAGAGAACTTGTTTTAGTTTCAAGTAGCAGTCTTGGTGCATTTGTCAGTAATTGAACAAGTCAATATTTATCTTAATCAGTCATAAATGGGAAATGTGAGCTGTTCTAAAAATGCTTATTGTATTTTCTCAACATTGGGACCAATATTATGCTAAAGATATTAACACAAGGCTTACCACAATTATTTCTGAGATTTCATTGATAAAGTTTACAGGTTGAATAGGGATGGAACAGATCAGATTCATAGAGGTCAAAGGGTAAAAAATTTGCTAATTCTTCTAAAAGCAGTATAAGGAAGCAAGTGAATCTGCCCTTTCATTTTTCCTTAATTTTGTTACAAATGAATGAAAATAAACAATTTTGCTACATTTTTCTTTCACCTAGCTCAAATTTATGTTACTTCTGTGTTCTAAAACATTTACTTTCCCCACAGTTAAAATCATTTCAGACACAATACTGCCACAAAATATTGCATCAGCAAGAGCAAGATAGGCTCATTGGCTTATATGTTATTCATAACATCAATATTAATGTACTTATATATTGAGAAAATAGTAGATGATGATATAAAATGAGAAAACAATTGCACAAATGTTTGTCTTTTTTAATTCCACTCTACAGTTTCATAGCTAACACAAAATTTGATTTTTAAAGAAAATTAATTTTCCAAGTTTTCCTCGCTGGTTACGCTATCTATTTAACAAAAGACTTTTTAAATGTTAGGTGTCTTTAAATAATTTTGTATTTCCATTATTTAGGTGTTTGATTGTTTGGTGTAAATAGAATAAAAAAGCATACAGTTTGGCCTTAATTTAAATATGCACCTCTCAAAAGACTTATGTCCACTTGATTATTTTTACTTCCTGGACTTTACATGTAAATTGAAGAAAAAAAACTAACGTTACTGGGGGGGTAGCTCTACTGGTCATAGACCAGAGGAGCTTATGGGATGGTCTGTTTTGTCATTCAGTCATTATCTGTCTGTTGGCATGTCTGTTATCACAACTTCTCCTGAACTACTTGGAGAATAGCCTTGAAACTTTACACACACACATTCATTCCATGACCTAGTTGATCCAAAATGAAAATGGTTTTGCTCAGATATCCTATAGTGTCCATTTTGAAAGTCTCAGTATCACTACTCCAACGAAATGGTTTGTCATATGAATGTTGGGTTTTCACTAAAAGACTTATGTTGTCTAGTTAGTCCTGAATGAAATTTGTACCTAACTAACATCCAATATGGCTGTGAAGGTGAATATCTTGAAAATCTTACTGATCCTATATGGATGGTCATATCAACATGGGGTTTTCACTAAAAGATTTCTTATGCTGTCTGTCTGGTCTGAAATGAAAATGGTGCTGATCTGATATCCAATATAACCACCACTGCATTCATCTTGAAAATCTTGCCATTACTTCTTCTCCTAAATGTATGGTCATATCAACATGGGGTTTTCACTAAAAGATTTCTTATTATATCTATTTGGACCTAAATGAAAAATGTGCCAATCTGACATACATAATGGCTATCTGGATGGTCATATCAACATGGTGTTTTCACTAAACTATTTCTTGCAAAGTCTTGCAGGTCTTAAATAGATATGGTGCTAATCTGACATCCAATATGGCCACCATGGCAGCAATCTTAAAAATCTTGTTATCACAAATCTCCTTGAACATAAATTCACATTGACATGGGTTTTCATCAAAAGACTTCTTATGATGTCCAGTTGTTCTTAAATGAAAATGGTGCCAATCTGACATCCATTATGGCCACCAGAGCAGCCATCTTGAAAATCTTGTTATTGCTACTCCTCCTGAATTGAAAATCATATCTTGAAAATATTTGTTATCTCTAGTTCTCTTCAAATGGATACATAAATCAACATGGGGTTTTCACCAATAGGATTCTTATATTACCTTATTAGTCCTAAATGAAAATGGTGCCATTACTATATCCAATATGGCTGCCATGACGATTGTCTTAAAAATCAAAAGAAGTTTTTTAGTGAAAACCCCATGTTGAATGGATGATCATTATGACTGGTTTTTCACTAAGCTCTAAATGAAACTGGTATCAGTATTACATCAAATATGACTGCCATGATGACCGACTTTAAATCTGGTGACTACTTCCCCAGAATGAATGATCATTATTATGTGGTTTTGACCAAAACACTTTTAATGATGTCTACTTTATCCTAAATGAAATACTGGTGACAAAATGACATCTAATATATGTACTACAGCTGCGAATTTGAAATCTTGTTACTGCTGAAGGACATCAGAGATTGTTTTAATACTCGACAATTAATAAGAAGAAATATTCTTATCTTTAATTCATGGACATTCATTTTGCCCAATAGGGTGTTGATCCCATTGAGGGACTCTGGTTATATTTATCGTTCATTTATTGCACTTTTAGAAGTTAGTATTGTTTACTGTGGCAAAATTAATTTTCCCTATTTTAATAACTGGTGTACATTGGACTATTTGAAGTTTATTTCTCAAGCATATGTGCGCAGCCATCTTTTGATCTGCTGTGTGTCTAGGAAGCAGGCTGTTTTCCTCGTACCACATCAGTACTGGATTTATGCATAAGCTAAACAAGCTACAGCTTAGGGCCCCAAAGTCTGAACTCAGTCTGAAGGGGCCCCTCAAATTTTTTTATACCAAATATGGCCTCTATAGCTTACTATAGCTTAGGGCCTTGCTTTGTATAAATTCGGCACTGTTCCACATATAAAAATATTCTTAGTCACAGTACATGAAAGCAGCATAGAGGTGCCAAAATTTTCTCTATTCTGCTTGTTTCAAATGCACACTTCACATTAAACCAGTCTGAGTTTAAAAAATGTGTATAATACCAATAGAGCAGAATCTTACAGGTTTCTGGTAACCGGAATTCTTCCTCTTGTAATCGTGTAAACCAGATATACAAAAGAAATTTTAGAATAAAAGATGCATATGTTTCAATAGAACAATTTATAAATATTAGCAAACTAATCCACCTTAGAGATTCAAATGAATTTTTAATTTATAACTAAAGAAAAAATATTAAATATAAATATTTTTAGAGGAAAGGTACCATTGCAGACTAGAATAAGCTATGTGTATTATGGTAATGAAGGAGCAAAATGCATTTGCACAATTTTATTTCATGTAAAGACATGTCTAAGTTTATAAATTTATTTGCAGAGTATTATTTCTATATAAACTTTTCCACGTTAAAAAAATTCTTAAATATTTGGAAGTCAGTTTAATGTTTGGTGCAAAAATGTCTGACAGCTGCAAGTAGTGCTATCTTAAAAGTGCCTAAAACATTTGTCATATGTTTACACATATGTTGTGTATTTGTTATCATAATTTAAATGCCATTACTCACAAATTATTGGAATTTATTTTGCATTACTTTTAATATTTAAAAAAGTACCCCAATATACATCTCTCCTTATTCACGTCCAGATTTAATTACCAAGAGTATGAAACCCCACAGGCTATAAAACCCTATGAATTAAAATTTGGGATGACATATGGGTATCATCTTGTGGCTCTTGTTCGTCAAAACCTTCAGGTTCTAGCAAATTCGGGTTCCGTCCCCAACACCCCGCCTTACACTTATTTAATCTGCGCTTCAGTATTTCATCAAGTACATTACCTTGACGGGCAATTCCACGGGAAAACTTCTGAAGGAATATTAATATTTAAAACAACCAAGCACATGAATAGTATATTTTTGTTTGTATTATACTGCCCATCTGCCCATGAAATGGTATATGGTGTGTTTTGTGTTTCTCTTTCGTTGATGAGATGGTATATTTTGGCTTTTATGCTGCTCGTTCCGTTGATGAGCTGGTATATGGTGTGTTTTATGCCTCTCTTTCGTTGATAAAATGGTATATAGTATGTTTTGTGTTGCTCCTTTCGTTGATGAGATGGTATATTTTGTGTTTTATGCTACTCGTTTCGTTGATGAGATAGTATATGGTGTGTTTTATGCTTCTCTTTCGTTGATAAGATGGTATATGGTATGTTTTTTTGCTGCTCCTTTCGTTGATGAGATGGTATATGGTGTGTTTTGTGCTTCTCTTTCGTTGATGAGATGGTATATTTTGTGTTTAGTGCTGCTCGTTTCGTTGATGAGATAATATATGTTGTGTTTTATGCTACTCGTTTCGTTGATGCGATAGTATATGTTCTGTTTCGTGCTGCTCGTTTCGTTGATGAGATAGTATATGTTGTGTTTTATGCTACTCGTTTCGTTGGTGAGGATAGCATGCATTCGCGAAAAAAAACCTTTTAGAGGGTCACTCTACTGTCTCGAAAAGATTTATTCTTTCTTGCCTGAAAAGCTTTTTTAGTTGTATAATTTATGTTTAACTCAAAAAAACATTATTCTCGGTTGTAAGTGTCCATTACCGTGACGTTACCTTACCTGTTCCATTCCTATTGTTCCCATACAAACTTCCCGCTAGTGTCCTAGGGAGTGCCATTTAACGCTATAAATCTTGACTCTATAGTACAAAATAGGGTCAGTTAATGCTAATATTAACGCTATAAATTTTGACGCTCTATCAAAAAAGTAGGGTCCCATAATGCTAATTCCCATGGACGCAATATTATCGCTTAGTTTAATTTTATTTACAATTTTTCAGTTTCCACGAAGGTCGGTATGAGTTTAAATAATTTCAGTACTACCTTAAGTCTTGGTAACATTTTAAAAATTTATCTATGGATTATTTTCAGTCTCCGCTAAAGTCAGGTGCAATTTCAGATTTTTAGTGCTACACTTTGTCTTTCCATTTCTAACAACCAATACATCTGACTTGTTACCAGTTTCCATTCAAGTCCGCTATTTTTTCTGAAATTTGGTGGAATATTTTAAGTCAAAGCAATCTGAATACAATCTTCCAGAGTTTTTCTCAGTCTCTACTATAGTTTGGGAGATTTTGGTAATCTTAGTTCTACTTTTAGACTAAGCAAATATATCTTAATCTACTTCGATAAGTTCAGTCTCCGTCATATTCTGGAACAATTTCGCATGTTTAGCGTTACTTTTAGTCACAGTCACTTGAATATTAATGTTCCAGATTTTCTTAATTTCCACTGTAGTCTTGGACAATGTCGTAATTTTAGTATTAATTTTAGTCTAAACCAATGTAAATTAATGTTCAGGGACATGTTTAGTCTCGGTTAATTTCTGGGACAATTTCGTCATTTTAGCGTTACTTTAAGTCACATCCATTTTGGTGTTAGTCGTTTCCTTGATTAAAACTATTTATAGCATCATTATAAGTATGCAAATTTATGACCACCATCAACATATTTCAAGTCTATGTAATGCTTTATATATATAACTCTAGGTTTTATAGTAATATATGTCGGTCTCTATGTCTCTATTTTATATGTCCCGTAGTGCTAGCTGCGCGTATTTAGGACAACTAGGTCAGCTCCTTGCTACACTGTTACCAAGTGTTCAGTACCGTGATGTCATGCCACCTGGGACCATTCCTCTAGACGCTATACAGACCAAGGGTGTGCTAATAAAAAATACCCCTTGTCGCTATAAAGGCACGGCTGTGCCATTTCGCGCCAAAAATCTTGTCGCCAAAGTGCCGAAGGCCATATTTTAATGATAACTCCCATTGTCGCTATAGGCACCCTCTTCACTACTTATAACTCATCAGTTGCTAATGACAACATCAATATTTTATCATTTAGTGAATGTTTGCATTCAAATATGTGTATCAAGTTTCAGGTGCTCGTTGTTGTTTTTCATTATTAGACAACCTTAAATTAGCAATCTAATTTACCAATGTGAGCAACGATAACAATATTAATCGCTACATTGTTTCCAACTCCTACATTTGTTTGTCAGTAATGAATTTTCCGTTATGTCCAAATCCCATGTTTGTTCGTCGGTACTAATCTTTTTTTTCCGTTGTGCTACATTTACTTGCCAGTATTGAATTTTCCGTCCAACTCCTACATTTGTTTATATATACTGAATTTGACATCGTGTCAAAATCTAAAAAAAATCTTCTTAATATAAAGCATCTTAACATATGAACTCACTGGGATATTCTTCCCATTTGATATTATACATTATTTTTCTAAGATGCTGACCTTTACAGAAAACAAGATGCTATGACTAATAAATTTCACTTCCTGCACGCATAAATTCCAGATTTCTCGCTGTGCACTGTTGTTAAAATGCACGTAAACAATTGCACTACATTGCTAAGACTTTTTTTTAATAAAAAAAAACAAATTTCTTTAAATTAATGCCAGTAATTCATACACCTAAGCAAATGATCATAATCAAGAATAAGATGAAAAATACTCTTAAAATAAATTGTACGTGCATTCGTGAATATTTACCCAGAAATAACAAGTGTGACCTGAGCTCTATCAGTGACCATTGTGTTAGCGATAAAACAAAGATCTGTTGAAGTTAGAAAGATAATTAATTTAATAGGATCTACTCATCGGAAATCAAATGTTCGTCAACTTAAAACACATCCGTGATGAGTAAAAATAAAGACCTATAATTCTTCCGATAATATAAATTTTATAAAGGAAAAACTATCTTTTATATGCGAGACAGAAAATGATAGAATGTTCTATCCTCATGTAGTTGTAGAGATAGATTTAATTTCTCTTGAATATTGTTTTTGTATTAAAACAAAATTCGAATGATTATAAATTAGACACAGAAGTCAGTAACACATGATTATTGAATGAAGGACAGCTCCTGGACACTGAGTCCTTATGGAAGCCCGTGCGTATTAGTTATCTTCAACCATTTTTCAAGTTAATTGCAGAAATACAATTTTAGGTGCCAAAAGAAGACTATTTGAGAAAAAAAAGAAACGTCTACCTAAACAATTTAAACATTGCAATATTATCATATTTAGTACAACCAAAAGGATTATTACATGAAATACATGACGCCATGGAACTTATCTCACGACGATATATGTATAGATTAATACAAACAATACTATCAGACAAGTTTAGAGAAATTATAAAATTATATACCAGACAGAACAGACAGTGCTACCACTGTATTCTGCAGTAGAATCTTGATAACAGTGGGCAGAAATAATAGTTTAATACAAACAATACTATCATATAAGTTAGAGAAATTTAATTCGAACTCTACAGAGTTTCGAACCCAGGTAAGCGAGTAAATAGCACCCATCGCCTTGCCTGCACGCACCATCCCATATACCATTAGAACTAAGCACGCATCACCAAAAAATGATGGCACTGAGTCGGTGTTATATAAGCTCGTGCGTAGCAGATACACTCGCAGAAACGACCTAGAAAATTATTTTCTCGTATATATATATATATATATATATATATATATATATATATATATATATATATATATATATATATATATATATATATATATACAGGCACACACACACACACACAGTCGTTCCAGATTCCTATGAAAGAACTCAATGTATATAGGATTTTTATATTACAAAGAATCATAAATATATACCAGTCAGTGCTATCCCTGGATTCTGTAATAGAATCATAATAATAGTGGGCATAAATAATAGTTTGATACAATCAATGCTATCATACAGGTTAGAGAAATTAAATTCGTACTCTACGGAGTTTCGAATCCAGGTCTGCGAGTAAATGACACTCATCACCTTGCCTGCACGGACCAGCCCATATACCCTTACGACTAAGCACACATCACCAAAAAATGATGGCAATGAGTCGGTGTTATACAAGCCTGTGCGTAGCAGACACACTCGCATTACGATCTAGTAAAGAATTCTCATATATATATATATATATATATATATATATATATATATATATATATATATATATATATATATATATATATATATATATATATATATATATATATATATATATATATATATATATATATACTCGCTCCAGATTCCTATGAAAGAAATTAAGGTATATAGGACTTTTGTATTACAAAGAATTATAAATATATGCCATACAGAACAGACAGTGCTATCCCTGGATTCTGTTGTGTTGTAGAATCTTGATAATACTGGGCATAAATACAAACAATACTATCATTCAGGTTAGAGAAATTAAATTCGAACTCTACGGAGTTTCGAACCCAGGTCCGCGAGTAAATAGCAACCATCGCCTTGCCTTCACGCGCCTACATTACTGTATTTCAAACGGACTAAATATGGAGATAGATGACGATTTCAGAGATATTGAAAGCCACGATTTACAGGATGCAGAAAACAATCAAAGTTTAAATAGGAATTCACTAAGAAACCGAAAGAAGAAGAAAAACGCAGACCAACAGTAGAAATATTAGGAATTGGTGCCATTGATTCTGTACAGACCTTTACAAATATTTCCACAAAGATAGAATATGCTGTGAAGATAATTGAGAAAAACAAGATCCGATTTTGAACCAAAAGTTTTGAAAGATGTAGAGATATTAAACATTTGCGAAGGTCAAATAAACATATTGCAAATTTATGAATACTTTGAAGAAGATCTATTTTATTTGGTTATTGATAAGAAGCTGGTAGGAACTTCTTTTGCTAACATCAAAAAAGGGGTCAATTGACTGAAACAGAAGCCAGCTCAATAGTCAAGTGTATCGCGCGAGCTTTGGAATTCCATCACAATAAAGGTATCGCTCACAGGACCTAAAACTACAAAACATATTGTGTGAAAGTAAAGAAATATGTTCGATAAGACTATGCGATTTTGACTTGGCAAGTGGTGTGCCAGTTGGAAATCAGAATAATATGTGTAGCACGCCAAATCTTTTGACGCCTGTCGGCACAGCAGATTATATGGCTCATGAAGTAGTTGGAAGTCTCATATGCTGCATCTAGCATGAATTACCAGTCATTTCAGTTAACGACGTTTATACTTTCCATATTTCCACCTTTTATACCTCAGCCAGTACTGGTTGCTACTTGAAACAATTAGAGTCTGACTAAATGTACTGTAAACATATCGGTAATATAGGGCGTACACAGATTATCAGAAATCTGCGTCTTGCTACCAAAAATTGTTTAGAATGATGTAGAGCTAATACAGGTTCCGCCGGATATGTAGCCACGATCATTTTCATAATTGTAAGACATATAAGGCGTAAGGAGTGCCATATGTACATGTGCCTGTCACTATTAATAGTAACACACATTTTTAATATGACGATTATATACATATGGAGCACTGACCTTCTGGCTATTTGCTGGGGCAGTAGACATTATCAGGTTTTGTCTCAGTTGGATGACCTCCATTTTTACAAAATACGATAATTTCAAAATGGTCGGTAGAGATAATAAAGAAAACATTATTGAACAACTGTGTAAATAAAATTCTCACTAATCTTCAATAAACGAGACCTACCAAAGTAGCTTGCCTTAATACACAAAACGCTGAAATACGCATTGGTATGAAGATGAAGCAATTTTTTTCCTGCCTTCACTGTACTGCACCGGATAGAGGACCTGTAAAAGATATATGTGCGATATTTTGACTCTTTGGAAGCGTATATCTATAAAATATTTGTATATATTCTTGTTAAACATAATACACGATAATTTAAGAACAAATGTCAATGTATTTATGAAAAGATTAGACAAAGATTTGAACATCTCTCTCTCTCTCTCTCTCTCTCTCTCTCTCTCTCTCTCTCTCTCTCTCTCTCTCTCTCTCTCTCTCTCTCTCAGAAAAGCAAACGCCTGAACTCTGTACACCTAAACTAATTTCTTTTTGCTGTGGAAGGTGGGGCACCAGATGGATGCCCCACACACTTAGCCGTTAAAAGAAAAGTATATTATGTGCATGTCTTTCACCCTTTTATATGTTGAATGTTAATAATATAAGAAGAGATTGGATTAAAAAAATTAAATATTAATTCTTGATCGGATATTCCTTTCCCTAGTGTATCGGAAGGATTGTTCATCCGATCAGGTTTCAATCTCTTGATCAGAATACCTCTCCTTTTCAATTACTGCTACCTTTGCTAAGGGTCCCTCTATCCCTTGTAAGCTGGTTATTTGCTATAATTGTATGATTGATATTGACTTGTTTGCAAGGACAGCATGAAATCAAATTCTTCCCCGTTTTTTCTAAGAAGAGCTTCTTAATTAGGAAATGTCATGAAATTTTCAACTTTCTTTTTCCCTTTAATATTTCTTCAATTTTTGGATTCCTATTATACAAGTAACGATTGTCTTTGCAAAAGTACCAATAAAACCTATTGTTTTTTGTGTGCTCTATTATGAAACGTATCTCCTTTTTGGTCGGATGAATTCGAGAGTGGTGAGGCCATGCCCTATTTAATCAGCCGAATTTCTTTTGTTATTAATACATCATGCATCTCTTGATTTGTGGGTATATCCCTATCTCCCGTCTTGAGCAATTTGTTCAGACATCACACTAGTATGGTCAGAAAATTTGGTTTTGGAGTTTCGTGACATACCTGGAGCAACTGTCCCACGTATTATGTGGGATATTCTTCACTGGGGAAGTATCATTCCTTCAATTCGGTGGAAACAACCTCAGTACACCTTCTCCCCACTGAAGTCATTACTTCTATCCGCCGCCGCCTTTGGGACGGTTTGAACAGATCGGGCGTGCGTCTCGTGCTTGTTGGTAGTATACTTTCCCGAACTCAGCCATCTGCCAAGACACACAGAAGGTATATGCGAGTCATGAGCAGTATCAATCGAATTTAGCAGCAGAGAGGGTGAACCCTACAAAGTTGTGGAGACTTTATTTTTTGAAAACTAAAGGCTCCTACGTGGTTGAATTTTCTAATTGAGCAAGATTTTTGGACCTTTTTTGTTTTTGCGTGCTGGTCACATGCGTATGTGGTTCACTTTTGAATATGCTATAAATTAAACAGCCAGTATAAATATTATTAATAATGAGTATTGGAGAACCTCATTCAGCTAGATTAGCTGGAGAGCGACTAGAGGCAATTAAAAAATATTTACCTGTTCGTGATTCTGTTAAGCAACAACTACAATCGCGTCAGGAGTCCAAGGTGGAATTTACAGAAGGTAAAGAACAATTATTTAAACCCATCGTCGAACCAACAAAGAAATTTGTTACAGCAACTGAGGCAACACTAAAAGCGTTTGCAACATTGCCTTTGATATTGCTGACATTATTCAAGAGAATCAATCAGCTGATGCTCAGCCTGAAGGTGCTGAAGCGCCATCCCCTAAACAAAAACACATGGTATAAGTACTGTTGAACTGCTAAAATAAATTTGATGAAAATGATGTTAAGGTAATTAATGACCTTAACCTAGATCAATTAATTGAGTTTGTTTTGGATGGTTTTAGTAGAAAAGAAAAATGAAAACCCGCGAACAGTGACAAAAACTTTTATATCGTATACGTATGAATGTTGAACTAGTTAAATCTGATGATACATTGTTTCAGAATTATCTTAGGAAAATTTATAATTTAATCCAATCAAGAAGAAAAGAGAAAACAACACGCGAGAAACAAAGTAAAAACCAAAATAACAAAAATTTCTAAAACAAAAAGTACCAAAACCATTTGAGCAATCACTACGTGATTATCCAGAATCGCAAAAAACACCATCGAGAACAAGTAAAAAAGCACCAACAAAACCAATAGAAGAGGAAGAAGAAGAATTTCAAGACGTCCCTCTCAGTATAGACAAATGGTGGGAACAATATAAAGAGAAAGAGGAATTTCAAGACGCTATATGGCGCAACTGGAAGTGGTTTATGAAGTGGTCTTATTACCTGCCCCAAAACCGTCCTTGCTGATGTTGATCGATTAGAAATATCCTCCTTGGAGGAAAACGAGCTGGTAATAATTCATCAGAAATCATTAATGAAGCAGCTAATATTAGCAAACGATTATTTGCATGCCGTGTCACGACTATTAATGTATATCGATCCCTCCTTAATGAAATTGCCAATGACTGCTACAGATTTTAGATACCAATTAGTGATAAAAGTCACTTAATAATAAAATGAGCGTTCATGGTACTCAACGTGGACCAACCGTGGTCAGGGTAATATACTCTCGATTACCAGTATACAATACAACCTACGGAAATGGACTAGGTGATGTTGTTCAAGGTGTGTGTAGGAGGACAGCCACAAAATAAAAACCGATTGCAAAGCAGCTAGAAATGAAAGTTATTGATGTTGTTCGTGAAAAAAGGTATAGGCGCTGCTGGTAAAATTGCTAGCAAAGCATTTTCAGCAAACATTGACAGACTAGTAAGATTGATACGCAGACCGCAAGCGGTCCATCCTCAACCTGTGTAATTGGCCAGCTTGTAAGTGTAAGTAAAATAATAAACAGAGCCGGTAATCAAAAACTAGCGGAGTTGGCTGATGTGCCAATGTCGGAAAATGATACAATGATAGCAGGAAGTGGTCTCACTTACCGAAGTGGTCTTCATGTTAGACGAAGATGATAATACAGATGTTCAAGCATATATCTTACACCGCGTTTGACATGGATGCACCAGTTCTCAAAGATGAGTCTGTGCGCGATTATCAGTATTAATCTTATGATACATGACAGCCAAATCAGCGTGGACGAATCGAACTACAGGTAGATATTTCCTACGCGCTGAAGCATTTATTGAACTCGAAGGTGAAATAAAAAAAGAAGATAATAATGAATGCGACGCTAATGTTAGTGTTGGCTTTGTTAATAATGCTATTATGGCCTTGTTTGATAGCGCTTCGTATATGATTGACGGAAAAATATTTAATCAATTCAGAAAGACGTCGACGGTGCTACGACAATACTTGGTCTTGAAAGATACAGTGACGATTACTAATGATCTGCTGGTCCATCAATGATGTTTGTAAAATATACTTCTAATTATCCACAGTGCCAACAATATGAAATGGGACGACCAAGAAATTGTTAGAAACGCCGATGTGGACGTACAAAATATGAATATAAATGCAGATGAAGTTTTCAACTTAAGATTTACATTACGTCGTCCAGCAATATTGTTGTTGTTGGGCTTCACGCCATTTTTCAGCACACGATAGGCTATTCATGGCGGCCAGTATAAATGGTGGAGAAAGAAACTGGGAAATGACCGGAAAGAACCACCGACCCACGAGAAGCTACTGGCAAGCTTTCTCACCTATCTACATTAGCCGAATCCTAGATCCGAACCCACGCTGACAGAGGTGAGATGGCAGTGATCCGTAACGGACAGCTCTTTAGACCACTCGGCCATTATTGAAAGATGGAAGTAGACAATTTTCATGTGGAATTCCACTGTTACATATCTTTGGATTCTGTAGAAATGTCAGAAAGGTCATTTTCGGAGCCAAACATACAGTTGTACTAGTACGAAAAGCAATCGATGATGATGCAATATGGTCACTACTAATGATGCTGCTAAAGTAATTCTTGCATTATGGATGTCAATGATGACTCTGTCGATATCTGAAGAAGACAGGTTGTTATCTTTAATGAGTGATTGTGGTAAATCAAAGTTATCAACAACCACGGATAGTGTTCAAAGTACAATTAACGATCTATTTAAATAGCAAAATGCTTTTTATCAAGGTGTTTATTCACCAAGACATATTTATTACATTATAAAATGCTACACGAGTAAACTCGCAAACGCATAGTATTATGGGGTTTGACGATCTTTGTTTCTGATGTTTCATTAACGATAAATGGACATCAAGAACCATCCGAAGATGGTTGAATTTCGGTCAAAATCATCGTCTTATGTCGTTCATAGGGCGTGATCAAAACATTGATACTGATTTACAAATAGTTAGATTTTACAACGCTGTATCCAATCTATTATTTCTCACTAGAACATTTATATATAACCAGACAATCAGTAGTTGATATACATTTTCGATCTCGTGTTAATAGAAAAGCTGGATCTATTCCTAATTATGGAACAATCGCCGTCAATAATCAGCGATAAATCAATGTTACTCAAAGGTGTTGGTGGAAGAATGAGAATCCTTGATGCCCCAGTATAAAATATGTAATTAAATTGAGTATAATATTATATACTGTCATATCATTATGCTAGTGCTAGTCTGACTCCTGGTCAGATTAAAAATCTACAATCATCATAAAAAATATTTGTGCGGTAAAAATATCACTGCGGTGTGAACAAATCGCAGGTGGTCCGAATAAGCTATCTTTGACTGAACGTCAATATAATCACTTTAACGAAGCAAAGCGATCAAAGTTTGGTGTACTACTTAATCTTTCTGCAGAGGCTATTCTCGCAGCTATACCAGCATTAATAGTCGCAGCAGCCCCAGCTGTTGAAAAATCAGCCGAGTTAAACGCTGTTGGAGCCTCTGCTGAAATGGCGTGAAAGAAAGCAACCGGACAGGGAATTAGAACCTCAAAAAAAGGAAAAGGTCTCAGACTTCCATGGACTTCCAGACTTTCGTGGTACGGAAGATGTCTAATACTAAGGACAGTTCGATGCTTTTACCTGCAATAGTTCCATTTTGGAATTTTGATTTATTTGATGCAGCTAAGCAACTAAATATAAAACACTACAGAGGCGCTTCTATGCGCGATCAATTACCAAAACAACCCAAGAATACTGAAACAGATATTATTAATCTTGATAAAAACTCTGGTCGAGGTACTCATTCATTGTTAAGAAAGCTGGTCATGTATTTACTGGTGATATAATGATGTCAGGACAAAATTACATATCTTGGAAACTCAACCGCAGATAATGACGCTGTAACAAAAACATACGTCGACGATAGCAATATTAAGATCGCTAGCGAGCAAGTGACAGCGATAACAACGATCAACGATGGAATTAACAAAATCAGAACTGATTATAATCACATGCAAACGTTTTTAAATTTTCGTAGAAATATAAAGAGATCCATTAATGAATTTTTATGGAACACTACCAATTGATAAAATAAAACTCGTTGACATTAACACGAAATTAAACGATATTATTAGAGGAATTCCTAATATCGTTGAGAAACCTAATTTCATTAAAATCACTCACAAGCAGATCATCAACATTGTGTACCTAGGTTCATCAGGGTCAACTACATTGACAACACGAAATAAAACTAGCAAACACATAGCTGAGGTCGCTCGTGTGTATAGGTTGTCTTGTGTTTAGCGGTGTAGAATTTAGGATAATTACCACATATCATTTAACTAATTATTGTTCTAGAACCGTATCTGTAATGTTGGATAAGGATTCTGAAGAAAAATTTACCCTGGAATCATCGGATAGACGTATGGTCTCAACCAGTTACTGGTGGTGTCTGGAATTTGTCAATAAAGCATCTCAATTAATTACCTAATTAAATGACAACGTCATTAAGTATAATGAATCAAATGACTCCGCCTTTTATTGACGTTTAACATCACAGATACAATCAGGCGTGTTTTGTGTCAGACTGAACTAAAAATGTGTGAAGTAAAAAAATATAACAGACGTATGGTTGTTATTGATATATGGTTCTTCTGATGTTGCTGGTACCGGATTATTTTTATTAACGTTCACGATGTGAATGTCTGCAGTTTCAACAATTATGGTTTCTACGGCAACAACATGCGCATGTATTTTTAATATTATCGCTAAGAAATGATCTGCATGCGCGAATGAAAAATTACGCGAGTACACGATGAAATTACACACAGCAACAGCCGCCTACATTAAATTAGCTTCGTGCATTTCATTGTATCTTGGTGATGGCAAAATATCTGATGAGGAGTTCACACTGAGAATGAAAACCTACTATGTAGCATTAATAAACCCTAGTGACAAAAACCAAATCGGAGAAATAAATAATAACGATAATAATAATGTCAGAGTCCATGACAGTGTCAAGAGAACTATTGCAACAGATCGTCACTAATACGGCGCCATCAAAAAATACTACGATATCAGTAAGTTCGACCAATCTCAAATTTAGCGTTAATTTTCCAACTAAAATTTCAGCAAGCGAGATAGCATTAGCGCAATTACATATATTTATAATAGCTGGCCAAATATCAGGTCAAAACCATTCGGTGGATTATCAGCAAATAATTCACTAGTATTTGCGAATAAGAATAAACCTGATGGAACACCTGATTGGCAAGTTGTTGGAATTTCAAAGGGCAGTTATGAAATAGAACAGATTAATGATGCTTTACAACGCAGAATTAAATCTATGAAAGGAAGGGAATCTAAAATAGCGATCACTGTTTACGATCCAACACTATTAGCGTCGATTGAAATAAATTAACTTGATTATGTTGTAGATATTTATCAAAGTTCAATTAGATTAGTGTTAAGATGACCTGAAGTCGCACCTGTTTATATTGGAGATTCAGAGCCAACTAAAAATAAATTTAAAACAAGTCAATAACAATTCATTAAAAATCCAGAATATCGAGAAAGACATCCATGGATTTATATAAGATTTGAATCTGATCCAAAGGACGATAAATATTACTTTACCGATTTTGAGGGTAAAAGGATCCCCAATATAACTAGATTATCATTTACTGTTATCAAGATGCCAGGGGCGAGAGGATCAGGATAGTGTTGATGAAACATTTTTTTTTAAAAAGATTTTTTTAGATGTTTTTAATCTTAATACTATAAAACCTTTAACGATTAAAGAAGTTTACTTAATTCATTATCACAACATTATGATGATGGCGTACAAAATCAGATAATCGAGTCTATAAAACACTTAAATGGGCTATTGTTTGATTTATACATCGCCAATCGAATTATTATATACGTAGCAACTGATCTTAATGAAAATTAATACACAACTCCAGCGCTTAAGCAATTATTTCTTAATATAAAATAAAAGATAAAGAATTGCAAACATTTAATATGTCAGATTTAAATAACGCTGAAAGAAAAGAATCATTAATTGATTTTATTGAGGAATATTATCTGGGAGTAATTGAATCATGAAAAAATAGCCCCACCACCGGATAAACTAAAACATGATAATATCACATTTGGAATCAGACGTCACATATCGCCGGGTATTGTAAATATAACAATCGCAGTCAATAAAGGATACGATAAAGTAGACGATAGTTTTCAGATCTTTCAAAATCTAGCCACTGCAGTGGCATTGTTGAGCAAGGGTACATACTATATGCATTTTCCCTGTAGGATCCACATTGTGGTTAATTGTATCAGAGCCAATGAACCCCTTGTACTTTCGTGTTTATAATCCGTTATTATCAAGAATATAATTTAAACTTACAGACCAGAGCAACAGAATTCTTGATTTACCGGAAGAAACTAAGTATAAATATGTATGTGAGGTCATAATGCGTTTTATAACAATGCAAAACAAAAACAAATATCCAAATCTAGCTCGGTTAAGAGTATATATTTTTTTACTAGATAGAATATAAATAGTATCAGTTTTTCCAAGGATTTTGTTTAGCCATTACCACAGTTACTGGTTTTAAACATTCTAAGTATAAATCTGTATGTGAGATCATAATGCGTTCTATGTTAAAATGAGAAACAAAAAATATCCGAATCTAGATCGGATAAGAGTATGTATTTTTTAATAGGAAGATTATAAATAGTATCAGTTTTCCCAAGGATTTTGTTTAACCATCACCACATTTACTTGGTCTAAACACTCATTATCGTTTTCATTTTCACAATGTTCCCTTAACTGTCTTTTACGAAAGTTCATAAGCATTTTTTGTTCGTTGTTGTTGTTGTTGTTCTGGGGATTAACGCCATTTTTCAGCACACGATTGGCTAAACATGGCGGCCAGTATTAATGGTGGAAGAAGAAACCGGGAAATTCACGAAAAGAACCACCGACCCGCGAGAAGTTACTGGCAAGCTATCTCACATATCCACATTCGCCGAATCTTAGACTCGAACACACGCATTTTCTGTTCGTATTCATGAGATAATTCTAACTTTATTTTGTCAAAAGCGTTTGAGAGAGAGGTACAAATAACTTTACTTGATTATCCGTAACTGTTGCCAGCTATTTTAACATTGCTCGTTGGATAAATTTCATGAATTTTTAATAAGATGGTAACGTGAGACTATTCTCTTTTTTGCGTTGCTGGAATGATTCAAAATCACATAGAATTTTTGTAGGATTCAGATTATCAGATATATTTATAAAGTTATGTTGTAATTTTTTAATCGCAGAAGCAATAACATTGATATTTTCAAACTTCATTATATAATAAAGTTTTTAAAGAATGTTATAAACGAGTTCTCACAGTAGTACTTTAATAAAAAATGTCAATATATTGTAATTCCAATGAATACGTTTAACTAATTTTTCTTAAATTATATCCGAACACAACTATAAATGATTACACAAACTGATAATAAAATATGAATAAAAAATTGTTTACCTAGCCGTTTATATGTCGCAATGGCATTTTCTAAAAGCCAAAGGAAAATTCCAATATATTGTCGACGAGCTTTATTTTGTACTTCATGCCAAATTCATATTAACGGTTAGTCCTTTAATTAAACATTTAGTACGAGTTTTAACAAAATGACAAAAGTCAGTTCTAAAAAGTCGAAACGCATTCATTGATATTGTGTGTGTATTTGTGTGTGTATTGAAATTTTAGCGTAGTTTTAACAATTGTTGAGTGACATTGGGTACGATGTCTGCAGAGTGGCAGTTTGTAGTCATTTTTAACACAGTGGAAACATGACGCAGAGATTCAGCATGATGTCCCACCCGTCACACTATCCCGACACCAGTTATAACACTAACCTTTTAATGCCGAGTTCCGAACGAGAAAGCTGCAAGTCCCATTTTTACAAGTCTTTGGTATGATTCAGGCCGGGTTCGATACCGCGAACTCCTGCATCCGAGACTAACGCTCTAACCACTTGGGATGCCGGAGCGGTCCAATCACTGACAAAGTCGTACACAAAATATAAATTAAAACGTACACAACACTATACCAATTTACATTACACAGCAGGGTTATTAATATGGATTAAAGTGTTCCTGCATTGTCCGTTTTTTAAGGCATAGAATATACATTGGAGAAATTTAGGATTTACCATATTTTCCCCATGTTTGTATATATAAAACTTGTCGATATACATCTTATGCATTGAGTGGTATTATTTCATGATTCAATTGTACATATACATGTATATATCTGTGCTTTACTTGATAATTTTATTTTATATATACTTGCATATTGTACCTGACCTAGAACAGAATCAGCCTTACTGTACTTGACTCGAGTCACTGATTTTGTGAACAAGACAATATATAGCTAATATTTTTGAGGCTATATTTAATTTCGGGATTATTTTCAATGGAAGCAAACATTTTTATCTAATTTTATTATAGTACATTGTAATTCTCCAGTGGAACAAATCTTTTCTATGTAATGTGTGCCATGTTCTTCATTTAAATTTTAGTAATAGACCTTTTTCTTATTAAAAACTTGCAATAATCTACAAATGAACTGGGATTATAGTGAATTCAGATAAAAACATTTTGGATTATATTGTGATGTATAATAAACCATACCACATCACCAAGAATCAGCTAAATGGCACATTGCAACGTTCGAGACTACAGTCATATCAACACATTCAATATTAAACATTTCATGAAATACCACTGGAATTCAGTTGGACATTTATGTTTGGGCTTATGATAAACATATTGGCACTATATGAAATTTAATTCGTGATAATATTGATAATTTAAGTTCTTTTAAGTTAAATTTGTATCCAAAGAAAATAATTTATTGAACCTTACAAAATGTGTTGGTTTTCTCTCTTTTCTGTTACTTAGTTTATGACCGTAGGAACATATGTATATCCATGTGTGTGCGTGTGTGTTAGTCTGACAAACATTTTCTACTGTTTCTTTAAGTTACTGTTTTTGACATCAATGATATAAATTCTTAGGGCTTTAACTTGGTCCTTTATTTGACGAAGTTACACCAGCATGGTTTCCTCTCCAATCACCTCTAAATATTTTTATTTTCATGGTAAATCCATGAACTTTATGCTTTTCCAAAAATAATGTTTCTTTTTCAGGTGTTTGATTTTTCATCTTTTGTAAACTTATTAGGATCATAACATGAATTATCATCTTGAGCTTTGTTTCACGGTTCGGTTTACTCCTTTTAATATTGCATGGTTATTTTTCTGATACATAATGCTTCACCAGAGACTACGTACAGTGCTTCACCAGAGACTACGTACAGTAACACTTAACAGAACAATCCTTTCTAACTAATCTCTTTACATTAAATTTTTATTGTCTTTCATGGATTAATTTTTGCACTAGAATTTTTTTACAATAAGTTGATCCAAAAGAATATTTCTCTAAAACGGTTTAATACAACCATGTTCGCTCCTATGGAAGGCATTTGTATCATACTAAATCACTGTTGATTTTTCTGTTTGTTTCCACAAAATCCGTTATTGCTGGACTGTACAGGTATTGTTTATTATATTTGTCACTTTCCCACACCTTTAATAGTTTTACCTATGCACTACTTAATTTTGTTTGCAAATATTTTACATTTTTATAGTCATTATCAGCGATATTAGTAACAAGTTTCTAACTTTCTCTTCTCTTACCTTATTTTAGTTATTATGCCTATCTTTCTTATAGTCATTTCTCCTTAGAGAAGAATATTATCAAATAAAAGTTTAAATACTGGCGAGATTTTAAATTAAATTTTTGATACAATTCCTCCGACAGGCAATCAGATCCTGGTGACTTTCTATTAATTGTCTTATATCTTTCATAATTTCTTTTGTTATATAATAATCACATTTTTACTATACATCGCCATTTATTTGTATGAATTCCATTCCACCACAGTAATGACGAGTATTCTCTTTAGTCAAGACATTTCTAGTTGCTTTGTGTATAATTTTATTCACAAAATCTACAAGGTTCTAAAATTTAATCTTTATTTTGAAATATCATTTATCTTTTTTTAAAGTTTCCAAATTTCTTTTCTTTATTTCTTCAATCTCGTTTCCATACAATCATTTTGCATTACTATACAAATTGTTGAATTCTCCTGCTCTTATTTTGGTTGATTTACTGCTTCATCTCTTTTTACCCTTTAGCTATCTCCTTTTCCTAAATTGTTGCTTTTCACTATTATTAATCAGTTTACATTCTTTATTGACGATCATTCTCTTTAGTTTCAAATTTATACTATTCTTTTGTTGTATTTCTAACATTCTGTGTAATGTTCTCCATGCCTTATAGTATATCATATCATATTATTATTTTACTACTGCATCATCTCACTTTTACCCTTTAGCTATCTCCATTTCCTAAATTGTTGCTTTTTACTATTATTAATCCATTAATATCTTTACTGATGTTCTTTTTCTTCAGTTTCAAATTTATAACAGTCTTTTGTTGTATTTCTAACATTATGTAAAATGTTCTCCATGCTTTATAATATATCATTTTTTTAACCTATATTGTATGTCTTCAGATTTCGGTCATTTTTGCTCTATATCTTTCTTGCAATATTGAATTGTCAAATGTAGATATATACTATGTTAGGAATACCTGTTTTGAGTGTCTAACATTTACCCATGATTGTAGATTGTAAGTGCAATTTATAAACAAGATATTACATAGACAACGTTTGTTTCTGATGGAAGATTATACTGTGGTCAATTGATGGGAATCTCCAATCAGAAGATACCGTGTTGCTCATCATCAAACTAATTCTGCATCTGGCAGCAGAGTAATAGTAGGCTGTGTCAGTCCCTCAACTAAGACTAAGTCAGACAATCAATAACTCTTGACCATAATGTTTGTGGCCAAACATGCAATTCCTCTAACATCTATAACAACTAACCCATAGCAAAAGGTTTGATAAATACTTTTATTTGAATTACATTTTTAATCCTTCCCAAATCTGTTTAGTTTTATCCAGGGTACAATTTATGTCTGGAATTTCCAGTTCAGCGTTTAGTACAATAGAAATACTTTTAACGCGAGAACTGTAATATGGACCTCAATAGTTGTGCTATTCAAAAAGTATTTCAAGGGCTCCTTATACTCTCGTTTTCTTACAGTTTGTTATATTCCTTTTCTGACCAATATGGAGACACCCCCGCCCAATTGCATAGAGAATATATCTACTTCTCCCATTCCAATTTGTACGTTACATATATCTTATGGACACTATCATTTAGGGCGTCGAGTAGGCCCGCTGATCACGGACACTCCTCAAATGCCAACTCTTCACAGTTGATAAGCTGCCTTCTCTACGTTAAACGTTCTATTAGCATCATCTCATGCCCTCTATTGTTTCTGTACTAAAATAATTTATCTGCTTCCAGTTTGCTCCACAATAGGTTTGGTGAAGAAATGAGGTGGTTGAATACTAAATTTCGAAATAAACGCAGTGAAGGAATAAAGTGAGTGAAAAAATATTGCAATTATGACAAACCTTTTTGTAAAGGCGAATGATTTCATTTCAGTCAAAAAGAAAAAGAAAAAGAAGGCTGCAC
>JAEAOA010001714.1:600000-912500 GCA_016746295.1 Potamilus streckersoni
CAATCAATTCAATAACAATTAAATGACTCAAATTTGGAATTACACTCCTTCCGCTCGACCCTTTAATAAGCCTATTACGTCACTTGATTAACAGTGTGATATTGATTTCCACCTATCATTGTATTTCTACTAATCCGGTATATCCTTTCTCTCTTCTATTTCTCCTAATTTCTTCTCCTCTTTCTCTTAGACCTTTCTCCAAATTTCCTCTTCTCCTCCACCTCCTCAACTCTCCCTCCCAAAACTACCCTTCTGTCGACTTCGACTGTCTCAACTACGATCTCAATTCCGTCTCCAACTCTTGAAAACTTGGGACACAATGAAATTGGAAGTTCTGTGTCCCCTAAAGTGGTTCCTGTGAAAACGCAAGGGCGGTACAATAGTTTTCCTTAGCCATCTCATCTCACACTACACACATCCTATCATTAGATAACAGCTATGCAATTTCTTCTGTCACGCATTCGTTCACATCGAGATACCAATACCTTCTTGTATGGTAAAACAAACGTTATACTACAACATGGTATCAATTACTTCTTACACATACATCAATAAATTCCATCGCATCAGTACATATTCATGTTATATTAATCAATATTACAATAATCAGACGCATTTCTTTACATTGCAACTCATACAAAGTACACAAATATAAATATTCTGATATATGCATACATCTATAGAAACTAATCTCACATACATCGACCATGTTTCCAAATTAATAATTCAAGCATGTGTAAGTTCTGCCAGAAGGCATTAATAAGTGCACTGGTTTACTACGAAGTAACCTAATAGCCAATTACACAATTAATTCTGACCACAAGCTAACAATCTACATAATTCTACCTCGCAATCTAATAAATCTCTACATAGGCTCAAGCCCATTTCTCAAATACTCATGTAAATAAAAATATAAAAAGGCATTTCTACGTACTAGACGATCCTAGTAATTACGCATACATACAGTAAATAATGACATATATAATGCTTAAGTATTCTGCAAAAATTGAGCAAAAAACTTACTAACCTTTTCGAAGTTTTGTCTTTCCTTTTAATCTTTTAAGTTTTGCCTCCAAATTACGAGTGGCGTCTTCTCTCGGAGTAACCTCTCTTGATCTGCAATCCTTCCAGGCGGATACTAAATTTTCTCTTACGAGTTCTGAAACTATAATTTGGGTCTCAATTTTAATCACAAACTCTGTCTCAATTCTGATTGGATATCGTTGTGAACTGATCCGATAAAACTTAGCTGACAATATCCCTCTTGCTGGCTTAATTTTGACCATAAACTGACCTTTCAACTCATGCTTGTGATAACGGCAAGCCTTTGCAAAGTCGTGTGATCTATTGTCTTTGCCGATTCAAGTTTCTGGTCTCCGGATGGTAAAGTAACCTTGCATAAGAGCTAAACACTAACCCTGCGGCAATCTTTTGGCATCAAACATAAGGCCGCCGTAATATTTCAAAGACATGTAGATTATAGATTATGCATGACTTTATATAGCTGGGACTAGTAAACGTGACATTTGCTCATTTTCTTATTATACCTTAGGCTTAATTATATCAACAAAAATGCACTACAGAAGCAAAGTAACTTAGTTTATACTGTATCTTAAACTAAATACACAAACACAGATTCAGCAGAACACAATAACAATATTAATGCTCATTCACCCAGCTAAATTTGAATTTAGTCGGGTGGTCAACATCATTTTGGAAAGAAATTGTCGTTTTCATCGGCTTAATTGAAATAAAATCTTGTGAATGAATGCGCAATGCATTGTCTTTTTCATTTGTTCTGGAATGAATCCATTTTGGTATTTTTGTCGATACTACTAAATTTCTTCATTATGGACTGGATTTATCTATATCATTCTACATGATTTGTGCAGCGAGGGAGCAGCGTATTGACGCATCTGCGTGTGTGTTTCTGTTCTGTCATTGAATGTTTGGAATCATAATGTTGGACAAATATGAACTCTTTCAATTGTAATTATCAAAAGGACGCTATGGAACATAATGTTTATTTCATTTCAGTGCAATAACGAGGATGTTATCGAACTTGGAATGTTGTTTGAAATGACAGTACAGTTCCGAGATATGTAATCAGGGTTTGGGACCCATGACATAGCTCATGTAATTCTGATTTGCAGAGCTAAGAGAGTACATTTTGAGGAAATTCAGGATGTAAAACTGTAAGTATATTTTTTCCATTCTTATTACCAGCTAAAGAAGACACTTTTGTCCCTTGCTACTTGCATGCTTTATGTAGGGACCCCAGCAATTTTATGACCTGTCTGGTGTATATCCTAACCTAAAATCCGAAACATTGAATCAAAAAAAGTTAACGAGGAATATTGCAAAGGAGCTGGTATGTGGAAATCCACGAAACATCTGCTTTAGTTCATTCAGAAACAAATTTAATTGAGCAAAACGTAAGGCGTCTAGTATGTGAGTGTACATGATTTGTTTACAAAGTAGTTCCTAATTCATTGTTTGGCACCCTAATACATTGTTTGGCACGCGTTTCTTGCACCAGACAATAATAAGAAGGTGTGCAATATCGTAAAATACTGAACGATTATGACAACGTAAAGTTAACGAAGACAAAAATGAGCATATAATAATAATAATGCAATTTTCTTTATTCTTGCATTAATTAGCTTTTTCTTTGCAACAGTAGAAAAGTTGTAGTTGTAGTAACGGAAAATATTAACAATATTTCAAACAATAAATTGTGACAGCCTTGTAACTATTGGTATAATACTAAATAGTGCCTTTTAGTTTCATGATCTATATATTTATATTAACTATGTGGCAAGCTCTCTCGTGGACGGCGTATATGCCACACGAGGCAAGTAAAAGAAATGAATGAACAAATATTTATATTATCAGGTATGTATGCGCTAGAATTAATAGTCCTGACGTCCGGTCTGTATAATTATCGCTATTTTCTTGCCTTACTTCGCTTACTTCATAATCTATTTTCTGAAAACTGTCAGTGACTGAAATGACATGAACATGTAATTATGTGTTACCCATGCACTATTGTACATACCCTACGACAAAATGGTACACACTTTTAGGAACAAGACGTCTCTTTACAACAATTTTTAAGAAGCACTTTTAACTCGCATCATGATTGCATTAGAAAAATTATATAATTCGAGTGTTGATTAGAGCTGATTGTAAACCGAAATTAAGTGGTCATCGAAAATAAATGGGATGTAGAGTTTACTACCGAACCAGACTTCGAGCTTGCAAAAGCCACACATTGAATGTAAACACAAACAAATTAAATAAAGCAAATCTTTGAAGTAATCTCACTATCATTAAAATATTTGTTTAAAGATGGTACGCTCTGAAATCTGTCATATGTCATCGCAGTTTCACATATTTACATTCTGCATACCCGACCCCAAATTTATCAATCCACGTGTGAAATGTGTTAGCGATTATCAAAGAAGTCTATTGGTTTTCGTATGAATACATTCTTTGTAAAAAAAAAATACACAATTATATGCATTGTAATAAAATTAAGGAGATGCGCATTTGATTGTAGCGCCCCGTTTAAGCAATTATTAGGTTTGTTTGATTTACTTGTTTGATAATTGGAATTCGGAGCAATGGGAAATATTCCTTAGCCCGAAATAATTAGACAATTATTAGGATCAAACCTCACGGAGATAAAGTGTTAGTGAGTTTCCAAGATGCCGTGGTCAATGAGTAGTGAATTCAGAATCAATCCGTATGAGTGTCCCTGAGTGATGTAGTACTTTATAAAATATAATGGTGTACATTGGCGTTGTGACTACAGTGGCAGTATTTATGGTAGGAAACCGGCAAATTGCAAAATGGAATAAATAAGAAGGGACTCGGCATATACCGTTTATGTCGCCATGGTGGCTGTGATGTAGTTTTACTGGTGTAATGTGCCTTGAATCCATATATTGACTGGCCCAAGATAGCGTAGTCAAAATAGTCCACTGTGTTAGGAATTGTTGTAGAGTTTCTACGGTGTGAACTACTGGCGAAACGGAAAGTTGATGTAGAGAAACAATGCGGATGTGCGGTAAATGGTTATTTGGCAAGTTATGAATAATGTCGTCTTGCATTGATTAGAATAAAATTTATGTATATAATGGACACGTCGGGCTTTCCAACTTACAACTAAAGTTGTATAGAAATCTTTGCAAATTTGGGGTAAACATATGATTTCTAGCGGGATTCGCGCCAGGGTTTAGACACCACACCGTTCGGTCAAGCAAAGACTCCTGGGTTGTAACAGTATAATATGCAAACAAGTAATTTATAAAATGCTGTTGTCTCCAAACTACTGCAAAATTAGAGAACATCTTTTTAACGCTGTGATAATGGAACTCCTATTTGCATTGGTGCAGACTGAAGAAAATGAATGGATATCGATTTTTTGCCTTTAAAAGATATATAGCAAAACAAAACTCTACGAATTTTAGTACATATACAGACTTATTTCACTTATGACCTTGAAACATTCTGTACAACTTCTTCTGTCATTAATACTTTCCAAATCTATATGATCATGATTAAGAGAAATATTGAATGCACTCGTCTGGTCTTTTATTTGATTTTACAATCATTGTTATAAAATGATAAAAATATTTCTGCTTCTGATATTATTTTAAGAATGAATAATGTTTAAAGTAAACTATATATATATATATATATATATATATATATATATATATATATATATATATATATATATATATATATATATATATATATATATATATATAAAAACACAAACGTAGGGTGTAGGTCGAAAGTTGTTATGTAAAATTCTAAGCTGTAAACAAACAAAATCTGTTATTGAAACTATAAAACAGATTGCAATAAACATCAGGTCCAAGAGGTTTATTCAAACGGAGCACAGCTATTCTAGACGCAAAGCCAAAATAAACATGTTTATCTCTCTGGATAATGATCCTAATATTTAACGCACTCTCATTGAGTATTATTGTTATTATTAAGTATGCATTATTTGTTTAAACTGTTTAATATTACTGGTCATATTCACAATGAATTAGATTTTGGATAAGGTCAAACCGAAAATACAATGATATATACCATATAATCATGGGAAAAAGAAAACAAATTATATATATATATATATATATATATATATATATATATATATATATATATATATATATATATATATATATATATATATATATATATATATATATATATATATCATTTGCTTTCTTATTTAGTTTTATTTTATTATTACTTCACTACGTACAATTATAATGTGACATTCTATGTTAGATTTGACCTTGTCCAAAACTGATTGATCCAAATTTGCTTTTAAAGTTAATTTACTGTAAACAACTAATGAATACATAAATTACTCTATCTATATGTATGTGTTGAAAATAAGTATTATAAAGGAAAACAATATGTTTATTAGGGTCTACGGTTTGGAATTTGCCGAGTGTAATCCAGGTTATGGTTATTGTTTTGTAAACATCAGAATCATGTTAGAAGGTTTTTATTTTTATTTCATTAAGTAATGCTTTATTTTTTAGAAAATTCTATTTTCTTTTACCTGAGATCAAGTAGACAACTATATATATATATATATATATATATATATATATATATATATATATATATATATATATATATATATATATATATATATATATATATATATATATATATATATATTACTCAATTCGAGCAAGTGATTATTTTCTCTGGAAATACAAAAGTGCTCTGATAAAATCCTTGAATAGAGATATTCGTTGGATTTTATTGCGCATTCAATCTAGAATTATATTTATGTGGTTCAACAAAAGACTTGGCACACCAATACAAAAAATACACCATTGCCTTCAGTTTTTGGATTTATTCAGGAGTTTTACAGAAATTTTATTCAGGACGTTAAAGTATTAGGACTTTTCTCTGTAATGCTTGGATTATTTGGGAATTTAATTCGCGATACCATGACTTCGTTTTTCCCTTCCTTTTTTATATTCTAGGGAAATAGACTTAAATTTTACAAAGCTTGTTGTCTTTTACTCTTTCCAGTTACTTATTGTAAGAGAATAGAATTGTAACAATATATAGAGATTTTACTAAGTTTGGTATACTGTCATGTACTAAATGCTAATATTATGATATTCCACATCCTTTTGTTGTCACCCATTATCTCTAATTTCAAAAAATTTGTCAAAAGTTCATATGACATTGTGTCCCATATATTTTCACTGAATTATTATCATATTTTGAAGCTTATTTATCAAAAATATTTAGTGCCTAATTGGTGAAATATCAATTTTTTACATAATAAATTTTATCTTCTGAAATTAATTTTTTATACGCTATAATACCTAGCACATGGGGGGCCCCGAGTGGCCGAGTGGTCTAAAGCGCTGTCCGTTACGGATCACTGCCATCTCACCTCTGTCTGCATGTGTTCGAGTCTAGGATTCGGCTAATGTAGATAAGTGAGAAAGCTTGCCAGTAGCTTCTCGTGGGTCGGTGGTTCTTTCCGGTGATTTCCCGGTTTCTTCCTCCACCATTAATACTGGCCGCCATGAATAGCCTATCGTGTGCTGAAAAATGGCGTTAAGCCCAATAACAAGCAAACAAACAAACCTAGCACATGAATTGTCTTGCTGAACAACCGTAAGATGGACTGCTTGTTGTTGTCTAAAATTCCTGATTTATATAAAGACTTTCGTAGCTATGGGATTTACATAATTTCAATGCAGAGTACTTTAGAAATAAAATTAATGATAATTGCTTGCACTTGTTCTAAGCGTTTTGTTATAAAGGTGTTGTAGATGGCCAGTGGGCCAGTAGGCAATGTTCCCTCTAAGGTGCACAGCTGAGCGACTGCTATATCCATTAGAAAATGCAGCGTAGTTTCAAATTCCGCGCACACAGGAAAAATATTACAGGGAACGTTTTCAATGTGTTTTCATTACATTTTGGCTGTCATCAGGGGTTATCGTAAAAGTTTGAAGTCTAACGACGCGGTTTGTGGCGTTGTGGTGTTTTTATTTTTTAACGTAGCTTTAACAATTTTTCAGTCATATTATGCTACAATGTCTGCAGTGTGGCAGTTTGTAGTGATGTATAGCACTGGGACATCATGCCGCAGACATATAGCATGATGTCCCACCCAGTCACATTATCCTGATACTAGGCCGACCAGTCCTAACACTAACCTCTTAAATCTGAGCGTCAAGCGAGGCAGCTGTTAGTACCATTTTTGTAAGTTTTTGGTATGACTCGACGGGGGATCGAACCAACGACCTCCCGCGGTTCGTATATAAAATTTTTGAAGTCTATTTGTCAGACTTTGTGTTCTTCGTAAAATTTGAAGACATGTAACCCAGGCTATTATTCATATAGTTTGTGTAGACAGATGTTTAATGGAACAATTGTGAATGTCACTCAACCAGGATATTTGTAAGCAAACAAATGTGAAGATTTTTAGGTCTAGGTATTTTTGTTCTAAACTTTTGATTCCAGTGGCTTAGGTTTTTCTATAAAACATGTTGCCTAGATTTCTCAAACAAATACAGAAGAATATTAGAAAGGCAGACTGTTTTAAAATTCAGATTTGAATACAGATGGCCCAGTTTTTGTATTAAAAATTCTGAAGATCAGTAGTCCAGACTTTTCTTTTATAAAATTGTGAAGACAAGGGACACATGATATTTACAATAGAAATTTTGAAGGCCAGAATGGTCCTGGTAATTTAGTAAAATTTTGAAGACCAATGACTCAAGGCCTTCTATAAACATTTTAATAATTGAATGAGTAGGCCAAGGGAATTTTCTAAAACAATTTTAGAAAAAGAGCTTAAAAGGGCGAACAAGGTTTAACTTGGCCAAACTAGATAAAACAGTTCAAGTGAACCAAAACCTTGACTTTCACTAACAAAACTCATACCGAATTGACATCTAGCATAGCAACCTTGGCTGATATTTCAAAGACATGGTTAACAGCTACTCCTCACAAACGAGCGGTCAAATCAGAGTTGGATTTTGACTGAAGTCCGAATGGCCATACGCGTCTATGCGACTGACGAGTCAGTTAGTCAACAAGTCTTGCTACATTGAGTCTCCGTCATGCATAGTAGCGATGAACGCATATTAATAGACTATGACGCTAGCTATAAAATTGATGATTTCCAGCCAAGTACTGAATGCAATTAAAGCATCCGGCCTTAACCTTAGAATAGGGTAGAGCTTTCGAACACAGCTTTGAAAAACAAATCTTCTTATCTAGGAAGAGTCTAACAACTTCAATGACAACAGTTCTCGGAGTTAAAGCCCCTGAAGACAGCAGAGAAGATGAGGGAGAAAGCAGTTACGACGGTAGGACAGGAGCGCCATTCAAGTTTCCTATCTCTTTACCGGAGGATCCCTGGCAACAACTCCTTACCCACTGCAACAAATCAAAAGATTCTTATACTGCAAAGACGCGGAAGAAGGCACCCATGACTACAAATACCTGCGACATCAGCGCAACAAGGGGCAAGGCAGGGGAGGTAAATGAAGGAAATGAGAAAAAAAGCAGAGGAGAAAAGAGACTAAATATGAGACAAAAAGGCAACAACTGGAAAAAGACAACAATCACCTAGACCAGCGGCCAAACAGCAGCAACAACTACAACAACAATCAACAGCAACTTCAATTGCAACGAATACCCGACCTGGCAACAGAATCAATGGAATACCACAACCACAACCAGAAATGACAGTGGCAAACAAGCAACGGTAGCTGACTACCACTGCCAAACATAGGCAGAGTATCTTTATTTTCCATGCTGATGAGTGAAGGATGGGAGTCCTAAATGTAAACAGAATGAGAACATAGCAGCACACAGAAGACTTATTGACCGGTCTGGAGGCTGCCGAGAAAAAAGGGGAAATCCAGCTGACTAAAATGAAAGAAATGATTAGAGCATTCAGAATTCCGGTCCAGTCCACCCAGTACCGAACAAATTAGGACAACTTGGTAATGGTAGATATCACAGCCTCAACACCAGAAAAGAGAGAATTAAGGAGACGTTCTTGCCACCGGAACACCTTAGACCGATCTTGCTCCTACTTTTGAGGCTTGACATCAGCCATATGCAGAGATACTGACCATTTTGCCTTCTATATCTTGGGTTGTCATTTTAGCATCGAAATCTATTTCCATTATTTCTAACTTTATTTGATCATTTTAATCACCGGTCTAAAATACTCCAAAATTGTAATCTAATTAAGACCACTCAAATAATCGAATATTCCTTCAACCCAGTTTGTTATTAAAGGAGACGAGAAATCAGGCTTGCGGAAAAAAAGTTGTTTGTCTGAGGAAACTTTGATCGTGCTGATGAAATGAGTACATATAAATGTATTTTCAAAATGTTGACCATTACGGTCAAAAATCCTGAAAAAATGAACCATGCCAGGAAGTAGCTAATTTCTACTAGGTTTTACCCTGCAGTAAATATGCGTTAAGGTCTAATAATCGTTCCGAAAACGGCGCAGAATCTGTTCCCTTTAAATACTAGGCTCTAATCAGAACTTTACATATTTCTGTTCTGGAAATTGATACAAAAATTATTAAATGATGAAATGTGAAAAAAACCCAGCGAGTTAAACATTTTATCTTGTAAAATTAGTTTCATGACGTTATTTATCCCGTGGTAGAAATGGGCTACTTCTTGGCATGGTTCATTTTTCCAGGGTTTGTGACCGTAATGGTGAAAAAAAAAAGTTAATTCGCGGATTGGATTCATGTGATGTCCGTCCAAGAGTGATACGTTGGTTCGTTACTGTTTTATGAATGGATATGTTTAGTTTTTATGTCTTCGTGCGATTCTGAAGCGATAAAAGATGCGTGAGAAAATTCGAATTGAGTGGATGGTTGTGGTCACGCTTGCATTCCTTGTTATTTGTTTATACCGTTAATGTGATTTCAAGTTATCGGAAATTTCGCAATGCTTTATTGATAAAACTGCAGACTCCGGTAATAGTAGCTACTAAAGTTTTGAGTTAAGTACATAAGCAATAAAGCCAGTGTGACTAATTAACAGTTAATCCTTATCCCAGTGAAACGGATTAATCTTCGGACTTGCTTCAAAGAAACCACGTTCGTGTGTATGTAAGCACCAGCCTTGGCAAATAAACGATGCTCTATTTTGTTGGAAGGTTACGGTGCCTAGGGCTTCCTTTTAATAGTTCAATTCTGCAGCCACAAGTTACCGTACAGGAGGCAACTGTTTGCCCCACATTTTATGTCCAACCTTAGGTCCTTAGGTTTAAGTCTTAAGGCATGTAACACTCTTTACTGAATGAAATATTTATTCTGATTAAGTTCTTTGGAGCACACATTCTGCATAATATGTTTTGTTTTATTTCTTCTTTTAATTTAATTATGGTAATTAAATTTTATATATACCGTAGAAAAAATGACAGGTGTTAACCGGCCGAGTATCTTCGGCGGAAATGGAGATGCGATTTTGTTTGCGGAGAAAATTATATATCATTCGCAGGAATCATTCATGGGATTTAAGCTAATTGGTGACAGTTTTGTTCTTTATATTTTGTTTGCTATACTATTGTTGTAGTGGTTTGTAAAAAATCAGAAATTTACGTGAATAATGTTTAATCTTAACATTCTTTTTACTGAAGGAAAAACCTGTCGTGTGATATTAAATTTTTCGTCCAGTGCCGGATTTGGACATAGAGAGGCCCTAAGCTATGGGAAGTTGTAAAGGCCCTATTTGGTATAAAATAAATTTGAGACCTTTTCAGACTGAGTTCAGACTGTGAGGCCCAAAGCTGTAGCTTGTTTAGCTTATGCCTAAGTCTGGCACTGATTTCGTCAATATAATATTTACAAATGATAAAACAGAACATGGCATCTGTGGATTGCATACGTTATAGCCATTTATGTATAGTTTGGGAGGGTGGTTTTCTTATAGGAAATGAAAATTGACTGACCTAATGTAATAATGGGGAGTTTTCTGCGAAAATTCGGGACATATTACGAGATTGGGAGGTAGGTATGGAAATACCCCAAAATTAGAAGGTTTTTCTCCCGGCTTGAGAGTTGACACGTATGAACTCTCCGGGCTTTTGGAATTTCAGTCAGAGCTTGTGAGTTTATTTAAGTCACCATAACTGGGCATGTACCTAAAAAAACATTCTTTGCGCAAGGACCACTACAGTGCATAAACTACTATAATACACATGTATATATAATCAGATTTGTCAATAAGCTAACTGTAGCCTGCATGTATAATGCACTGTAACTGAATAAAAAAGGAAGCTTCTTAATATTTACATTAATTACTTATAATTTCTGCTTTGCAGATTTATTTGTGTTTTTGTTTTTAAAAGATAATGCTTAAGTTAGGACCGATGAAAACCGTTCTCAATGCCGTTTACACCTCTCCGTTAATTGAAATTCTTTCACACACAAGTACGTCCCCGTTCTAGTCTCTTCGCCCAGAATGCAGTATTATCTGCGCAGTGTTTCAGTGTTGGATGTATAATTTCAAGATATTAGTTCTCAAGTGGTGTGTGTGTGTGTGTGTGTGTGTGTGTGTGTGTGTACGCGCACAGGGGGTAGGTAATGAATGTCATTTACAGATAATACGGTTCAACTTCTTAAATGTACAAGTATTTATTTTAAAATTAGTGGCGTCACCCCAAGAACCATTTTCCTGCACAAAAATTCATTTTTTTGTATAGACAGTCATTTTGGTGTTAACCCCTATTATGGTGTAACTCGGTGCAGTCTGCACCCCACTCCACACTCGCATCTTCCTAGTAACGCCACTATGTGCAACCCAAATCTGGTTTTCTCCTCTTTGTCCCGCTCGCCATGTTTCTGTTTGTATTTGCGGACTGGCTAGTATGGCGTCACGAGACCGCGTGATGTGTCATCTCATCAAACTCGGAAAAACTCGGCAATTTACAAAATCGTGGTCTCTTTCGCTCACTATACGCACTACTCGCCTACGATATTCAGTTTATAAACACTACAGCCGAATTAAAATTTGTAGAGAAATATAGACATAAAAGGAAAAGTTTTATTTCTGGTCTCCTTTAAGCTACATTTTCGGAATACAAATGTACCTTATGTCATCAAAATTTTTTAGAAATAGGAATATTTTCAAACTAATTTACCTTTACTCTAATTACAAATGTGGCTAACACACAAATGGATGATAAAAATAGCCCATATGAGATAAATGGACAGACTATGGCTTTTAAAATAGTTTTTACTGACACCCAGCGGCTTTAACCGACCCTATGCTCCTTTTCTGCGTTCAGACATTGATCTGTTAGCCAGCGGTACAGACAGTAACAAGTGGAGTGGTGGCTCCAGTTTCCCACTCAATAGTCGTTCCAAGGCGTTCAATCAATGGGGGTTTTCCCCTATGAACACATCGAATAGTCGACAAATAGTAGTGTGTTGTGCACACAATCCTCTAATCCCATAAACTGCCAGCTTGCATGAAAAATAGAGGTAAACTCTTGTCATGGGTAAGTTATCTTTTGTACTCGAAGAGTTGATATACATGGCCTCATGGTCGAAAGCTTCTTAAATTGAAAGTCGGTCAGTCAGTCCGGCTACTCATTATTGACTCGCCAAGCAAGAAGAATGACAACTATTCAGCATTGTATGGTGGGAAAGTGACATCGTGTTTGGTTTGAAGCAGTTTAGAATAAGCAGCGGCCCAATGGCATACCCAAAGTCCAATTCGTCGGGAAGTACCTGATCTTCAATCAGCAAAGAGCCTAGTCAAAAATTGATAGCTTTGGAAGCAGAGAAGATTATGACCAACTGGAAAGAAGAAAGAAAAAAAAAGGAACACCAGAAGAAAGAACAAATCAATCAACCGGATGAAGAGCCAGAAAAAAGTTAGGAAATTGGGCTATCCAGACTGGATCCCAATGGAGATACAGAAGAACCAGTTGTCTCCAGAAGTCGTCAGGGAAGATAAGGTTGAAAAATGGTGGTCATGGATAAATAAGTAGAAAAACAAACAACAAAAGGCACCTTTCAGAGTTACCCATATCTCCACAAAAGAGAGATATTGCTCAATGATTGTCACATGTATTTGTCTATGTTTTCTGTATGCTTTTGTTTGTAATATTAATATTTCAATTGTCTTTCGACCGTATAAACACTCTTGATCCTTAGCGACGCTGCCATGTTAAACCTAAGAACGCTATAATATGACAGGACTCCGCCCAAGTGACGGCTATATGTTATATGTTATGGATTTACATTATTTGCAGAATAGTACGAATGTTCGCATTCTTCCACATTTGATGTCCCTGTCATATACCTATATATGCAGGTGTCATGCGTGCTACGCGTCCAATTTCACATCATTTTATAAAACGTTCTTTTGTCCGTTGATTGGTATTAAATTCATTGACAGAGTTAAAGAAACAATGACAGTAAGACAATATTAAAAACTTAGCAAATATCCCTCATACATGTTGATCCAATATTAAATGATGCCGATTCAAATTAGTTTTCTTGGGAGCCATATTTTTATAGTTGCATCTCCTGTATGGGAAGTTATGCCCACATTTATTTTTCATGAACACACTGTAACAACATACCGCAAGTTCTGATTGAAAATGGTGTTGTTTCGAACTGAAACATAACAATCTTTGTAACCGTACGTCTCAGAAATATTATCTGTGTGGTGAGACTGGTACTGGGTTCTCATTTAAATACTATTTGTAAAATTTAAATAATCCTGAGTAAAAATGATACAGTCCAATCTAACGTGAATATGTTTGAAGACTAGACCTACTTAATCATGATGTCATTGTAAAAACAATTACCTGCAATTTATGTACTTCATTGAGCTTATCATCACAGTGACGTGCACATAAACAAACGAGAGTATTCAAGATGTATTCAGCGATGTTCTGCTCCTGACATCAGGTTCAATGTAAAAGGCCATGAAAATGATTTTTCTACTTCCCTTAGCTTGTGAACATGTATGTATGTATGTATGTATGTATGTATGTATGTATGTATGTATGTATGTATGTATGTATGTATGTATGTATGTATGTATGTATGTATGTATGTATGTATGTATGTATGTACACCTAATCACACTTAGATCCTACGCTGATAAAATAGATTTCATGAGTCAGTAATCATTGTGTCATCAATTCATATAAAATTCAGTATAACCGAAGTACTCTTTTATTGTAATTATAAAAGAAAAAGGAAGAAATGACAGACATTGTCGGTTGGATTTCTTATTGACAACCGATTTCAAAATATCGAGTTCAAGCTAGGGACTCTTGCCTTGAATGTCAGTATTCCACGTCCTAAGATTTAGTCTTGCATGTCTTGGTTGGTGGATCTCTGCACATGAGGTCCTTACATCCGGGAGCCTTCTTGTGGGTACAGATGCAACATAACATATCGGTAAAGAGTCCGCCTGTAAGGCCTGTAATCAGAAAACATATGTGACGCATGCTGCCAAGTATATATACATACACATCCAAACACATAAATATACATCCAAACATAAACACGTAAATACAAATCCATAAATATACATATACACATCCAAACATATAAAAATTCATAAATTTCCAAACACATACGCGTACATACAAATCCAAAATATATACATACACATCCAAATACATGAATACATCCAAACATACGCGTACTCACTCATCCAAAAACATACATACATCCATACAAACATGTGCAAATGCATACACATCCAAACATACACACATGCCACTTCAATCAATTACGAACTCTTGCTAGAAGTTTCGGCAAAGTTCTGAACATTTCTGTTGAAATCGAAGACAATTTTATTAAATGGACTGTGAAAACTAATTGTGTCAATTATTTATTTCGAAGTTTACACGATTTATTAGAAACAGTTTCACTTTTCGTTATGATTAGCTGACAGATCTGTTTTCTTTACGAATCATATATTTTCTTTCCACAGAAGAGAACTCATACATTTCTGTTTCAAATTTGATTAAATATACAATATCTGTCCTGCATTTATAAATGATTAAGTCAGAATGGTACAGTGAAGTACAAAAGAATATATACAGCCGCCCCACCCCCAATAACACACACACACACACACACACACACACACACACCCCCTTTACACACAACCAAAGCAAACAAAACAAAACAAAAATTATTATAAAGCAGCTCTGCGTATCTGCTATATACCAATCGTGCCAAGCGAAAAATATTTACCTGGAAAGAAGATACACGACGGATATTTTACATTGTCAAAAGGTGAAATTATTATAAAATTGTTGGCATATACATCAGATTTAATTTTTATATGTACATATAGCATGATATATCCATTTATATTATATTTATGCTATAAACATTTACGAATGAGCTGAGATTAGTATACCGGGGCACTGGAAACTCTCAATCCAGCCCAAAAGCTATCGCCCAGTCCCTATTATTATGCAAATGAGTGTCCTACAAAAACAGAAAGCAGATTTCATTAAGTGGGGCCAGCTCATTCAAGGTACGTGATATATACCGTCCCTAATTAAAAACGTTAAGTCACTAATTTTCAGTAGTAAATACATGTCCTGCAATGTTGATGACACCTTTGTTTAAAGCTTTTTCTACACAGCTTGACAAATATATTTATTACCTAAACTTCGAGCGAGTCGTCTGCCAGCATTTCTTGAATCAGCGAAATGGAACACAGAGCCATGTGTGCATACACAAAAGGACAAAATGGTGAACAGTGTACAGATTGTAGCGGTACTCATGGTTTATTGCATACCCTTTTCCCGGATGCACACAGAACACTGCAATCACGAAGTATAAATAAATCCAGATCAAGGCCTTGGAGGCTCTTTTAGTCTTTAGTACCTAATAAGTATAGTGCTTGAGAAAGTTAAGGAATAAAATATCTCTGGAGCACGTATATGAAGTTACGTAAGTAAAAGAAAGTTTGTAAATAAAAAAAAGGTTAAATCAAAATTTTCATTAAGTTCTCATTATACCTTATAATTCGAGAATAGCCCAATTTCACTTTAAGAAAGTTACCTCCTTATAATGTAATTAAATCTAACAAATCATACGACGACTAGTGCCTTATATTTTCCCAGAAGATATAGCACATACAGTACATTTAGCAGGTTCTATTAATACGTTACTCAGTTTTAGAAGATTAACATATATCCATAATGCCTGATAAATTTACCTGCAGATTGTACACTGTAGCTATCTCTCTAAAAAACCGGAAGAGGGAAGGGCTTCCGACCGATGTATGTATTTCTACCCGTTCGTTCGGTTTAGTGAGTGTATATTACGTAAGCAAGCAAGAATACATACATACATACATACATACATACATACATACATACATACATACATACATACATACATACATACATACATACATACATACATACATACAAGTCTGACTTACGGACATACCTACATCATGTCTATTTGTTATAAGTTTGGATGGAACAGTGTGGTCAAAGCTATATATATATATATATATATATATATATATATATATATATATATATATATATATATATATCTGTATGTGTGTGTGTGTGTGTTGACTTTGTCGATTTTGAATATCAAAATATGTTTCAGTGTTGTCGGAGAATACGAAAATGGAGAGATCGCATTTAATGGTGATAACGTAGACATAACTCCAGGCATACAATTTTGAAAACAGTACTGATGAAAAAGGAATATTCTACGCATTTGATGTGATTTCAAGTCTGTATACATATAAATTTACAGCACAAGCCGAAATTTAACAAAATCAAGCTAAAATTCTTCTAAAAAAGAATGGTCAAATATGGCAAAAATCTGAAATTATTCATACCTTTATATCGTCAAATAAACATTTCAAACTGCCGACATTTAACATTTTCGTTGTCGATGGATATTCGGTTGACTCATCGTTAACGACTAAATCTATCAAGTGGTGACATTATAATTTTGTTAAAGTGTAACTTAATAATGAAGATTGGTAGTATCGTCGGATACAAGATGTCACAAAAGTACCATGACTGGTTTGAATTTGTCTATAAACCCATGTGTCAATAATGATGAGTGATATTTCCAACGCTGATAAACAATGCAGTTTTCTAGGATAAACATTTTCGTGTACAGAAAGGGAGGTATGGTTAGGATATATTGTATTAGTTTTATAGTAGCTTCAAGACGATAACTAGATTGTGTTATGATTTTTGTATTCAGGTATACTGAATCATTCCATTAGATTCATTCATTATGTCTATATGCTAATTCCTCAGCATTGTAATCTTTATAAAACGAGCGATCTCTTTGTTTTGACTAGGTGATACTGCCATACTCTCTCTTGTATAATCTTTAAACTACCTACATTACAGTATCTTCTTTAGATTTGATATACACAGGTATATTATTATTAATACGCATGTAAGTATTTCCCACACATGCGGCAGATAAATCTACTTGTTCTGCTAACCTAACTTTTCCTATCTTAGTCTGGTTATCTCGAACTAGTCATCTCAGTCATTGTGTGTACGCCCTAAGAATAACTTTATCAAGGGACGCAAGCACTGTTGTCTTCTGCTTGGTCTGATGGAGTTATTTTCCGATCAAACAAGCGCCGACACTTAGGGCAATTTACCAAATTCGTTTTTGGAGGGGGCAAACTAATAACATACAGAAAGATTGTTTTACAAATGGAAACGTTAAACCTAAGAAAAATATGGGCTACAAGCTTAGGAACATCTTGACTTTTAAAGGTAGGAAAACAAAAATCGTACATGTTTACCCCATTGTGTTCCCAGTTGAATCAAATATGTACCTGCATATTATTTGGACCTGACGTTGTCAAAAATTGAGTTAATTTTCTGCTTGACCTGTAATGTCTTTTTAAATTTATTCTGTAAACTAATACTACCTAAGTAAACTATTCTGTCTGTATATGGGATCAAAATCAGGACCATTGTTATTGGAAGTCTTCTGTGTACCTGACTAATCCATTTTCTATATTGTTAAATTTAATAATAGTTTGCTAACAAAAAAACTATTTTTTTTGGTGTGTAAACATCAGGATCAATCTAGAAGGTTTTGTTCCATTAGGTAATAGTTTTTATTTTAGAAAATGATAATTGTGAACTAAAGTCAAGTAGAAGACTCTATAATCCTGTCATTGTAGGAAATATTCATTCATATTTTAAGTTCTAGCACAATCAAGTTGTGTTATAATTTGTGAAAGTATTTTATTTAGTGCTGGGATCTAATTCTTCTAATTATTGAAGTCAAGTGATTATTATTACAAAACTACTCTGATAATTTTTTTTACAGAGACATTCAAATGGAATTTATCTAAAAGTGTATTATAGTGATTTAACAAAAGACTGTTGATATATTAGCATTGTACAAGCTACACATCAACGTCTTTAGCTTTGGAGTTAATTTGGACTTGTACTAAATTTTACTCTGGATATTCAATTATTAGGACTCGTGATTATTTTGGATTTAATTCGTAATACTGTAAGTTCTTTTTTATTATATTTTTACTTTGTATTGTAGGGAAATAAAGTATTTGCTGAAGTTTACAAAACTTGTTTGCTTTTCACTCTTTTCTGTTATTTATTTTAAAAGCATATAACATATAATTAGGGGTTCGTCCGTGATACAAATTGCTCTAAAATGTTCCAGAAAACTTTGCTTTTGGGATTTTGATTAACATTGGTTTGGAAGTTTCTAAATCTCAGGCATAATTTCACATTTTAAAAATCTTTAGTGAAACAAACAAGCTTTTAATTTTAAAATGGAGATCTTTATTTCAAATCCTACCCAAGAACAATTAGACTCCTTGAAGAAGAACGAAATCCTTCAGCTTGCCAGAAAATGTCATCTTTCTGAGGCAAAGACTTCTTTAACGAAACAAGAAATAAATACATATTTGGGTCCAATATTTGGTGGAAAAGAATGTTTTGGATAAAAGTACTTTGGATTTTATTGTTAAGTCTCCATTTGACTCTAACTTACAAGCTCTGGAATTCAAACAAAAGCAAAAAGAAAAGTAAGAAAGAGAAATGCTGAGAAAAAAGGAAAGGGAATACTAATTTAGGTTAAAAGATTTTAAGTTGGCAAGTAAAAAGCAATATTCCACTTTACACACAAATTCAGGTCTTGTTGCAAAGAATATTTGCTATGTATCCCCTTTGAGAGAAGTAGAAGTAAAGAAATATTTTGCTGAGTTTGAAAAAAAAATTGCTGAAAATTAAAATGGCCAAGAGAAATTGGACTTTATCATTATAAAGCGCAGTTTATGGCAAAGCCCTAGACACCTATACTTCAGTGTCAGTACAACAAAGTGCTGCTGTGCTTAGTCAAGAGAGTTAATCTAAATTACAAACATCTCTGACAACTCATTTTTGGACGAGTTCAAGAACTGCATCCATAGTGACTTTAACACTTACCTTGATGAGTACAAAGTCGAAACTTTAGAAAACTCTGCTCGTACTGCTGACAAGTATTCTTTAGCTCATAAAGTTTCTTTGTCATTAAGTTTTCCATTCAAAAGTAATCTGGTTAAAAAACTCCAGTATTTCAGCCTAATAAGAAACCTTCCACGTCTCAGTTAGGCACAACTTTTAAATATTAAGTTTCTGATAAACTTGATCAAAAATCCTTATCTTTTTCTAAGTGTACCTATTGAAAGAAGAGAGTACACGTTATTCTGATTGCTAAAAATTGAACAATAAGCAACATAATCATGACAGACCTATTCCAAATGCTTACCTCTAAGATATCGAGGTCTTGGCAATGTATTAACTGCAATGCTTTTATTGGGACAAATAAAAAACTAGTCTGATTTTATTATGGAGAATTATGAACCATTCACATCTGAGGGTTCTATATCACTCTTGGTTAATTCTTCTGCCAATCATACCCCTATAAAATTATTATGGGACACAGAAGCTTCTCATTCTTTAATTATAAGGTACTTTGCCTTTTTCTGAGAAGTCTTCTAATGAGAGTGCTTGTATTCTGGTAGTAGAATACCACTTTGTTAACGTTCCTCTCCATTGTGTAATTTGTCATTAGATTTAGTCTCAGGTCCCGTGACATTGGGAATAATGATGTCTTTGCCAATTGATGACATTCTTTTATTACCTAGCTGGACATAAGGCTGAGGTTAATACTTTTGTAACTGCTAAGCCTTGTTTGGATCAGAAAGTCTACCGTGTTGAAAACAATCCCTGATTTACACCCAGCTTGTGCAAATACTATAGCTATCGCAAAGAAAATTCTTGACAATGACGTTGATCAGGAAAGTATTCATTTAGCTGATACATGCATTTATCAGGCTGTTGATGATCTCACCTTTTACTCCTTGCTTGGATCAATCTTAATGTATTGATCACAGAGACTTTCCCTTAACTACTCATTCTCGTTATTCTAATCAGGCTGACAGACGACACTCACTTGTCGTCGAACAGAAAAAAAGATCATGTTGGTTTCAGAGGGCCATTAGTGAAATTGAAGCCAAATAAGTGCCTGTTATTTTCTTTAAAATGGGGTTCTTGTGTGAAAATGGAGACAACCTGCGGTAGCTACTGGTGACGAGTTGTCAGTGAACTTTCCAATTGTAATTCCATAATCGTATAGACAGAAGTTTCTTAGTTTGGATCATGACTCTCCTTTGGCTGGTCATTTATTGATCACGAAGACATATCACAAGACCTTGAACCACTTTTATTAACCAAAAATTAAAAGTGATGTTTGTAAATACTGCACATCATGTCACACTGGTCAAATGGTAGGAAAATCCAGTCAGAAGATATGCAAGGCTCATCCGATTCCTGTATTTGATGAACAATTTAGCAGAATAATGGTAGGTTGTGTTGTAATCATACAACCAATACTTGTTGACTATAATGTGTGCGTTTTTAAAATTTCCATGAGCATTTCCTTTGAGGAATATTAAATCGAAAACGTTAATAAAGTTCTTTTTAAAACTCGATTTGGCCTTCCAAAATCTGTCCAATCTGATCAAGGGTAGACGTTTATGTCTGGAATTTTCGAGAAAGTTATATACGAATTAAGCATCCAACAATTCAAATCTCCTGCCTTTCATCCTGAGTGCCTTTAGAAAGATTTCATTAAACTTTGAAAAATATGATTCGGTCATATTGTTTTGATACAGGAAAAGATTATGATGAGGTGTTCATTTACTAGACTAGTGCTGTTAGGGTATCAGTTCAAGAATTTTGAGGATTAAGTCCTTTCGAACTAGTTTTTGGACATACTATGCGTGGACCATTGAAATTGTTAAAAGCAAACTTCTTTCTGATTAAAATACAAACATTAATCTTCTCAGTTATGTTTCAATTTTAAGCATAAGTTGTTAAGTCTTGTGAGGTTGCAAGATATAATCTGCGCTCTATACATTAGAAATGAATTTAAGGTATGATACAAATACAAAGCTAATAAATTTTGAGACTGGTGATAGAGTTCAGGCTCTCTCCCCATACCACAAATTCATGTTCAGATTAAGTATTATGGTCCTTTTCACAGTTGAAAAGAAAGAAAATGATTTAAATTATATTATCAATACTCCTGGGAGGCGAAACCAAAACAGATTTGCCATATAAATATGTTAAAGGAGTATATTGACAGAGATTACCAGGTTAATCATGCAGTTATTTTAGTTGTACATGTCCCATACACGTGGAGTTAAGCGAAGAAATACAATAGGAACTTATTGACTTTGGAGTAACAAATTTTCGATTCTAAACCTAAAACTTCTAAATTTTCAGCAACGAGAAAAAAATATAAGCACTTACTTCCAGATGTTCCTACAAGACCAAATGAAATCTACCATGATTGTGCAATTGTTAAGTCCAAATCTGCAAATCAATACCCGTAAAGGATGAACACTCGAAGAGGAATGTTTGAAAAAAGTAATTCCGTATCCACTTGAGAATGATATCGTAGAACCAAGTAAAAGTGGTCGAAGTTTACCATGTTCCTAAACCAGATAATACTATAGAAAGGTGAACAGTGTGATGTGATTTAAACAGATCTATTTCCATTACCAAGAATTGATGGTTCAATTGATAAAATTGGAAATGCAAATTATAACACTAAGTTTGACCTTCTGAATGGACTTTGGCAAATTCCACTGACATAAAGGGCAAAGGAACTTTCCGCATTCGTGACACCAGGAGGACTTTATATGAAACGATGCCGTTTGGAATGAAAGGTTCACCTAGTACTTTTCAACATTCAATGAACCTGATTACATCTGGACTTGATAATTGTGATGCTTACATCGATGAGGTCATCATATATAACTGCATTTGTAAAGTTCGTTTAAAAACAACAATTTTGAAATTCTTTGGAAAGACTCAATGATGCAAAGTTCTGAAATTCTTTTGAAGGACTCAATGATGTAGATTTGACAATTAATTTATCTACAAGTATATTTTGACTGCTTGTGTAACATTTCTAGGATATATCATGGGACATGGACATATGCCTCTGAAATCCCAGTGGTTATGAGTAAGAATAAACTGATGGAATGTTTTGGTTATGGTAGGATACTATTGGAAATTTAGTTTTATTTTTTTATAATTGCGGAACTCTTGACAACAGTATTGGGCAAGAAAACCAAGTTTCATTGGTCTGAAAAATGTCAGGAAGCTTTTGATGAGACAGAAGTCAGCAGGAAAATGGGTGCGCGTTAGCAAAACTAAACGCATTTTCGGGAAAGGTTACTTATCTAATTGGACCTGCGAATTCTTTCGTGTCACTGAAGGAGTGGGTGGCCGTTATCCTCCCGTCTATAAATTCGAAGACATGAACGAGTAAGTGTAAAAGGGAACGTTTTACCCACCCTATTAATAACGTGTGAACAAAACCATAGCCGAAGTGTACGAGATAGAAAGTATTCTCGATCGAAGAACACAAAAAGTGGGAAACGAAGTGTCAAAGAAGTCAATATATTCATCAAGTTTTGACTCTTGGATCGACGATTCGCAAATCATCGATTATAAAAATGTAACCATCAACACAGCCTCAATTGCTACCACTACAGCAGCGATCACTACTTCTCCCAGTTCTTCTTTGCAATATCTACAAAAGAAACCTTTGTGGGTGTGATGTGAAAAACGAGTGCCTAAAACGCAAATCGTCTTTCTCTGCCAAATATTTGTGGTGTATTGTGTCATCGGTGCTGTCAGTGCCAATTTGAATTTGCAAGAAGGAGACAAACAATTGTGGACCATTTTACTCAGCAGTTATCCGTCCTAGAAATGCTATTCTATTGGGAACAACAACCACGGAAGCCTTAAGTCTAACGTCAGTCACTCTTCTATCAGACACCCTAACCAACACAACAATCCTCTTTTAGACACTCTCTGACTTCTATCGACCACTAGGACACTAGAACTCTGCAATTATGAAGGACCTATTTTATTTAACGTTACCCAGTGACAGTTCCATTTAGGTGTTTCCCAATAACACTTTGTGCTGTTTCACGGCCAGATTACCTCAAGTCATCCAATTGGATCACAAAGCCCATTGAAAAGTGGCTTTGATGGAAATGATTCACCCTACACAAATAAAAAACGTCACTGAAAATCAATACTTTTACAGTAGAAGGTCTTGACCCGCAAGTGCAACAAGCCTTGGATGAACACGCTACTATAGCTGACTTTATGAAAACACACGACCCCAAAACTACTCTGTCTAATGAAAATCTCTGCAGACAATTATTTTAAAGGTCAACATTTGTTGAACGTAATTGCTGACAGATTCTTATATTTCGTGTTTGGTAAAGCTTTGGAGAAAGCCAGAAGATGTGTCACAATCGAGTACAACAAAATAGCTCGTCACCTGCCGATCAAATTTTCAGAGGACAAAATATTGGCCATTAAATTTCGTCCTGACTTGTATGACATAGAGGTGGAGACCTCCCAGTGATCAGGATTCAAAACGTTAATACCAGATGTGACTAGTAAATAAGATTTTGCGAAATAGTTTAGATTTCCTGTAGAAATGAACCAATGTCTAAATTTGAAGTTTGTGTTCTCCGATGTGGTTGAGTACAATGTGGTGGGACACACCTTCGTGCCATTACTGCGTATCATTCCTTTCAAAAGTGGTTTCTGCCACGGCCGCTGACGAGGAAGTTGGAAACACCTACCACAGTCACCACGAATCTGTACATCATCACTATTTGCCCGCCAGTAAGTCGTATTTCAATACTCTCAACATTGGTATAGATGTAGATGTGGGACAAAATATTCCATTCATCAAAGGGAAAGTCACAGTCACTATTTTCGATAAGGATTACTCTAACCTCTTGTCCGTCATGTATCCTGTGTATCAAGGTGTATCTCGACAACGATGACTTTGTTTAGAAGATATGCTAAAATCAACGTTTCATTTAATGGCTCCTGTGTTGAAACTAATGATGACACGCGGATTGCATGATTTAAAAGATAATGCTTTGACGTATGGCAAAGAATTTCTCCACAATGTTTCTATTGACAAAACAAAACTCCAGAGAAACTTTCTTGAAAACAGACAAAGACATTTTAGGCCGACGAGAAACTCCTATAAATGTTCCAGACTCTGCTGATTCAGTTATTCCTACTGCCCTGACACAACAGCAAGGACCAGGAAAAAAATTGACGAAGACACCCATTAAGTGGACTTCACATCCCTAGAGCTAGAAAGACTACAGGTTTTGAATCAACAATTTCAACGTCATGAAAAATTTTGTTTGTCCTCGTAGCAATATCCAGAAACAAGTGCTCATATTTGATTAGTTCATTTCTTTCTTGTTGCAACTGTAAAAGTTTCTGATCAAGATTTTTCATAATTTCCGAATTCCGAAGATTTTTCGCCCCAAGTCCAACGGTATCCAATTGAATTTCTTCACATTAATCCTCAGTTTGTGGGACAGGTACCACTAAATTAATTGTATTATTTACTGAGTTATCTCTTTCAATATACTCCTTAACATGTTAATGTGGCAAAATTGTTTTGTTTTCGTCTACCAGGAATATTTATGCTGTAATTTAAATCATTTCCTTTCTTTTCAACCGTGACGATAATAATTGACCTAAGGTGCATTTTGTGGAATGGGCAAGAGAGCGAAAACTCTATCACCAGGCTGAAAACACATATCCCTTGAGTTTTTATCATATCTTGATTTCATTCTGGATTGAGTAGATCTCAGATTTGCTCTTGCGACTTCACAAGCCTTTGAGAATTTGTACTTAAAATCAGAAACATAGTCAAAAAGATTGAACTCAGTATCTTCATTTGAAAGAAGTTTCTCTTTCAACAATTTCAAATGTCCACACACAGTATGTCCGAAACTTGTTCGAAGGGACTGAAACATAAAGATTCGTGAACAGACTTCTTTACAGCCAACAAAAGTAAATGAATGTCTGCACCCCACTATTTGCTAGTATCAAAACAATAAGATAATCATGTTCTTTAAAGTCTGATAAATCCTTTCTAATGCTCCTTGGCTCTTAGGATGATAGGCAGAGGATTTAAATTGTTTAATGCCCAATTTGTGCATAGCTTGCTGGTGACATGAAATTAGACCCTTGATCTGATTAGACAGATTAGGGAAGGCCAAACTGAATATAAAAACTTCATTAAAGCTTTTACTATAGTTTTGTTTTTAATATTCCTCAAAGGAATTGCCTCTGGGAATCTTGTTGACGCACACATTATGGTCAACAAATATTGGTTGCCAGACTTTGTCATAGGTAAGGGACCAACACAATCTACCATAATTCTGCTAAATGGTTCGTCAAATGCAGGAATTGGTTGTAGATGAGCCTTAGGTACCTTCTGATTGGGTTTTTCTACCATTTGACAAGTATGACAAGATCTAAAAAATTTACAAACATCACTTTTGATTTTTGGCCAATAAAAGTGAGTCAAGATCTTGTGATAAGTCTTATTAATCCCTGATTGACGAACCACAAGAGTTTCATGGTCCAAACTAAGTATTTTCTGTCTGTAAGATTTTGAAACTACAGTCTGATAGTTCACTGACCGTTCGTCATTAGCAGGTACCTCGGGAGGTCTCCATTTTCTGTTCGACAAGTGATTGTCGTTTATCACCCTGATTAGATAAAATAGAATTAGTATTTAAAAGAGGATCACTATGATCAATACTACCCGATTGATGGAAATTAGAAGTGAAGGTGACCTCATCAAAAGCCTGACCAATGCACGTGTTAGCTAAAGGAATGTGTTCTTTATGAAAATCATTCTCTAAAGCTTCCTTTGACAAAGCTCTTGTAACTGCACAAGCTGGATAAAGCTCAGGGTATTCTTTTTCAATTGGTTACAATTCTGATTCAAAGAAGGCTTGTCAGTTAAAGTGGATCAATCACAACATTGTCTACAGCTAGATCGCTGCCTAGCAACAAATGAATGCACTCAACGGGTAGGTTAGACGCTCAGCCGACTGTCACAGGACTTGAAACTAAGTCTGATGACAAATTTACAGAATGGATAGGAACATTAATAAAGCCGCACTCTACTCCCTGAATGCGAGCAATCTCATTAGAAACATAACTTTTTATAAGAAGGCAAAACAACTGACACTTAAAAACTCTGAGAAGATCCTTTATCTCTTAAAATTTTAATTGGGATAGGATCGGCCTAATGACCATCTCTTAAATAACTGTTCGTTTTCTCTAGCAAATTCAGCATAAGTCTGCCCAACTTTCTTTCTATAGTTTCTGAATTTTTGCTGAAAAGCCTCCCGGACTAACGCACAACCCTTTAATATGCACTCCTTAACCAAATTATAATCATAACTCTGTTGTACTGACAGGGAATTGTAAATATCTCTAGCTTTACCAACTAGTACACACTGTAGTAGCTGAATCATATATTCCCTTGGCCATTTTTTCAAATTTTCTACAGCTTTTTAAAAACGAGGAAACTATTTGTCTAGTTCTATTTCTCTAAAAGGGGGAACTGCCCTAATATTTTTTTGCAATGTCAAAACTTGAATCTGTATGTGAAGTGGAACCATGATTGACATTTTTCAGCTCAAATTAACTCATTCTAGGTTGAAATTCCCTTTCATCCTTCTCTCTTTGTAACTTTACCTCTCTCTCTCTCTCTCTCTCTCTCTCTCTCTCTCTCTCTCTCTCTCTCTCTCTCACACACACACACACACTCTCTCCTGTCTCTCTCCTCTTTTTCAAATTGTAATTGTTTATCTTTCCCCATCTTATGTCTTTTTCTCTTTCTCTCTCTCCTCTTTTTCAAATTGTAATTGTAATTATTTCTCTTGCAATTGCATTTATTTCTCTTTTTTTCCTTTCTGAAGCTCGATCATCTTTAACGCTACTTCCACATTACATTTCATTTTTATTTCCATTGCTTTAACGTCAACGTCTGTCATGACCTTACTGACTGACGCCAACACACTTTTATCAAAGTCACTTTTCCTTACTAAATATTGGATCGAAATATTTTTAATTTCTCGTTTCGTTAAGGAAGATTTTGCTTCAGATGATCGTACATTTTGGCCTGTTTAAGCAACTCATCTTTCTTAAGACTATCCAGCTGCTGTTCAGCTGGATTAGAAAGAAAGGTTTTCAATTTTGATGACATTGTAAATTAAAGCCTGTTGTTTTCACTTACGATTTCAAATAAATATGCAAATAGCACTTGGGATTTAGAAACTAGGAAATTGAAAATTAAATTCAAAACAAATTTATGAAATATTTAACCAAAATTCACATATCTTGGACGATCCCCCTATTTTATTTGTTACTTGACAAGGGCTCGTACTCAGTAACAAAGAAAAGAGTGATAGCCCAACAAGTTTTGTATATTCTAAAAAAGAATTTAATTTGTTTCATGTTATAGTTAGTTGTTAGTTATTTGTTGAATAACAAATGCTGTATTTTAAAAAATGTGTGTCATTTATTTCTAAACATTAGTGTGAAAATATGCTCCTTGACTTCTCTCTATCTCTCACCATGACATGAGCTATCCTAACTTTCCGATGCAACCAACACCCAGTAGGGATGTTTGCTATCGTCACCGCGTTTGTACCATATAAAGCGAGTTGGTCTTCAGTCTGGCCATCCATGGCTGACTCGTCTACCTATGAACACGCCTTCCAAACTAGCTAGGCTGAACGAAGCTTTTGTTAATTTACATCGTGTCAGGCTAAACCTGATACCGAAGCCTTATGACATAAAGAATGGCAGGATGCTATCATAGCCCAAGACCTTGTAGAAGAGGTATTCAAAGAGAAAACCAAGAAAGAACAAGAAGAGGTTTTGCTGACTGTTTTTGTGTTGGCACCAAATAGTTCTCCTTCTTTTTACAAATACGCAGGCCTTATTCTGTAGGAAAAGCCAGCTGCCAGACGGGGATGCAATCTTAGACAGTAAAATGTGAAATGGGAGTATGAATGGAGCCGACGATGCGTGTGTGTAGCTAGATCTGGAAGTGCCGACATTAGCCGGGTACATCTGAAGTTCTGGAAAAACAGCCCTTCTCAGAGCTATCCGGATCTCTAGAAAAGAGACTATATAAGTTTCCATTTAGTGTGTGCAGAGTTGTGTGATTATAAACACTATCTCCTTTTATTCTTTCGCTTTCGTTTGTGTGGATAGTTTATATTTTTTTCTTCTCATCCGTTTGTGTGGATAGTATATAATATGTGTTTTTCTTCTCATCCGTTTGGGTGGATAATATGTTTTATGCCTTGGTTTTCTTTGTGTGGATAGTATATAATATGTTTTTTTTTTCTTCTCATCCGTTTATGTGGATAGTGTATACAATGTGAAGTTAGTGTAAGGGATGTTTTCCTTCACATCCGTGCTTCAAATATATAAAAGCATAGGATTCGTCATTCGCGCCATTCTACACAGAATAAAAAGGAGCAGCAACATGTATCTATTTAACAAGTTAAGAGATAATTGGTGGTGGATGATAGATGTAGTCCATTTGGTGTAAAGACTTCAAAAGTATTGGAAGTTTCCAGTCAGCCTAGAGTTTATGACCAGACTCCAAGTAGCAAGCAGTCATTTATAAATTATAATAATGGAAGAAGCAAATAAAGTAAGAGGTTTAAACTAGCCAAATGTGTCAGAATAGGAACCTTAAAGAAGATATTTGATATTGTCATTGTTACTATCCTGTAGTTAAATTATATGTGTTAAAATTTGTTTTTTTTTTCTTCTAAAGTTTTCTTTTTCTTTTTATTTAACTTTTATTTCATTTTTACATCATTAAATATAGTTATTGTTATGATGATGATTATGTTTGCATGGGTTTGATATTTTGTTAGAAACATCATTTTTACTTAAAACGTAAATTTTACTCGTATAAGCACGTTTTTTGAATGAAGATTTAATCCTTCGTGAGTGTGTACATGATTTGACGTATTAGTTTGCTTTAAATGCTCAGTTACCTGTAATAAATATTCAGTCGGTCATAAACGAGAGTCACATCATAACATCATACAGAGTGTCTAATACCTTAAAAGGTATTCATGTGTTGGAAAGAGCTGTTCGTTCTTAAGTCCGAGGAACAACATGTGTTTTGTTAGTGGTGGTAGCTGTACTTCATCAACATTCTAAACAATAATTATTTTCATTGGAGAACTACACAACTGGCTTTGGACAGAGGCATTTGCTGAAATTGTTTTTAAATTGGAGCAGAACAATACAAATTGTGATTCACAGTGAAAGTTCTGGACATTTTGTATTAACCTTCGTCTGAAGTCTTTATCCACCATTTTGGAACTGAAATATGATGCAGACTATATCAATTTATAACTGTTTATTGACAGGCCTTGTATATTTTCATAACTTTAAAACAAATACTACCCTTTTACTTTGCTTTCTAGGGAAATAAATTATTTTTGTTAAAATTTGCAAAGCTTTTTGTCGTCACTCTTTTATTTGTGTTACCTTAAACGAGCTGATAAGCAACATCATCGAAGTGGAATCTTTATTGGAAGGTATCTTCCATTTAACAGAATGGTCTTTTGTCATAAAGTACTTAGACAATATAAAGAAAGCTGAAAGACCTGACGAAAAAGGTGTTGGACGAAGAAGTCAAGATCAAGGAGACCCGGGCAAAAGAGAGGAAGGACAATGAAAACAAAAAGAAGAAAGAGGTGTTTGACAGAATGAACAAGAACTGGACAAATGTGCAAGAGAAATTTAGAGCTCTGGGACATCCTGACTCGATGCCAGAATAAGAAAAGAATAAGAAAAAAGGAATTATTGGGAAATTAGGGAGGAACAAGCGTAGAAGATAAAAGAAGATGAACCCAAATGCCCTTTTCAGGGCTACTCAATCGTCTCGAAAAGATTGATTTTCTCTAGCCTAATTGTTTTAGTCGATTGTATATATTTATGTTTGCTTTAAAACAATAACTCTCTTGCGTAAATTACTTTTAGTCGATTTTATATTCTGTGTGACATATTGATGTTCATCAATCAATGGTTGTGTTTTCCTTGTCTCTACTGTATTTGTTCCTTCTTAGAGCAGTCGCACGCATTTAGGTCAGCCCCTTGCTACAGTGTTGCAAGTGTCCAAAATCATGACATTACCTTACTTGTTCCATTCCTCTTGTCCCTACACAAAATTTCTATTGTCCCTATATCGCCACAGGGTGTGCCATTTGTCCCTAAAAATCGTGTCCATGAAGGGCCGCCACACCTTTTTGACTGGATTTTCCATAGTCACTGAATCGCCCCCCATTACTACTAAAAGATAACAAATGAATGTTAGCTCAGAGACCAGATCTTGGTTCCATAGCATTGTATAGCGTTATCATACAACGTCATAGGCTCTTTCGCTTGAGATGTTTTCTGCATACATGAACTTACGCGACTGTGTTAATTCTTGCATAGCGTTATCATACAACGTCATAGGCTCGCAAAGGTGAAGAATGTGTGAAAATCTACAACGGGTTGGCCTAAAATTCAAATTGTAATTAAGCAAAAGTCGATAAAAATATTTGAGAGTAAGTATAACAAGATAAAATTTAGATAATAAATGAGTGAAATTGCAAAATATTTAATATATTCTGATTTGCTACAAATATTAAATAAAACTATTAGAATGGAGCCGAATGAATAAATGACAGTTACAACTTGTACAAAATTAAAAATGAATCCTTTGATGCACTTCTAAATTACGTTATTAAAAGGATGTAAAGTTTCAAGAGAAGTATTGCAAAACTCAATGAAAATGAACGCCTCAGAAATTAATTAAAGTTAACACAACATGAATAAAATCATTTCATCAAGCAGTTGCTGGACAGGCATTTAGTACAATAGCAAGCTCATACGAAACAACTAAAGTAAAAGTCGTAGGTCATGTATGCGCATTTACTACTAAATTTGTTCAACGAAAGTATTATATTAAATACATTTTTTGAAGGCTTTACACCACAACTGTCATCAAAAATCTTCCAGAAGAAAATTATCGATTGCTATGTATTTTTACAATGTTGGCTAGTTTCTAAAATTGGTCAAGAAAATATCGAATTGAGTCTAATAGTTACATAATAGGGTAGTACGAGTTTCTTTATCAATATGCGAGGCTTTAATTGTGACACCACAGTGCGAGACATATAAAGGTATGTAAATTCAAACTAAAAACTGTCACTAAAATAAATAAGTGTTGAACACATGCATGACCTGTATGGCTTTTACTATAGTACTATACTAAATGCTCTGCACCTTAACTGTCACTAAGAAACTTCCAGACTAAAATTATCTTTCGCTATCGACCTTTACAATGTTGGCCAAATACTAAAATTGGATCAAATTCAGAGTGCATTCAGTGGAATTGTCACAATCGAGGGACGCACTAATTTGTTTATCATTATGCGAAGCTTTCATTGTGATATCACATCGCGCAACATTGAATCCGGATTGTACGGGGCTACACCTTTATGTTCGTTTCGTTCAAAAAATGTATAGTACATTAACATTATTATTATTATTATTATCGTGTGCAATGCGTGCTCGGCCATTTAACAGTGTCATCATCAGAAACATGCAGAGCCCGCAGTCTACAGGGGCACTTTGTCAGTGGACAGTGGACAGTTGTTCACAATGTATGACATGATCAGAAGAGCTCCACAGCAACATGAAGAGTCAGCGGCCTGGCCCCATTGGAAAATGCTGACTCCACAACTATCCTGTCCTGTCCGAAAGAGGTTCAGTGTGGTCCACAGATGCCGTGAAAGGTTGAAGCCAGGAGGGCAGATAGATGACTTAGCTATGAGGGAGTGGTTTACAACATCTGTTGAAGACCAATCAACACTCCATACAGGTGATCGAGCTCAGACAAGAGCGCAATACTCGGCTGTCGAATAACAGAGGACTAGTGCTGATGTCTTGAGTGTCTGAGCACTAGAGCCCTAGGTTGAACCATTCTCTTTGCGGATTAGGTTGTTTCGAGTGCTACGTTTTACTGAAGATTTCTTCAGGTGGTTGTAGAATGTCAACGAATTGTCAAGAGTCCCACAAGTATCGTGTTTTATTTGCTTCCAATTGAGGATGATGCAAAACTCACAGTTCGCGTATGCATTATTAAGATGGAAGACGCCGAAGACTCTTTGTTGCGCTTGGCTGTAGATGCCATTTCTTTGAGAAGTCAGTCGTATCCTCCATGTCCTTGTTCAGTACCCCCTCAAACTCAACAAATAGGCGACTTTGGGTTTCGAGGGCAATGTTTTCTGCATATATGAACTTACGCGACTGTGTTACAGGTAAGTAATTTATATAGACATTGAACAAACTTGGCGAAAGAACAGACCCTTTTGGGAGACCATTAGTTTGACGCTGCCACGAGCTGCAGCTCTTTCTGATGTGCACTCTCAAGCACCTGTTGCGAAGGAATAGTTCAATAGTCCTAACTATCCAGCGCGGCAATACTGTGGACATTTTGAACAGCAGCCTTCATTATTGATTTTGTACTACGGAGCCTGAACTATGATCATCCAAAATTGCGAGGATGCATACGAATCCAAATGAAGCGAATACTTGCCACTTGAATGCATGTAAAATGACACCCATTACTGAAATAGTCGATGTTGAATGCCAACATGACATGTGTGACTTTTACTATAGACCAATGTAAAAATGTGGTTATCTACCCTGTCTACTAGAGCGCGCAGCTGCAGACTTAGAACTTCCGGTAAGTACATAGAACACGCAGTTGACTAAAGCTGACATTGCTTGTGATGGCACATACGTATAGGGGCATCTGTTCACATGCCTGTGTGTTGGAATAATATTAATATTTATCATAGATGGATATATTTTACACAGAATTTAATTGTTCATTATTGCATTGCTGCTATTTGTTTGCATATGAGTGGATCAGTAGCCCTCTAGGCAGTCACTGAATGTTTAAACGAGAACGTGAACTAGTTATACATATAGAGATGAGAACATTTTATTTAATCAAAGAAGCTAGAAAATTAAGCAACTCATTAATAGCATCACATATCAAATAAATGATAATAATTGTACGTTTATCAGGTATTTAATTTCTTTATTTATTATGTCATTCATTCATGGTTATGAAACGCTTATTAAGTCATTGACAAGCAGAACTGTAGTAGCAACAGCTACATCATTTATTTTAGGCATTCACATGCTGATTAAGTAATGTTTTGTTCATTGCACTTTATTAGTGCAAATAATATCTTAGATGTATGTTAAATGTTAAACATTGTGATTTAAATATAAACAAAGCCATGTAATGCTAAACAGAATTTGACTAATGTTTTCAGCATATATATATGTGAATACAAATGTACATTATGCACATTGCGATTTTGTCAGATGTCTGTATAAAAGGAGTGCGGTGTTGAACTCTGAGTACCAGTGAATCAGCTGTTCAAGAAGAAGGCTCCCATAGTAATATTTTAGTGTACATGCAACATACATTACCTTGGATAATATAATCATTTTAATTAAAAAAGTCACAGATTGTTTTACCTAAAGGTTAGTAGATCTCTAGTATGTGAATGTACAGTTATATTTATAACCTCGACACATTCCTGAGATAGAAAGAAAATATTGACAAAATATCTTAATGATCATAATAAAAACACAACTGTAATAATGTATATTTTATGACATTTGACTATTCTTTAAGTAATAATGGTGGATGCAAGTTTTGTTCAAGTTTTCCATATATTGTATGACTGATCGGTCAGAGATATTGGTTGCACACCATGTATCAGTCTGAATTTTTATCTTCCCATGCTATATATTTATTTTTTTATTTTCTCGTGTATCCGTAGATCTGCAATATTTTCAGTCTGTTGTACTTCGCGCTTGGATAGCTACTTACAAATTTTAAAGGGGGGGGCTAATGAGATCTATACATATTGGGGTGGTAGGTCTGATAAAAAAAACCTTATCTACTGTAATGGCAACTCTTTCGTCTCATAGGTACAAAATGCCACACAAAGTAAACTTTACTTGTCTCCCTGATTGCACCACTTCATCCAAATGTTTCATTCTTCCGAGACCGATGTGAACCCGTGCAAGGTAACCCTTTGTCCATCTATCCACGTATTACTTTAAATGGAACAAATTAAAAAAAAAGATTTCTTTTGTTGGCATTTTAAAAGTCAAACAAATCAACTCGGCGCGCTGTAAGCCATGAAATCAATACTTGCCGGAAGTTGGTTTCACAAGCTCCCCTGATGCAAAAGAATGCTGCCCTAAGGCCAGGTATTTCACGTTTTCACATTCGTCTATATGGCAAAAGACAATACAAAAGGTTTAATAGGCTATATTAAACAAATTAAAATGAAACTGTGTAATATTCTGTTTTCAATACGAATTTTAAATAAACCATTTTAAAAAAATGTTTAAAAAGCGACTCTCAAGTGTCATAGATCATCATCCAGTGTCTCACCAATTGCATGCTGATGACACCCAAATATACAAATCTAGCCATCTAGCTGAAGCTGAAGCTACCATACAAGGCATAGAGAGGTGGGTTTATGATGTCAAATCATGGATGACATGTAACAAGATGCAGATGAATGATGATAAAACTGAAGCCATCCTGATTACAAAACAAAGACTTTCTTATTCACATCCTTTACCTCATACAATAAATATTAGCAACACCAACATTAAATTCAAGCAGTCAGTACGAAACCTCGGTGTCACTATTGACAGTACTCTCTCATTGCACCAACATGTCATGAACATATGCCGGGCTGCATTATCTTGAGCTGAGACGCATCAGCTCCATTTGCAAGTATCTGTCAGTTGATGCCACAAAGACACTCGTGTGTTCCTTAGTACTTTCAAGACTGGACTATTGTATTTCAGTTCTGTCTGGTTCATCTCAATATCTACTTCAGAAATTTTAAAAAGTTCAAAACACTGCTGCTTGGATCATCCTTAGAGTACCACGATCAGAGCATGCCTCTCCGCTGCTATGTACCCTACACTGGCTATCCATACGATCCAGAATTAAACACAAAATTTGTTCTCTGTGCTACGTTTCTTTGACGGGCTCCAGTCCAACATACCTATCTGACCTCACCCATGTTTTTGTGTGTATTCTGTTGAAAATAGACGCATAATTATTGCAGATCAGTTTCTAAGGTGTTTACTTTACATAGATCTGTAAAATATGGAACAACACGCCTACCTATATAGCAATGTTTTATGTATTTAGTAGGAAGCCATTGTTTTATATATCCATTCATCATGCGTCAAATACGTAGACTTTTCCGATTTGACGCACAAAAATCGTGGCCGGTACGTTAATTGACGCACCCCAATGTTATGTTTTGCTGATTAACACACATAAAGGTTTGGTGTAATTACTTTAATGGCTTGGTTACAACTCTCCCAAACGGGAAAACACGCACATCAGTTTCTTACGCTAGTGTTATCTTAAGACATATAGGGTTACAAATGAGTGTAGAGCCTGGAGCTGACCTTATGTGACCTGTAACTGTCAGATCTTTTGTTGCAACAGATGTTAGAACCGTGTATTACCATACACAATAAAGAGGCAGAAAATAAACACATGATTTTAAAGTAATTCTCAAGAGAAACTATTATTTTATGCACTGCCTTGTCAAGCAACTGGCAACAATTTCCATTCGCTGAATAGTATGCCTTGCGTTGTTCCAAGATACTGTCATCTTTCAACTGAAAATGGCGCCGAAGGCAAAAAAAAAGTAAAATGGATCCGAAAGAAACGAAATTATATTTCGGATCGTATTTATGTCCTACCGATGATAACAGTAATGTTATCCAGCCAGTGATGCCTTCATCATCTAAAGGTAACGGTTACTCGTAAGATGAAACATATCTTTTTACAGCAGTGTTTCAAAACATACAGCTTGCTACATTTTCATAAAAATGTTAAGTCGAGTGAAGAATGCAAAAGTGAAGACGCCTTTATGTTTTGTCATATATGTACAGAGGCTAAAAAGAAAAACTCTATTTTCAAATCTGCAAAAACAAGAACTTTCAGAACAGTACATTGACAAGGAATACTGGATTGCTAGAACACAAACTGCTGATTGAAGGCCTACAACACCAGGCAGATTGGAATGCAGTTTTACAAAAGCATTCTACCAAACAAGACATAGCAGTGAAAGTGCTACTGAAGTGTGTACATTAGCTGAGTGTAGAAGACATCCTTTTTAAAATACAAATCTCTTCTTAATTTAATACAAGACTAAACGGCTGAAGAAATAGATTCCATAGGCATTTTGAAGAATTCCGCCATTCAGCATGTATTGGCTCCCACCTGTTCAGAGTTACTGGAGAGCCTATCAAATGTTGTTAAGGATATTCTTATACGTGATCTGCAAATTCCCGATTTGTGACAGCATTGGCAGATAAAAGCACTGGCATAGCCAACGAATAAACGCTTTTTCATATACGCTTAGATTATTTCTGATTGCATGAAGCCATCAACAAGATAATTCTGGCAAGGGAATTGCAGATTCCACACTATAGGAATTTCAGAAGAGGAGAATTGTACCAGAAAAGATCATGCGATTGGGATCTGATAAAGCATTAGTGATGACAGGGAAAAAATGGTAAGTTAGAATTTCAATCTTTGTTTTATCCTGTTTTCATTATTATATGAAATGCAAAGGTGCAGTCAATTATTAAGTTTTTAATCATGTGATTCAATTTATTTTATGTAGTTCTACGGAATGAAATAAATCAATTCAGTTTTATAGAGATCAATACTATACTACTATAACTAAAAATGTAATTTATAAATATTATTAATAAATATGAATCCTGTCTGTACAAAATATTTTTCTGTCTGTGCGGCAATAATGATGCGTAAAAATTCCTCAAATGTAGAATGTTCATTGTGTGGCCCAAAGATTAGCATTATGCACTTCACAGGAAGAAGAATTCATCCATCAACTAAAGCAACATCAACAAATACTAATCTGTTTTATTATTTCAAGATGGGTTTATATTTCAAGAATGCCAACTAGAATTTTTTTAATTGATTATTATTGATGAGTCAAAATGTAAATTATTATATGCTCATTTTTTTCTCCGTTAACTTTACATTGTCAGAATCGTTTAGTATTTTCCGATATTGCACACCTTTATATTGAACTTCTCGCGCTTAGTTGAAAATAATTATTTTTTAACGTAAACATTTTTTTAAATAAATGAATTAAAGCAGATATTTCGTTGGATGCCACATACCAGTAAATATTTTATAGACTTACACATACAGACTGCTTTGGCACATTCCGCGTTTATCTTTTTGATACATTGTTTCAGGTTTAGACTAAATATAGACACCTTACAGGGTCCTTATAAAAACACGCAAGTTATCCACATAAACTGTCTTCTACAATGACAAATATATACTTACAATTTTACATTCTAAATTTCCTCAAAAAATATACTTTCGTTGTTCTGTAAATCTGAATTACATGAACCATGTCATGGGTTCTCAAAGTTGATTACACATTTTTAAATTTGTACTGTAATTTCGAGTATGTTCCAGTGCATTTACATCCTTCTTACTGCACTCAAAATGAAATAAACATTAATTCCATAGAATCGTTTTGCTAATTGCAATGGAAAGACTTCATAATTTTCCCACATTATGACCCGAATCATTCAATAACAGAAAAGAAAGACGCATGCCGATGTCAACACACTTCAATACGATTAAATTGGCAGACGCTGCCGGAATCCGATGCAAGACATTTCATGTAGACAAATCCAGACGATAATACAAATTTTTTGCATCGAATCGACAAAAGGAGCAAAACGTATTCATTCCAGATGAAATGGAAAAGTTGTTGCAATGCGTATTCATTAACAATATTACTCCAAATTTCAATTTTAATTAGATCAAACGCCATTTTCTTTTGAAACTTACGTATAGCGCGCGACCAATTTCAAATTTATCTGCGCTCATTATTAATGTTGTATAATGATCCATCAGCGCTTATATATTTAGTTTGAAATACTTTATACATTTAGTTTTTTTATTTCTTGTAGTGTATTTTTGTTTATATATTTAAGCCTAGGGAAGAATAAGAAATGAGCAAATAATAAAAAGGTTAATGTATTTGTTTGAGAAGATATGAACTCATTTTGTCTGTAAGGTGGCTGTCGTATTTTTATGCCCTCACCACAGTTTTTAGAACTTTGGACAGTGTCCTTACATATCTAGCAGAGTGCCCTTGAATGTGGACTAAAGAAAAAGGCAAGTCAAATCATCTATTTCCATCTTAATACAATATAACCTACCTGATGATAGATGCCATGGCACTATTGACTATCCTTTTACATTTTTTCCAGACTTAGAATGTGGATGTTGCTCTTGTAAAGGTACATTCCAAAATTAAATCTCAACATAATTTTAGTAGTCCCATTTGAAGTTAAGACATTGTTCTGGTGACAGATGTGTTTAACTGAAGTTTCAAAAGTATAATTTATTTCTAGCTAACGAACCCAACTAGTCATCCATATTATTTTTACCAGTCCACGACCATTCAGTAGTTAATTCTAGAGTCCTTCATTTTAGCTTTTGAACACAAGAATAATTTTTGTCCTCTTATAATTTATAGGTCAAGTTGGACTTGTGTGTTAAAGACCTGGAAAAGCTGAAGACCGTAAACACACCACACCTCGAAAACCTCACAGAAGATTTTTCAGACAAACATTACAGCACAACAAGCAATATCATGATACAAAAGATGGTAATAGCAAATATCAAATCAAGGTAATTGTTTGCTTGGTTTAATGAAGTAGTATAATTTATTTATCAGAGCTTTTTTCTATTTTTATATTCGAAACATCAGTTGGATGAATGAGCCAGATATTTTGAGTTTCATTTAATACCTTTTATGTTTAGTAGTGAATATATTGTTGTTTTATTACCATAAACAATATTTAACGTTGTTTGTAACCTCTTGATTTTTATAACCTAAACTTCAGATTCCCTAATAATGACATCCTGACATCCATCAGTGTCCTGTCTATGAGGACTCTGTCCATTTTAGACAAAAATCAACTGGATTATGGTCAGAATGAAATTCAGACACTCGACAACTTTTATGGTACAGCCCAAACCATAACTTGGGAGAAAGATAGGGAAGATCAGCAGAAAGTAACAGAGCACCTGTTTGGCCCATATCAAACTGTAGATGAGTGGTACATGATCAAGCATGTGGTAAAGGCAGAACAATATTCATACGACCAAATGTGGAAACTCTGGTACCTTTTTAATAAATATCACAAGGGTGAATTCCATAATCTGTGTATATGGGCCAAACATGCCTTCACTTGCAGTGTGCACACTGCAGGATAGGATATTAACCACCCTTTAAAACAGGCATGGGATTCATAAACAAAGATACCTGATGCTTGTTAAGATTGATGGGGAAGACAAAATTATCTTCGTTTTTGAGGAAGCTTTGTTGAAATGGAAGAAAACAAAATATAAAAGTGTGTTAAAGCATGAAATGATATGTTAAATTGTGAACGGTTTACTGATCAGAGTTACATTTTAGAAGACTTACTCGGTGAAAAAATGTCACGATGTGTGGGATAAACTCTTCTCTGCCTGCTAGCCAGATTAATAAATTTAGTCACTACTACCCGTTGTACTATCTGCTTTAGAAATAAATACATTCTAGTCACCACTACCTAGTTTTCTGTCTATTTTGCAAATAAATACATTCTAGTCACAACTACATATTGTACTGTCTGCTCTATAAATAAACACATTCTAGTCACTACTACCTAGTGTACTGTCTGCTTTCCAAATAAATACATTCTAGTCACTACTACAAAATGTGATGTCTGCTTTACATTCTAGTGACTATTAACTAGTGTACCGTCTGCTCTAAAAATAGATACATTCTAGTCACTACTACGTAGTGTACTGTCTGCTCTACAAAAATATTCTAGTCTGCCTAGTGTACTGTCTTAATTACAAATAAATACATTCTAGTCACTACTATAAAGTGTACTCTCTGCATTACAAATAAATACATTCTAGTCAATACTAACAAGTTTACTGTCTGCTCTAGAAATAAGTACATTTTAGTCACTACTAATTTTTATACTGTCTGCTTTACAAAAAATATTCTAGTAAATACTACCTAGTTTACTGTCTGCATTAGAAATTAACAAATCATAGTCACAAATAAATACATTCTAGTCGCTACAATCCAGTTTACGGTCTGCTTTATAAATAAACACATTCTAGGCACAAATATTTAGTGTTTTGTCTGCTTTACAAATAAATACATTCTAGTCACTACTACCAAGCTTACTGTCTGCCAAACAAACAAATACATTCCAGTCACTACTACATAGTGTACAGTCTGCTTTATAAATAAACATGTTCTAGTCACTACTATCTAGTGTACTGTCTGATTTACATATAAAAACATTCTAGTCACTACTAACCATTGTACAGACTGCGCTACAAATAAATACATTCAAGTCACTACTACCTAGTGTACTGATTGATTTACATATAAATACATTCTAGTCACTACTAACTAGTGTAATGTCTGCTCGACAAACACATTCTTGTCACTAATACCTAGTGCACTATTCCTTATTAAATAATTACGTTCTAGTCACTAATAACTAGTGTACAGTCTGCTTTATAAATAAATACATTCTATTCACTATTACTTAGTGTACGGTCTGCTTTACAAGTAAACACATTATAGTCACAACGACCAAGTGTACTGTTTACTCTATAAATAAATACATTCTAGTTACCCAGTGTACTGTTAACTATATAAATAAATAACCTCTAGTCACAACTATCTAGTGTACTGTCTGTTCGACTCATAAATACATTCTAGTCACTACAACCCGTTGTACTGTCTACTTTACAAACAACTACATTCTAGTCACTACCACCTAGTGTACTGTCTACTTATCAAATACATACATTCTAGTTACTATTAACCAGTGTACTATTTACTTTCCAAATAAATACATTCTAGTCACTACTACCCAGTGTACTGTCTTATTTGCAAATAAATACATTCTATTTATTCACTACTACCTAGTGTAATGTCTGCTCTATAAAAATAAACACATTCTAGTCACTACTGCCTAGTGTACTGTCTGCTTTCCTACATTCCATTCACAGCTAAAAAATGTAGTCTATTTATAAAAAACACATTCTAATCATTACTACCTAGTGTACTCTGTGCATTACAAGTAAATGCATTTTAGTCACTATTACCTTGTGTATTGTAAGAACTGGTGCACTTTGAAGTATGACTCTTAACTTATCAAAAGCTTTTTGATATTTTTAGCCCAATAAAACGTGGTTTTCTTGTTTAATAAAAATTTGTCAGCAGTTCAGCAGCAATTATAGAAAAATTGTAACAAACTTTCCGATAGTATCCAGTCATAACTAAACCTCGCGTCAGCTGCTTTTTGCTGACAAACTCTGGGAATTCAGACATAGCTTTGACCTTATCTATAGGTATAACTTGTCCACGATATGTCCTAGAAATGTTACACAAGCAAGGCAGAAATTAATTTTGGATACATTGATTGTCAAACTTGCATCAGTGAGTCTGTCCAAAGAATTTCCGAATTGTTGTTAAATGTTCTTTCCAGGTGTCGCTGTAGATAATAACATCATCATTACAATTCTCTAGATCAGAGGTAATGATTTTCATTAAATGCTGAAAAGTACTTGACGAACCCTTCATCCGAAAAAGAATCACTTTATATTTATAAAGTCCATCTAGAGTCACGAATGGCGAAATTTCATCTGCACTTTCCGTCAGTGGAATTTGCCAAAAAAAATTCTCAAGGTCAAATTTTGTGACATATTTAGCATTTCTAATTTTATCAATGCAGTCATCGATTCCGGGTAATTGAAATGAACCTGATTTAGTCACACTGTTCACCTTCCAATAATCAGTGCACATACGGAAAGTTGTATCTGGTTTCATAATAAGTATGCCTGTTGAACTCCAGTCACATTTACTAGGCTTCATGAAATAGTTTTCGAGCAAATACTGAATTTCGTTTTTCAAGTATTCATGTTTGAGAGACAACATCATGTATGGGTGTTGTTTCACCGGTTTGGAACTTCAACGTCATGAACAATTGGTTGTTTACGTATGAACGTCTGGAAATAAGTGTTCATATTCAAATAATAATTGTTTAAGTTCGTTATTTTTTGTTGTTGTTGCAAATGTGAACGTTTCTAGTCCACATTAATCATAATGTCTGAATTCTGAAGATTTCTCACTCTAAAATCAATACAATCCCATTGCATTCCATCACTTAAATCCTCACTGAGTGGAACAGGTACAACTAAATTAACTTTATGATTAACCGGGCTATCTCTTTCAATATACTGGTAACTTATTTAGATCCCAGGAGTAATATTATTATAATTTAACTCATTATAATTTAAATCATTCATTTTCTTCTTAACTTTGTAAGGGCCGTAATACCTAATCTGAAGAAATTTTGAAGAATGAACAAGAGAAACAGAGGTCGAAGTGAATTATGGTTTGACAATGGAGAGCTTTTCAATGGGGAGAACTTCAATGAAGATAACTTTTAAGTGTGGTACTCCAAAGTTCTCTCCATTGAAGTTCTGTCAAACAATAAATTCCCTTTTGACTTGAATTGCTGGATGCCAAATTTAAGCATAATTAGCTAGAAAATTCCTAACATAAAATTTGACCCTTGATCAGATTAGACAGATTTATGAAGGCCAAATCGAATTAGAAAACTTTATCAAAAGTTTTACTATTGTTTTAGTTACAATATTCCTCAAAGGAATTATCTTTTGGAATTATGTGGACGCACATATTATGGCCAGCAAGTACTAGTTGCCTGACTTGGTCATAGGGAATGAAACAACACAGTCTACCATTGTTCTACTAAATGATTCATCAAATACAGGAATAGGTTGCATATGAGCATTAGGTAACATTAGTTTTAATATTCCTCAAAGGAATTGTCTCATTGAATTTTGCTAATGCACACATTATGGTCAACAAGTATTGGTTGCCTGAATTGGTCTTAGGTGAGGGACCGATAAAATCTACCATTGTTCTGCTAAATGGTTCATCAAATACAGGAATGGGTTGCATATGAGCATTAGGTATCTTCCGATGGGTTTTTCTACAATTTGACAAGTGTGACAAGATCTGCGGTATTTACAAACATCACCTTGATTTATGAGAGTGCAATGAAAGTGGTGATTCAAGATCTTGTGATAAGTCTTATCAATCCCTAAATGATCTTCCGCAGGAGTTTCACGGGCCAAACTAAGTATTTCCTACCTGTAAGATTTTGGAACTACAGTTTGATAGTTCACTGACCACTCGTCATCAGCAGGTTCCTCGAGAGGTCTCCATTTTCTCATAAGAATTCTATTTTTATTGAAATAACAGACAGGTACTTCAGAGGCTTCAATTTCACTAATGGCCGTTTGAAACAAACAGGAGATCTCAGGATCTTTTTCTTGTTTGATGACAAGTGATTGCCATTTGCCACCCTGATTAGAATAAAGAGAGCGAGTAGTTAAAAGAGGATCACTGTGATAAATATATTTTGATTGATCCAAGCAAGGAATGAAAGTGTCCTCATCAACAGATTGACCAATATATGTGTCAGCTAAAGGAATATTGTCCAGAACAACATCATTCTCAAGAGCTTTCTTTGCCATAGCTCTAGCAAATGCACATGATGGGTATAAATTAGGGAATTCTGTTTTAATAGGATCTACCTTCTGATCTATGGCCTGTCAGTTACAAGTGGATTAATCACAACCTTATCTCTAGCTAGGTCGATGCTTAGTAATAAATGAATGCCCTCAACGGGTAAAGAATATATAATTACGACTGTCACTGGTCTTGAGACTAAGTCAGATGACAAATTTACACAATGGAGAGAAACATTACCCAAATGGTGCTCAACTCCATGAATAAGAACATTCTTATTAGAAGAAGACTTCTCGGAAAAGGAAAAGCAGCTGATAATAAAAGACTCTGGAAAGCTCCCGTGTCCCTTAATAAAATCAGACTTGGGTTTATTAGACCCAACAAATCTATTGCTTTCAATACATGACCGTGACCTTGACCTCTTAGAAAAAAGATTATTTGAAACAGGTTTGTCTTGATTCTGTTGCTTATATTACAATTTGAAGCAATCAGAAATAACGTGTCCTTTCTTCATGCAATAGGTACACGTGGAAAGAAACAAGGAGTTTTGATCCGGCTTATCAGAAGCTTGATTTCTAAAACTTGTGCCAGACTGAATGTTAGAAGGACTCATATTAGGCCGAAATACCTTTTTACCAGTAGACTGCTGAGTGAAACACTTGCCTACAACATGAACTTTATGAGCTAAGGAATACTCGTCAGCTGTACGAGCAGCATTTTCCAAGGTTTCGATCTTATGGTCATGAAGATAAGTGTTAATATCACTTTGGGCACAGTTCATGAACTTTTCAAGAATAAAAGCTGTTTAAGACTTTCATAATCTTGATCAACATTCTTGGCTAAGCATCATCGATCAAATAATTTCTCTTTTCCTCTTGCAAATTCGACATGAGTTTGTCTAGCTTCTTTTTTATAGTTCCTGAATTTTTGCCCATAATCCTCTGGGACTAACCCATAACCCTTTAATATGCATTCCTGTTGTGCTGACAGTGAATGATAAATATCACTAGCTTTACCAGTAAGTACACATTTTAATAAGAGTTCAATGCTCCTTTGGCCATTTCAAATTTTTCCGCAATTTTTTCAAACCAAGGAAAATATTTGTCTTCTTTTTCTCTGAAAAGGAGGCAATAACATAATATTCTTAGTAACAGCAAAACTTGAATTTGTATCTAAAGTGGGAGTGTGCTTTTCACCTGCGAGCTCTATTTCTTTTTTTTTTCTAAATTAATATTCCCTCTCTTCCTTCTCTCTTTGCATTTAAATCTGTATCTGTCTCTCATCTTTCTATATGACCGTAATTGCATTAGAATCAGTTCCTTTTCTTTCTGTAATATCTGTTCTTTCTGTAACTGCAGCTCTCTCTCTCTCTCTCTCTCTCTCTCTCTCTCTCTCTCTCTCTCTCTCACACACACACACATACACACATATTTAATTGCAACCGTTTCTCTTCTTTCTTGTAACTGTATTTGTTTCTCTCTCTTCTTTCTCCAATAATATTTGTTTTTCTTCAAGCTTCAACTTCAATTCCATCTTGTATTTTAATTTAATTCCTTTACTTTTTATGTCAGAGTCGGACACAGACTTACTGATCAAATTTACTTTTATCCAAAACACCCTTTTCTACATAAAAAAACAGGACCAAAATGTTATTTCTTGCTCCGTTAAAGAAGCTTTTACTTAAGAAAGATCTTATTTTCTGGCAAGTTGAGAATTCATCTTCTTACAAACAGTCTAACTGCTCATGGGTAGGATCAGAAATAAATATCTCCACTTTTAATGACATTAAAAAAGCATGCTGATTTCACTAAAGAGTTCTAAAATGTGAAGTAATACTTTAGATTTAAACAATTCTGAAACTAGGGAAATTTAAAGTTCAAAAAACAGTTTTCTGAATTTTCTTGCCAAACTCCATATATTCCAAGGCCAAATGTGTAATTTTTTTGATACGTATCTAGGCTCTTACAAAATTTAACAAGAAAAGAGTGAAGACAAGTGTTGGAAAATTTAACAAATAGTTTATTTCCCAAGAACATCAAGGCAAAATAAGAACAAGAAACGTAATTTTTACGAATGAAATCCAAAATTAATCCAAGAATGAACAATACAAATCTTATTAATAAAATGTCCTAGATGAATTTGATTTCGAGTCCTGATGAAAATCAAAATGGAAGGCAATGACGTCTGTTGTGATCAGCGTCGTACTGATGTGTCAACAGTTTCTTTGTTGTATAACAGAAAATAATATTCCAATTTGGAATTCCAATTTGTTTTCAGTGAATGTGTTTGTCCAAGATTTCTGTATAAGCATTTAAATATTTCCAGGGTAAAGAATCACTAATTCCATAAAATAGAATTTTAGCTCAATCAGGTCACAACAAAACATCTTTAAGCGTCAATGGTTAGAGCCCAGACTGACTAAAACGTAAAACAGATGCCCGGATTGAAGTCAAATGTCCACCCTTCCCAAACAATATAGAAGCTTTTTACATGCATAGCATCACGTACGTAATCACGTACTCCCAGAATGGCTTTAACTTAAATCAATGATTTCTACTCTTGGAATGAATTTAAAAAAAATAAAAAGTTGTTTACCAGAACCCTTACTGATTTCTGTATCAAGTTCAACAACTATATCCATTGTTTTTCTACTGGTTGTTTATCAATAAAATAAAAGATCAGGTCAAACAGAATTGAAGTGAATTTCAAAACACTTATGCAAGTTGCTAGCCACGCAGACTATAGAATAGCCGTAAGTCAAAGGCTTGTAGTCTTTACACCCAGGCGTTAAACATCGGTTCAGTGATCAAAGGAAGCCCGCAGGGTGAACGGGTCGTGTTCTCACCCGCCACGTGGACCGACAGCGAGAAGACATTGTCCGCTACGTTTGATTGGGTCAGTCCAAAGTGACATCCAATCGAAATTAAAACTTAGATCGGATTTAGAGCTCAAACTCGCAATAAAATTATCAGTAGACACCTAGGAAGATTCATAAGCAGTAGGTTTGTTACTCTGAGGAGAAGCCACTTGTAATTTGTCGGAAATTTTAGTACCAGAATTGTGAGAAAAAGGAAAGCTTGGACAAGGTCAGTAAGTTATTTGCTCATTTTTTGCTAAGCATTACGGCGTCATAATTGTAATTATTGGTAGTATGTATACTTAATTACTGGGATTGTTTAGTATGTAGAATTACCTTGTAGTGTTTTATTCATGTGCGTATTTGAGAAATGGACTTGAGTTTACGTAGAGAATTATGTAGATTGTTAGCTCGACAGAATTTGCTGGTAGGTTTCTTCGTTGTAACCAGTACATTTAGTAATGCGTTATGTTAGAGTTTACGCATGAGAGAATTGAAGTTTGGGAAAATTATTGATGCATGTAATATTAGTTAGATGTATGAATGTATCAGAGCATGGATATTTAATATTCGTATATTTTGTACGAGTTGTAATGAAGAAATGCGTCTGATTATTGCGATATTGTCAGTAATGCGATTATGAGTATGTACAGATGTGAATCAATTTATTGTTGTATGTATACAAGTAATTGACACCGTGCTTTTATTATGCCGTGTTTATTATGTTGTATTTTGCCATACAAGAGCCTATACGTAACAGCCACGATGAAGTTGGAATTAAACGGAATTAAGCAGGTTATGAAATTGTACAAAGCAATAACTTTGATTGTTCACTCGATTATATGATGAACTAATTCTATCATTTAAAAAGATAGGCTATTCATATAAGCATACTTGTGTTTTGAAATTATGTGAAAGATTAATTTCAAAAGAAGTGTATCATCCTAATGTAATGTATTATCGCAGTAGTTATGTAACTGATTAATTTTTTTGTCATTTCATGTACGGGGGATCGTGTCATTTTGTTATATATATATATATATATATATATATATATATATATATATATATATATATATATATATATATATATATATATATCTGCTCAGATCTCTATTTATTCCAGCCATAAGTTTCACACTTTATATTAATATTTACTCGATCCGGCCAATAACACCGAAGCGATCAACCTCTAGATAAAGATAACCCAATAAGCAACCACCACATTGATATTGAATGTGTTTATGTGCCTGTAATCTTAAATGTAGCTAATATGTTAGTACCCAGGAATGTCATAATGTTTTAATCAAATAATATTATTAAGGACTTTGTAATTCCAGTGAATAATAATTTGAATAAATCCATCCAATTTATAAACTGATTACAACAATATGAATGATTCTGCCTCGGATTTTAAGGCAAGAATTAGTAATTTAATACAGTCCCGTATAAAACAGTGAGTAGGAAACCACCGTCATTTAGATGGAAACCACCTGTTTTCCGCATGGAATGGACAAATTCCAGGAGGAATAGAGCAGGAGAAGACGTGATTTAAAACAGGACATATTCTCACTTACGCCTCTCAGCTAGCTAAGGCGTAATTATATATATATATATATATATATATATATATATATATATATATATATATATATATATATATATATATATATATATATATATATATTCCGCCTGGCTATGGCGGAAAACACCACAGTCAGTATTTTGAGACGTCAGTATTTCCTTTGAAACTAGGTTTCAGGCGGAAATTGGTTTCATAATGAGATCAAATTTGACTTTGAAATCTATACCAGACCGAAATTAGTTTCAGAACAAGAACTGAACATAGAAATTTGTACCAGGTCGAATTTTGGGTTTAGAGTGAGAATGTATTGTACTATATGTGCACATTAAGCACATATTTGGGCTTAGAATTCACAGGAGACGGATTTTTTGAATAAGTTAATATGAAAGAATGTTAATACCATATATAACAAAAAAACTGTTATCATATTAATATATGGTTCTCCATTATTTACACTTAAATTTATAATATGTTTTATGAATTTGTTAAGCAACTCCCCTTCACCGTCAGGGCTCCCAATGAGGCCCCTCGTATGGAGTCGCACAATTCCAATTTACCTTACACTGGTCATTAGCTTGGCGAGGTCTGAGGGGTTACATACCCTTTTCATGAACTTTGAATCCACCCTTTGCTTGCCAAAAATGTTTCGTGACGGTTATGGGTCACACACCCTCATAACTTTCAGGTTGCCGAAGGTTTATTATTAAGTTACAGAAGTTTTGAGGTTGATCTAAATGCCCCAACTTTACCAAGTTTCTATTTCTTACGGGACTCCAGTTCCGTGCGTACCTCCCTTCAGGTATTTCTCCTGTGGGTCGGTCCTCCTTCCCCTTCCACCCCCAATTTTAAAGTGCATGACTTTTGCCAAAGGTGAAATTTGTTTGTAACTAGTGATTTTTTTGTAACTTGGCCTTTGTGTTTCTGTATCTAATTTTTTAATTTTATTTGTGGCACTAAGCGTCAAATTCGCAATAGTTGTTTTTAGTTTAGAGTAATCTATATATTTCAGTGCATAACAGGTTGTTGTTGTTGTTGTTGCTCTAGAGTTTAATGCCATTTTTCAGTACTAGATGGGCTATACATGCCGGCCAGTGTAAATGGTAGAGGGAAAACCCAGGAACGAACCATAGACCCACGAGAAGCTACTGGAAGGCTTTCACATACCCACATTGGCCGAACCCTAGACTAGAACCAAAGCAGACACAGATGAGATGGCAGTGATCAGTAACGGTGAGCGCTTTAGACCACTCGGCCACTCGTGGCCCCGAGTATAGCATGATTTGACCTGAATGCGTGCTTGGATTAAATAACAACAAAACACTACTCACTGTGATAAAAGATGAAATGAATTGATTAAAATATATATTCTACATAACATATTGTTACATATATGTAATTAAATTGCCTGTGTGCTAGTTTTAATTTTTTTAAGTTTATTTTTGTTTCATTTCATTTTAATTATATTGTTTAATTTTCATTGGATTATATATTTTTTTTAAATAAAGTACATTACGTTTCTTCAAAACTTAAAAGTATTTCATTAGCATTAATTTTAGGAGACTTCGTTCAGACAACATCTATCATTTCAGCCCGTTCCTGCATCCGAGCTCACAAATGTCATTTAGTAGCGTTCAATCAACTTTTCGCCGTGGTATTAGTCTTTTCTCAGTTTTCTTTTCTTTCTAGTTTTGTTTTCTGTGAGTCCATTAATGTGTGTGTGTGGTGTGTCGTATGCCTTCTCTCTGTGCTTATTCTTTTGGGTTGTTGTAATATTCAAGTATATAAATTAACCTGGTTATACAAAATGATGGGAAAACTGAGATGACCTGCACTTTACCGGAACTACCACCCTTGTTGCAAGAGGTAAACGACTAATAGGTTGCTAAAAAATATTGAGATAATCTTTAGATATTAGTATACTTTTCATGGTCCAGTTTCCTTTGCATAAATACAAGTGCTCTTCTTTTCCCCACACTTAGCAGCCATTGTTAATAAACTATTTTGTGACTATTTAACGCTGCTTACTTCCCCTGTTTTCATATGTGTCTCGGATGGCTGAGTAATTTAAAGGGCAATTACTGTACTTTGCCAATCACTGCCATCTCACGGCAATCCGTCTGGGTTTGAGTCTCATGCTTGGCTATTGTGAGAGTGCGAGAAAGCTTGCCAGTGTTTTTCATTCCCAGTTATAGTGATTGCCGAATATAACCTATCTTGTGCTGAGACCCGATGAAGCCGTAACACGGTAATGTCTATTATCACATAGTAGGTTTGGTTTTCCTATAGAATATGCAGTTTTATATTTTTAATATTACCACACGTTAAAATATCACGTTATGTGATTCTGATTGGTCCAAATAAGCCCATGAAATTATTATGCGGTATTTTCTTTACTGATTGGCTGTGATCGAGGGAAAACGTTTTTAAACCCACCTTCTGGAATGTTTTGATCTGAATGAACATTGTTTGGCGGTCATTTTTTTAAACTCGACTCGTAAATGGAAATTGAGGAAATATCATATAGGCTGTCTCAATAAGGATATGCTACTCCCACGTGGGTTCATTGTCATGTTTCACAATATCAACATAAGAAAAATGGCATAAACCTACAAGACAAATACGACAATAACGAGTAAAACTAAGGGATAGCGGGGTGGGTGAATGCGCATATCAGTAACATAGATATAGAATCCACCGTATATACAAGCATGGTTTAAATGTTAACTTAACGAAGTAAACAAACTCACCTCTGTTCGGATAATAATCTGGACATCTTTATCCAATAACAGCATATTTACGTAGCATATATGGGATGTAAATCGGACTAAAAAATAAATTTGATGACGTCTTCTGTACAGACTATTTTTCAAATCAAAGACTACAAATATCAGGTCACAAATGCATTGCAGTAAATGTGGGATATTGTGCAGCCGGTAATCCTATTTCACATGACAATCGCAATAATGTAGCGTTTATAAACACACATTGTAGGGTACCCGTATATTCTACTGTCGGCCTGCTGTACTTAGTACGGTATCAAACAATGTGGCAGCATCACATCACATTAATCATTATGTTTTTAAAAATGATTTTGTTGTTATAAAATGTGCTGTTCTGTTTATTCGGATAGAAGCTTTCTCTTTGATTTATAGTTTGTAAAAAGTATAATCTATTTTTACCAGTTCAGCTTTTTTTGGGACTGTATTTTATGCACAACAAATGAAAGGTACACCGTCTATCAGAATGAACGAAATTATTCGTTATTCTTTCTATCTATCTAAAAAATATCGACTGAAATAAAAACTGTGATAAAAATAATCTCAAATGGGTAACGATTTAATATTAAATTTATGAAACTCGTTGAATAATGACCAGGTTTTGCTCGCCAAGGCTTGCAAAAGATGCACATTATTTAACTTGTTTCATAAATTCAATATTAAATCGTTGCCCATCTGAGATCCTCTATTATGCATCGCATGGTTTATGGTTACCATTAAACATGAAACTAGTTTACTCATTTGAGGGTGTGATATTTCTAACATCACCTTATTAATGGATAGATACCTGCAAGTTAGTACAAGATTTTTATTTTAAACTTATTATTCCAGTCACATCCGCTAAGTTAATACGAGAATCTAAATAAAGAATAGTATACAGTGTCAACCACACACCTTTTTTTCTCGGTACACAAACAGGGTAAACTAGTTCATCATGTTCATATTACATGTATTGATCTTCCTGGGAACCTGTGTATTAAAATGAACACAGGGCACACTTTGCATGCTTGTGAGTAAAACATGTATTTTAACTGAGTCTTAGGACTGACAGTCATTCGCAGTTACTCATACCTCAGCCATGTGATACGGTGTTTCATGTTATCGACTGTCCGGCGTAGCTGTAGTTTTCAAGGTAATTTTACAAGTTGGGAATATACATTTTCAATGATGGTACGCACTAGCATTTTATGCCTGATTTCTCTTATTGTAGCAGTTGCTGGAACACTTTTATGCGTGTTTCTTTATTCGTCAAATACAACTTTGTTCAGTCCTGGATTTTACGTGAACAGTGTCTCCCTTAAAACAAGCGGGGCTTCGTCGCCTGTATTTTCTGGAGTAGTGACAAGGTCATTTCCAGATATTTTAGATATCGATGAATCAGTGTATGTATTGAGCGATTCCAAATCTAACTGCCCCTATTGGGCTGTATTGACAACCATTCATGGACCATCTGAAGCAGTTCGATTCATCGCCACCAATAGAAACTGGTGTTTGGTAATTGTGGCCGACACCAAAACACCTCCCAGAAGCGTATACCTACGAGGAATTGAAGCTGAGGAGAACGTCCGATTTCTCTCCTTGGAGGACCAAGACTATCTCTACCGAGCACTTTCACTGATAATTCCACGTGAACACTTCGGTAGAAAGAATATAGGTTATTTATATGCAATACAACATGGTGCTGAAATAATTTGGGACTTTGATGACGACAATTTGGGACTAATCGATATCCAGTCGAAGAATTTCAAACCGGAATTCCACTATGTTACATCTTGTGAAAATCATTTAAGTCCATTTCGGTGTATTAATCTGTATCCGTATTTCGGCATTAACGAGTCTCATGCATGGCCGAGGGGGTTTCCATTGAGACGCATAAAGGATCAATCCTTGACCCCTAAAATGTGCAATTTCAATGATAAAGTAATTATTGGAGTGTTTCAGTCTTTAGCAAATGTTCAACCGGATGTTGACGCTATATACAGGCTTACAAGAGATGTACCTTTCAATTTTCAAGCTACGCCGGACAGTCATAGACCACTTGTCGTTCCAAAAGGAATGTACGTACCCTTCAATGCTCAAGCTAAATTGTGGAATAGAAACAGTTTCAAATATATTCCTCTACCAATCAATGTACATGGGAGAGTGAGTGATATATGGCGGAGTTATATGGCGGAATACTTTTTCTATAAGAACAATATACAAGTAGCTTTTACCCCACCCTATGTGAAGCAGGATAGAAATCCTCATGACAACCTGGGAGACTTAGATGCGGAAATTGATCTTTATAGAAAAAGTGAACAATTTGTTAATTTCCTGTCCAGACACAGCTCTAGTATCAGCCTGAAAGAATTGTACCAAGAACTTTATCAAAGAGAATACATCGAGGAAAGAGATCTGCGTTTCATAAAGGTTTGGGATGCGATGTTCCGTTTTGTTTTAGACAATCAGAAAGACACATAAGTCTCTCAAGGGTTCTAAATTCTTGATGATATTTGCAGTTTTTAGCACAAAGAAAGGTGGGGTGGTGGTAAATATTTAAGTTGGATCCATACGATGCACTTTGACAAAGTCAACTGAAAACAGAAAATTCAAAATTCAGTTGTGAATCGGTTCATACATCATATATATTTTGTATAAGCGAATTTCTTTATTCAAATGCGGCAAATGTTTGATCTATATCTTAATACCCTTAATCAACAGGGAAATCACTTTAGGTAGCTTTGATGATCATGCTAATATATATATATATATATATATATATATATATATATATATATATATATATATATATATATGACAACGAGAATCGTTACTTTAAATGTAAGTTACGCCCTTCTTTTAGTAAAGGTGTGGTTCAAATATTCTATTACAAACTCTTCGTGCAAACACAACATATTACCAAGGTGTTATTATTACGTAGGTAGTATCAGTCATGCGTATGATCTTTGCAAAATCCTTCTTGCTACAACAATAAAGCTCTCTTGCTGCAGAAAAGAATTATTATATTAACTTTCTTTACAACTGTATTGCCTATTTACTCATCTGTATATTTGCGTACACGTTTTAGTTTTGAACTAGCAATTAGCAATTAAAGAGAATAAATAAATAAAATAAAAATGCAATACCGATTTTTGTTGACGAGATATCATTTACTATCGCTGCTACTGTATACTGTAGCAAGAAATTCTGCCTCCATCCCCACAAAACTGAATGTTGTCCCCCACCCCTAACAAAATTGTTGATGGAAATTCTGGCCTGCATTGGGGCCTCCCCTACCCCACATGTGTGGGATGGTGGATGGGTGCTATGAGACTCATAAACTTTATATTATATTTTAATGCGAGAAGGTAACTTAAAGAAATCGTGTATATTGAAAATATGCTTTTTTCTATAATTGATTTTAATACAGAAGTTTCAGACATTGAATTTCAATTGAAAAGTCTAACTGATTTGTTAGAAAATAGGATTTCTGTTTTTGCCCCGCCATTATAGATACAAGTTAAAATATATTGAATCTGTAAAAGGAAGACGGTTGTGAATCTGACAATATATTTGTACGAAATATGAAATTAATTCCTTATTCGGATTTACTTTATATTTTGATGTTACCATTTAAGCTAGAAATTTTTTTACACTGGAAACGGTAAAAAATGTCACCGTTTCCTTGATGACTCTGATCTTAGCTAATTGTGAATATAAGAAAGCAAAGATGGTCTACATCAACTGCATTTCAACCCGATCAAGTAGAAGTTTAAGTAGGGCTTTTCGGTAATATAAAGAGTGCTGGTACATATAATTCTTACATATTTGTTGTAAAGATTTTTTTTATTGCAGCGTCAAAATGAGTTGATGGACACGGTTCAAGCACACTGCTTGTTAGTTTGTTGATTTTATTTGTGTTTTATTTATCTGAAGTTTTAATGTTTTATTTTTAAATCGTATTGCAAAAAAGAAAACAACAATTAAATAATGGATGATAAACATACATAATTAAATTCATATATTCTTCCAACATATGGGTCAAAACTTTAGGAATATCTGAATTAAAGATGATCGTGAATGTTAACGTTTTTTTTTTCTAACATTGAAATTTGGAATATCATGTATAAAACAGATTCAGAGTTACATGTTAACACTTGTATCTAGTATCATCTTTCTGGGGAAGACTTCATTTGTCATAGCTCGGGAAATATAATTGTGTCATGCATGACTGTTTCACGGACTTGCTCTACTAGCGATCCTCACGTATATTTTGTAGATTAGATCCTCAGCCAATTTACCATAGTGAGCCAAACTCAGAGGTCTCCATGTGTTAAGTGAGTCTCATTCTCGCAATTTTCTTCCTGTGTATCGATTTAAAACTGTTTTGTATCTGCTATTTTATAGTAATTATAGTAATGTAATAAATTAATATGCGATATTGTTATACCTAGCAGCTGGCAGGGTGAACCCTACAAAAGTTTGCTCGAGTCATAACAGAAAAAAAGGTTCCTGCAGAGGCTGAAAAGAAATATGTCAACAACGCTAAACTAAAGTCTCTAACTTTTTTATTTCCATACGCCTGACAAATTCATGAGGTTAGCTCATTTTTGTTATATAATTGTTGACGTATTTTTTACGATTTGTGTCAAGTGATCTTTGTTTACTCTTAAAGCGACCCAATTGTTGTCCTTCACCCTGCCTGCTGCTATTGATAGTATGTGTATGTAATTTTCATCAAAAATAATCAGCAACATCCTAGTGGTTACCCTTCATAGAATCCCATGATAGTCATTGTGTCTCTCATGAGGTCTTAACATGGTCGTCTCTCATGACTTATTATGCGGCACCTCGTTTGCTGTTTCTTTCGGCTATACACTCTTTCTAAGTGTTATTTTGAGGGTTCTTCCATGGGGCAGAGAGCTCAAGGTATGCTACTGATTATTTTAGGGAGGAGGTATTTTTCGCATAAACACATCCCCTGGCGAATTTCTAATTGACGAAATATTAGAAATTCAGAAGACCGTTTAGGCATTACGGTTTCGATAAATACCCCCTGAATACAACCCCGGGGTGAAGGTACAAAACGTGCCCTCACTACGTGGTAGACGCAGTGAGGTATTATCGAAACTGGAGGCTTGCCTGCCCCCCCCCCCCGTTATAAAGAATATTGTTTGGTACATCCAGAACCATACCCACCGGTTTAGCCAGTGATGGCAACTGAATTGGGGCCTTCAGTACCAAAATCCAGCATTCTTGCACTGAGCTACGAAATTCAGTTATAAATGCATGCTTGAGAAATCATTTATAGCTAGCTTTTTATAAACAAGAGGGATATTACATTTCTAAGCATTATATTTCTCACTTTTATAATTGAATCTAGATATTTTGTGATTTATTAAAGATATATTGCCTCTGCACGTATAAAAGGATTCAATTATATTATACACACATTGTATATTAACAGCTAACATATCTGTGTGACTGATATAGGTCAACAGCCGGATCGATAACGACAATCTGGCTAATAATACAACAGCTGCTGTGTGACTGATATATAATCACTGTGTTATTCACATTAATATCGGGACTTTTAACAATAGATTTGGGTTTCTAAACATACAGACAGACAGATAAGGCATATAAACAGACAGACAGATACACTTTATTATGCTTAAAATATGTTAGGTTTACTGCAAATATCACGCAGTTATGTAATGCGTACAGGTCATTAACATAAACGAGGTGCTACATGAAGGGAAGTAATCTACTCTGTGAATAAGATTTTTTTCGGCAGGAGTTATGTCGCTTTGTTATATATCTAACTACTTGTTAAGTCAATTTTACAAAATTAAATACTTTTTATTATATATATATATATATATATATATATATATATATATATATATATATATATATATATATATATATATATATATAAAAAGAACAGTGAGAATATTGCTGATATTGTTTCTGCTATTAAAAAATTAAAGAATGAAGATATTCAAATATTCAATTGCATTATTCCTGCAAAAATCATGTATGATTTTGAATTATTACAACAAAGAAAATTTCAAAACAAATCAACGTTAAATTCCAACTACAGATTTATTAGGTCAATTTATAATTCTATGTTAGAATCTTTAGCTGTTGTAGATGACAAACAAGTAGGACTATTCACGCCTCTTATGCGTTCAATCGAAAAGATAAAAAGTGCACTGTCTCAAGAATACGAATGGAAAAAATGATAGTCGGGTAATGTGACTGAAAAAGATTATGTTATTTGATTATGTCATCAATGACAACGAAACTGAGATAAGCGACAGAGAAGGCGGACCCATAAATGTGATTATAGATAAACAAAGTCCTTGGCAAGATTGATAGAATCGAACTTTATATAAAGCAAAATAATATTCTGAAGAGTACACAGTTATTATACATACTCAAATATAATCTTTTGGTCATGCTTTATTGAATATGTAGATTTTCGTTTATGATCAGCTACAAACTTAAATGAAGATATGCAAATACCAAAATATTTTGCGGCTGCATACATAAAATTAAAAGCTATTTTTTCATCAGTAACTATGTTAGTAGATATGACCGACTTATAAGTCTTAGGAGAAATACCAGTGTTTCCATGTCAACAATTCTGACTTTTGGAAATAGCTTGCATGTTCGATAACTCGTTATGCTGCGGAGATCCATCAATGTGGTCAATAACAATTCCATCTTTAACGACCCCATAAAAACATTCGTAAATGAATTTATGTGATAAATATATTTTATTTTTTTTACCAATATTAAATCTAAAATAACCAGCATTATCAATACTACCAAATGGTTTCTTTAGTCTATAGTTTTTAATAACGCCATCTTTGGACGTCTCGTAATTCGTATGTATTGGATGTCTAACAAATTCATTTTGCTCCATTTATATATATAAATCTGGTAAGATAATTCTTTTCTGTCTTTATAGTGGATTTACCTGCCGATGTATCTTTTTTGTCATAATAGCGTTTAAGTTCCCTATATATTTTACCTCCACAATTTGCATAAAGTTGTGTTTTCCCCCTAACTCCAATATAACATTGAATGCAGGACTTTAGTCCAGTACTTCCATGTCTGATACTTTGCATATGGTAACTACAGTATTTGTTTATGTTTGCGCATGGTTTATCACAATAAGAAATATGTCCAATTTTCAGCCTAATACACTTATTTTCTGTTTGAATCATTATATATATATATATATATATATATATATATATATATATATATATATATATATATATATATATATATATATATATATATATATATATATATATATACTAAATTTCAATTTGAATATTTGTCTTAACTATAATGATGGAGGAATTATCAGCAATTAAACCATCTACTACTAGATTTGACCTTGACAGACTACCAGAATATAAATTTAGTGTTTTGATGAAAGATCTAGCTTTAACAAATGCAGATATAACCAAATGTATCCATGAGGCCAAAAAGGAATTTCGTGAGGACAATTCTATTTATGTATGGTCAACTTTTAGAGTTGGAAACATTATTAATGTAATGAACGACAGACGGGGAAAAGTAATTATTAACCATCTTGATAATCAAAAATATCTTATTTTTATAAATTTTATTGTGGAGACAGAAGATAATATTTGGATATTCCGTGATAAAAGTGACCCCGTTCATATACAGTCTGGAAATAATAAAACGATATTATTAAGTAACAAATCCAAACCTGGAATACTGACTGGTATTGATAAACTGTATTTTGAGCGACGGTATCCATTTACTGCTGTGGTATATGGATTGTTTTTACTGAATGATAAACCTAATATTGCGGATCTCAAACCTATGAGACTGCCAGAGTCAAGAATAAACTGTGTTGCGGAGCGCATTACTGAACATTTTACAAATGCGATGCGTGGTAATGGCTTAACAGATTTAAGACGTAAAAAGAACATGTGAATGGGCAGAGACCGTTAAAGATACTGGTGCATCTATTAACGATGTTGCTAAGCTAGAAAAGTTAAGATTTCCAATAACAGTAAAAACACTAACAGGAGACATATTGTACAAACCAAAATATACAAAAATGGAAGCCATATAACAATCATTAGTCATAATGCACATGCATGGACTGATGCTGTAACTGTATTTCCACGAGATATAATGATTAAATTTTATAATGGTCATGTATTTGATTTTATTAAAAATATTAGTAAAAGTGACCCTGTTTCTGTTTGGTTATTTCAGAGTTTGGAACACGATTATCATGATCAATTTGTACGACCCAATGGTGATATTTATCGTACATAATCTCTTTATGAAGAAATGAGAAATCTTGCACTAAAATATACTTCTGACGATGAGAAAAATCAGACAACTACTGAATAATTGTTTTACCGTACCATCTGTTGCAGCCCATTTTGCTCAGGAAAAAAAATTAATGGAAACATACAAGATCAAAATTTATTGAGGATATACAAAAAAGTTGCATAGAATATGGACACGGTGGATTATGGAATACTAAAATCGATTATAATGGTGTTATATCGGTCGATATGACAGCATGTTATCCTGGAAGTTTTATTGGATATGGCGAGTGTTCTAAATATTTTAACAGTTGGACATCCCACTCATGACCTGACCAGAGTTTCAATAAATGGACCCTTAACAGATTTTGACTTAACCGAATTTGCATATATAGAATCATTTGAGTTTGCAAATGATCTCCATCCGATTACTTATGCTTGGTTTGGTAAACACTTTTTAGAAAAATGTTGGACTCCAATGGTGTTATTAAGATATATGCTTGATGTTGAAATATTAGTATCGTTAAAGGTAAATGAAGCAATTGTATCCTATAGTCCATAAAAGCAAGTTTGGTTACCAGAACCGGACAGATTTAATATAGAAGATCTCAGAAAAGAATATCTTGATCTTGCCAAAGATGACATTATTAAAATATGTAAATGCAGAGACGAATACGATGAGAAGCGTGCAAAAGATCTCGGTAGAAAGATAATCGGTAAGTTTACTCAAGGTGGTTCATACGGTTATAAACGAAGTAGTATATGAAAACAAGATTTCAGCTCAAACCCCTCTTTTGCCCCTCCAAACAAATATAAACTATAGTCCTAAACTATCCCCACCCCTTATTTTTACAAAAGTATTAATAAGGTTTTTCGCTCACCTCCCTCTGTTATTATAGTGTTTGTATATGATTGGTATTCAGGTAAACTTGCTTATACTATCCAGGTCAGTTAACAGAAGCTCTGTCATTATACTACAAAAGTGATAACCTACGTGTGTCATGTATTTTACAAAACAACAGGTGCAGGTATTTTGTAACAATACAAAACAACAGGTGCAGGTGGCTATGTAATCGGTGAGTCTCCCAGGTAAGCTCGCGTTATACAGAGGTTGTCGAATTTGTTAGAACAGGCGCATGCGTGGAATGTTCACGAACCAGCAAGACGGGTTTTATTATTAGTCTGCCGCTAGCTTTTCATCAGATAACATGTGCTGTGCAGGGAGCAAATTAAACTACGCATTTGAGCGTGGCGATTTCAGTTAACACGTGGAAGGTGGAAATTAAACTACTCATTAGAAGGAACGCGAGGAAGGTAAGTGATATTATTTTATACCTCATGTTTCATTAGATTTTACTACTGATAAATTTTTTCAAACATTATTTCTTTAGTTTAGATAAAATTTCAGTTGGAAAAGATAAGATCTATCAGATTAGCCTCTCTCTAAATTTTACAGGTGACTGATAGTCATCAGTTTACCTGGATTTTGTACTGCAGTTTACAGGTAGTGAAACAAGGATGTTATTACCTTACACGCGATCACCTGTGTGTAGATTCTTAGTGTGCATTAGAGCGTGGTGATTTCAGTTAACATCTGCAAGGCGGAAATTAAACTACGCATTAGAAAGAAAATGATAAATGTAAGTGATATTATATCTTAAGTTTAGATAAAATTTTACGTTACTCATATTTTTTTTTAATAATTTGTGTCATACTTGCTAACCCTCATTGGTAGAATGTCTGTTAACATATTGTCAATAATGCGAAATTCACGTAATAAATCATCTATATTATATTTGACTCCTCGTAGGTAAGACCGGATCTGATTAAGTAGTTTCGTGTAAGTTATAACAGATGTTAATCATCCGTGCTTCTTTATTAAAAGTCTTGGTTCTACTTTTGTACACGCAGCTGTAAGTGAAACGCCAATACCGGATATGATTAACAAAAATTGATTTAATGATACCCCACTTGAAATTATACCAGAACTGGTCATTAACAAGGGTAGATATGATATTACTCGAAGGATCTTGTTGTAGTATTTATAACATTTTTTACGCACCAAAGTGTTTTGTGATAATATTTGTAGTATTGTATTAGTGCGTCCACATCCTGTACTGGAATATCTTTTGAAATATGGTTGAAATCAACTACACTTTTCATTATAATATTTGTTTACATAATCCCCAGTCTTGGTATTAGTAATTCAGCTACAAATTCCAAATACCAATTATAACTGACTTCGTCTGGAACTGTATAAACCGGTTCAAGTATAAATTCTTCTTCAGAATCTTTAAATAATACTATAGATACAGTTCCAGAAGACGTATTAAAATTAAGTAATGAAGATGATCTGGAAAATATTTTAAAATTGCTAAACACTGACAATCTATACATACCAGAAACCTCTGCAGTGTATTTGATAGATTTATTTTGCTGCGTCTATGTACCAGATCCAGAAGCAACAGTATACACAATATTTTTTATCTGTTTGTGAGGAATTTTAACCATACTCTTTTTCTCAACAATACTAGGAATTCCACTAATAATATCATTGAGTTTTGTGTTAATATTAGCGAATGTAATGTCAAGATTTGATGGATCTCCAAAAAATTTATCTTTAAGCGTGTTTATGTTTCTGCGAAAATTTGAAAACGTTTTTATGTGACTGTCAAAATCAGTTTCGATTTTGGTTATTCCATTAATGATTGGAGTCTGTTTATCATCGACGTATTATTTAGTGGCAACTTCACCGTCTTTAGTTGGGTTTCAAAGATCTGTAATCTTATTCTGGTTCATAACAATGTTCCCACTAAATACATCATCAGCTTTTTTTTAACAAAATCATTAACTGACCTACCAGAATCTTGTATATTACCTGGATTGTTAAAAGTAACGATATTATTAGCAACCGCAGCAGTATTTTGTAAAAGTAACTCTGACAGTTTTACATCACTCGTTTTTAATCGTCCTTCTTTGTCCTGGAAAATGACGACTACATCTGGATCTACACTGGCAACATTTAGTAAATTATTGATTTCACTTTTGAGCTGATCAGGAGTTGCATATTTAGATAAATAACCTTGATAACCTACTGTGGATAAATCTCCTGATAGTGTTCCAAATTTTGTATAGTAACTCATTATTTACTGTCTTACATAAAATTATCAACACTAGTTTAGTATTATACAAAATTGCAAAATCGTCGATATTATACTTTGATACAGAGAGACTGGTGAAGCACAAACATAACAATGAACTTCCTGATTGTCATTATCTTATTGTTGGGCGAACTGGATCAGGAAAAACAAATTTGCTTATGAATGTGCTTCTTGGTGATAATTTTAACTATGACAGAGTTTATATTTACACTATCAATCCACAGCAAGATAAGTACGAGTTATTAAGCGAGTATAATGACAAGCTTCGTGATGATCTTAAAGCTGGTGAAGATTTATTCCAGTTAATCAACTTGATGCAGATGAACACAAGATTGTAGTTTTTGATTATATTTCGCTAAATAACATGGAGATGTACAAAATAAAATCATATTTCTCACTGTCACGTAACAAACAGTGTAAATCTGTTTATCTCGCTCAAGGTTCTTTTTTTAATATTGACATATTTATTAGACGAAATACTGGTTGTTTTATATTATTTCCAGGACTGGACAATGTTGACGTTAGAAATATTGCAAGCGAGCAATACGGTGACGTGACAACAGATAAATTTATTGAACTTTACCGTAATGCTACAAAAGATATATTCAACTTTTTCTTATTTGATAAATTTACACATGATCCAACTGAAATGTTTCGCTGTTGTATTAACAGTTACTTACAGTAAGGGTTTTCAATTTTATAAAATTTATAATAGTAATAATAATAATAATGGACAAACGAGCAAGATATAGACAAAATATAGAAGATCTAAAAAAAACTTGCTCAATCTCACGCATTACTTAAGCAAAAAGTACAACAACCACGACGTGGACAAGTGACTGCTACAGAAGCAACAGCTACAATTTTCAAGCCGGTTACTGAAGCACTATTAGGTAAACAACCTGAAACTAAACCACTATCAGAAGAAGAACTTAAACAACTGCAAGAAAAAGGTTTGGTTGGAATTGTCAAAGAACAGCAGGAAGCAGCTGCTGCAAAACGTGTTACTAGATCTGAAGAAGAAAAAAGAAAACTAATTGAGGCACTTACAGCAAATATAGCTGATCCCGCTGCTAGACAAGCTGAAACAGATCGTTTGATAAACAATCCGCTGGAACTTGAGCGAAGATTAGCCGAGTTAACAACGCAAGGAATAACAAATATTATAAAAACATTTATCAGGAGACATAAAAAATATCCAAAAGGAGCAAAAAGAGTTGGTGAGCTTACTGTAAAGTTTATGGAAGTTGGAGATCAAAGACTTTATTTTATAAAAGGAGCAAATGATGAGATAAAAGATAATGTTTTCGATGAATTTGTGAGGAAAGAAAATATAAGAGATATTAATAATATAAGCAGGTGGATTGATGCAGAATATCAAACATTAATCGATAGATTAGATGAAATATTAAGAGACGGAGCTGCTACTAAAGATGAAATAAACACGGTTATAGAAATTGATGATATGCTTTCACTTTATTATAGGATGAAATATAGTATTATCGCTATCATGTTTAAAGAAACAGCAGAAAAAAATAGACCAAAACCTTTTGGTGGTGGGTGGAGTTGTAAAAGATGATTTAATAGACTCGATAAATCTCGTGTAGAAAAATATAGAGAAGGAAGAACAGGAACTGGTGTAAAATATCTACATCAACTACTGAAATGATAGGTAGATTAATGTTATTAATATCATCAAAGAAGCTGGGAATGATAGTATTGAACTTGATAATGAAATCATTGACATACTTGATCATCTAAGATCGAGGAATTATTAATATCTGACGAATATGAAACTTTACACCGCGACTTAATCGCGGCGACTTAATTTTGTAAAATGCTCTAATATAAAAGGAATGCAAACATTATTGCTAAACTCTAGTGAGTCTGCGATAGATAGCGCAAATTTTTCAGTAAATTATATTCCGCCTATCCAAATGTGGTTTACTACGTTTACAAGTTCTTCAATATCTACAAAAAAAATTCCACAAGGGAGCTTATAATATTACTGATCTAAACAGGACAATCAAAGAGCTCATAACAAAAGCTGGCGGTGTGGCTGATAATTTTGAGTTGGCAGCGAATTATAACAAATTACGAGCTAGGATAACTTTGAAAAATATGTTAATCAGTCTTGAACCAAGAGAAAGAAGTATTGCACAACTGTTAGGATTTACTAAAATAAGTTACAATGCACTTGATCAGCCTATTACGTATGACAGTGAACTGCCAGTAAATATAACAGAAGTAAAAAGATATTAGTAAATTGCTCTATTGCTTCTGGCTCTTATACATCAAAAGGTAGCAAGGGTCAAACAATTTACAGTTGTTTCACCAGAAGGTCCTCCAGGTTCTTTCATGCAAATAACTCCACGACATATTATCTATTATCCTTTAAACGTTGAAGATCAAATATCAAGTATAATAATGCAGTTGACAGATCAATCTGGAGAACAGTTACATGTTAATAATGAAGTTGTAACTTATTATTTACATCTACGCGAGCAATAATAAAAATTATACAACATCAGATATAATGAAACAAAAAAAATTATCGAACAAAAATAGTAGGAGGATTTTTTGAAAATATATTTACTAAAGTTATTGAAAATATTCCGGGTATAGCGCGTAATGTTGCACCAATTGCTATTGACGCGAGTAAAGCTTTTGCAACTGGGGCTGCATCTGCCGCTGGGAGTGCGGTTGGACAAAAATAGCTGATAAAAAAGGTGATCCACTGACTGCATCTGAAATAAAACAAGCTATCTCAAAAATCGCTCCAACAAAAGAAACTCAGTGAGCTATGATAACAACAACAACAAAATTATTATCACCAAAGGGCGGCAGATCATACAAAAATTAATATCTAAAGTAACAGTGCCACAATAAATTTTATATAATCTAATAAAAAAAATATCTCTTAAAAATTATTTAGCGTTAACAGAAACTTATGACATCGACAACGATGTGACAGAATTTGAGTATGTTGGGTATCTCGATGAGAATTCGAACGAACCAAATAAAGCTGGTATTAGAACCTTTAACACCAGAGACGAAGATGTATTTCTACTGCCACATAAGGCTATGTTAGAAGTTCGTGGTCAGATTATGACAGTAGCCAATCCACCTGCTGAATTGCAGTTGGAGCAGAAGTAGCTCATATAAATAACAGCTGGAGTTTATTCAAAAGTGCTAGATATCAACTGGCCAATCAAACTATAGAAGATATTTCAGTTCATCTACAAGTTGCAAGTACAATTTTAAATATTTCGTTTTCCGACGATTACTCGAGATCAACTGCAACCAACATGATGTGGTTTAAAGATACTGGACGGGGTATAGCTGAATCAACTGAATTTTTAAAGAGAGGTGCTATAATACACGGAGCTGATGCTGATGCAAATTTTGTAATTGTAAGAAATTTTCTCATTGCTAATGCAGACGCGCTAGGTATTGCCGCACCAGGTGCAGCTGCTAATGCAGACGCTACAAGAGTTTTCCTTACAGCAGCTTTTAATAATCTAAATATAACACCACCAGCTGCAGATGCAAACGGTACTGCGATGTTAAATGTGCTTCTTAATACACTTGATGTGAGAAATCCGCGTTATAACGAAGGTATTGCTAGGCGAAAAAACTTACAGCAGGATCACGTCAAATTACAATGATGCTTCCACTAAGCATGATTTTCGGCTTTTGTCGCGATTATGATAAAGTATTTCGCGGAGTAAAACATACGCTTATTTTAGATCGAGCAGAACAAAACGATTGCTTGTTTAGATCTGGAGGGGTTGCTATACAGTTTATCATAAACAAACTTGCTTTGTGGATGCCATGTATAACACCATCAATCACTAAAATGTCAGAACTAAATAGCACGCTTGATAAGCATACAAACATAATTTATTTTAAGCAGCATAAAATATATCAGACAGCGATTCCAAATACTACTGACTACACATGGAGGGTCACAACAACATCAAGCGAACAACTGCCGAGACAAATATTTGTCGTATTTCAACAGCACGCCCGACGAGGCAACCAACAACAAAATAATGCAATATTTGACTACGCTGATATCAGACGAATATACGCTGGACTAAATTCAAAGCAATATCCAGAACGAGCTATGGAATGCAATTTTGCTGATGACGCTAATAAAAATATTACTCGACCGTACATGTACCTGCTTGACGCAATGCAAAAGTATCAAGATGTTGAAGATGGATCTCAGATATCAGCAGAGGAATTTCGTACACTTTATCCTATATTTCATTTTGATGTTAGTAAACATAACGAGCAAGCTGTAGACAGCACAGCGGATATTGAAATTACCTGGACACTTGGAGAGGTTCCAGAAGTACCGTTATACGTATACGCATTAGTGATTAGTGATAGATTTATCACGGTAGATTCTATTGAAGGTAAAATGACAGTTCAAGTTTAATTAATCTACAGTTGTTATATAAAATGGCAAAATATATTGTAAAAGAAGTATATTTGACCGATGGCCAAGTTAAAAAATTAGTACCTGCTATTGCAAAGCGAGAACAGGTATCATTAAAAATCAATCCTAATAGTTCTGATAGTGTTTTAACAAAATTAGTGCTAACAAAAAATCAAGTAAAGAAGTATGATCGTAAAAAAAACTTTTGTTTTAAATTTGAGTGCTGCACAAATGACAGCGATGGCAAACGATATTGTTGTCAAAGGTGGTTTTCTTGGTCCGGCATTATCAGTATTAGCTAGTACAATAATACCTAAAGTTTTGCCGGTGTTGGGAACATTAGGACTAGCAGCAATGTCAGGAGCAGTCTCTGGCACAACGAAGAAAGCTGTTGAGGGTAATGGTATCATTCGTGGAAGTGGAATAAAAAAATAGAAAATTTTATGTAAATGATATATTATAATGCCACAACGTGCAAATACAATCAAACAAAACAAGGAGGAATTATTCCGTTCGCTCCACTTTTGGCGGGACTAGCGGGAAGTCTGCTGCAAAATCTTTTATTCCGTTCGCTCCACTTTTGGCGGGACTAGCGGAAAGTCTGCTGCCAAATCTTTTAGGAATCGGACGTGGCCTAACATTACCAGGAACACCACCACCCCGTTGAGTAATTTTGATATAATTGATAAGTTAAAATCGGTTCCTGGATTTCACGGAATTTATTCTAAAGATGAACTCGCAGCAATAAAATCGCCGTCAGCTGTAAGTTCGTGTGTGATTAATATACAAGATTTCAATGACGGATCCGGTACACATTAGGTAGCAGTTTATAATAATAATTATTTCGACTCGTTTGGACTTCCTCCAAGCGATGTAATAAAAAGGTATATAAGCAAAAAATATAAAAAGGTATATTATTCATCAAATCAACTCCAACCTGTTGGAACGTCTGCTTACGGATATTATTGTATTATGTTTATCCGACAGATGAGCAGAAATCTCAATTTTTTACAAATTGATTTTACAGTTTGACAAGAATCCTTCTCACGCTAATGATGAGATCGCTATTAATTTTATCTAAACTTAAAAATATAATAATGTCAACATACTGTCTCAAGTGTAGAACTAAAACAGAAAATATTAATGAAACAACAGAAAAAACAAAAAACGACAGGATGGTATTAAAAAGTTTTTGTGCAGTCTGCGGAAAAAGAAAAAATATGTTTTTAAAGAAAACGTCCCCAGCGACAGTGTCCTCAGAGATGTCGCTAGGATCTGGTTATCCTGATATTATTTTAGTAGACGAATAAAAATATAGAATGATATGCAGCTGTGATTCTGACAGAGATTTGTGTCTTGAGCAAAATAAAATTGTCGCATACTGTCAATGTTGTAATAACAGAGAAATAATAGGTACAGGTATAGATATACACAAAATTATTGGAAAATTACCAAAACCAAAAGGCGGTTGGACTTTGCCAGGTCATCCGTATACAGGACCTTACAATCCGCTAGATCAACAACTAGACGAAAACGACAATCCATTGCCAGGACAAGAGCCTTACAGTCATGTTGACGCAATAGCAATGCGTCATGATATCTGTTATTGTGATCATGAAAACTCGAAAGCAGATTGTGATAAAGTAATGTTAGACGAATTACGTGATATGGAGCCAACAAATCTACGAGAACGTTTTGATAGAAGATTTGTTCAGGGAATGATTGGAACAAAATATAAATTAGGACTTGAAAAAAAGTATACGATGATCTTGCAGTCGAACTACACAGACCTAAAAAAAGTTCCCACGACGTAAAGTTGTCGCAAATGCTGTAGATGATATCTGGGCAATAGATTTGGTGGATGTATCCAATCTGGCTCAGTTTAACGTTGGCGCTGATAGCGCTCCAAAAAGGTATTTGTTTAATGTTATAGACGTTTTTAGTAAATACGCTTTCAGTGTACCTGCTTCGGATAAGACAGGGACTTCAATGACTGATGCGTTAAAACAAATAATAACGAGTACAGAAAGAAAACCAAATAAAATCTGGACTGATCACGGATCTGAGTTTTTTAACAAAAAGTTTGAGCAGTTTCTAGAACAAAATAATATAAAAAATATGTTACAGGAAACCAAGGTAAAAGCGTTGTTGTCGAGAGATTTAATCGCACGCTAAACGAGAAAATATACAAACATATGACAGCTAAAAACACCAACAGGTACATCGATGACCTTTCTCAAATCGTAGGCGAATATAATAACACGAAACATCGAACCATCAAAATGTCACCTAATAATGCTATTAAAAATCCAATATTAGCAAAGGATAACATGTACCTCAGACATAAATTTAAGGTTGGTGATAAAGTTAGAATTTCTTTGATAAAAAAGGTATTTGCAAAAGGATTTACTCCGAACTGGAGCGAAGAAGTATTTGTGGTTGATAAGGTACTTTTAACAATACCTATAACGTACGCGTTAAAAGATCTGGCAGGGGAACCTACCATAGGTAGTTTTTAAGAACAAGAACTACAGAAAACTGAGCAGGATGTTTTCGTTATTGAAAAAGTGATTAGGAAAAAAGGAGATAAAAGTTTAGTCAAATGGCGTGGGTATGGCGATAAATTTAACAGTTGGATCTCAACCAAACAAATTATGATATAATGCTATTATAAATTTCCTAATACTTTTGTTTGACAGATTTACCTTTTACTGGTTTACATAATGATATTAGATATTGTCTGCGATCGTCAGAGATCGTCATTAGATTAAAAATTTTGACAAATATGAAATCGAATTTGATATTTTTCTGTCCGCCTGGAATTCTGATGTTTAAGAAAGGTTTGATTAGCTGCCAAAATATTTGTTGTTCGGCAACGGTAAAATTAAATTTCATTATTGTTTTTGCAACGAAATACTTGGCATTATATCGTTCAGTTGTTGGTCTGCAGTAATTAGATCTGTCAGCAACAGTGACTATTTCACCATCATCATTGTTGTTATATAAAATATCATCGTCACTATAACCAACAGATTTGTCTACAAAATCTTTGGAAAATGTAATTCTATGCGTGACCTTATCGCTGCGACCTTATCACTAGTATCTTCTGTGTATAATTCAGCGAGTCGTTTCATCAAGTCCATTATTATAATATTTTATCGAAATTATTGTTATAAGATAACTGAGCTAGCCGAAGCCGTAAGAAAATGCTTGTCGGGTTATAGTGTATATTCTGTTGACGTTATTGTAATGCAAGGTGATTTTCATAAAATATTGCTAACAGAAGCAGAAAAAAAATAAAATTAATGAAAGTGCAGTAACGACGCTAAAATTTGATTGCGATGATATCATAGCATTTGCTCATCATTGCTTGACTAAAACTGAATTACAAAATATTATTGATCATCATATCTAAAAACAATCCTGGCATCGTATTCGCTTGAAAAAGTTGTTTTTATTACTCCATCAGTTACAAATTTTACTGACATAGACTTTATCTTATAATGCTTTGCCGCAGCTGTAATCGATTTGAATTTGATCTCCTCGTCCGTTTCGAGGTTTATCGAAATAACAGGTTTTATTGGGCATCTAAAATTAATACCATTACAATTTTTCCATTTTCTCACATTTTCCTGTTGCGTCACTAGCTCCAGATTTTCCAATCGATTGTCAGTCTTTACGTTGTTAATATGGTTAATAACCAACCCTTTGGGTATAGATCTGTTAAACACCTTATAAACAAACCAATGCGATTTATAATTAACAAAATCTGTTAGTGTTCCTCTAACTTCTACTTGAGGATATCCCATATTACCTATAGTACCAAGAACTTTTTTAGTCTTTTTGCTTCTAATAATACTGCGATCGTTAGCCTCGTATAAATCAAAGATTGGATGCGGCTGAAACTCATCTTGCAAGGATAAATTTTCAATGTTGTCATCAGTGACTTTACCGTTCACGTGATATACACGCTGTCCCTCTGGAATATCATCACAGAACAACGTGTAAATAAATAAAATCTTTTCTAAGCATTGTAATCCTCTCGGTGTTATCTTCTTTTACACTAAACTGATAACCCGCTGGCTTTAATTTGCCAACAGATATTCTAGTTTTGATGTTAATGACCGAACCTAATGCATTTCCAGCGTATAAGTTGTATTTTGGGTGAAACTGATATGCTTTTTGCTCAAGTGCGCTTGTCAGATTTGCTGTCATTATACTATAGGTGATTTTTTTATCTCTAATTGTTTTTAGCGCATGCGCAGTGTGAGGTAAATTATCAATTAGATATTACACTATAGTATAGCAATGTTAAAATTGCGTGATATAGCCAAGAAGAGCCTTATGGGAGAACCTGATAAAATAGCGACTACTTTTACAGGTTTTGACAATAGTTATAAATTTGATAATCAAAATGTTTTAGTAAATTTTACTGCAACAAATCTTTACCACCTACTACACATAACTGTAAAACGTGAGCTCGAAAAACACAAAAGTATCAGATTATTAGTGCAATACCATGCTATATTTTCAAAGCTACTTGTAACGAAAGAATCAACTGAAAAGGAAATTGCAGATCCTTATATGAACGCAAAATCACGACGTGTTTTGCTTGGGACTGATCTTTTATCACTATCTGATGAAATACACCAGGAACTTTGGAAAAAAATAGAGGAATTCACTGAATTAGGTTCGTGTTGGAAGTTTGAGATGATCAAAGAAATATTGTTTCACACGATGAAATATGACGCATTACGAAGTAGTTCTTACATCGACCTGCCACTAAAAATAAAAAATAAAAGATGTTGTATAATTATAAAAACATAGATAACAAATGTTTCCAATGGGCTGTTCTTTCTGCACTATTTCCAACAGAAAAAAATCTACTCGTGTTGAGAAGTATATCAGTCACGTGTCTAGATTAAATTGTAAAGATATTAACTTTCCAGTGGCAGATAATAAAATACCAAAAGTTGAGAAGCAAAAGAATATTTTAATTAACGTTTTCGGACTAGATGAAAAGGAGGACGTATATCCGAGATATTTTTCAGAAAAAGCTTAACAATCGACTATAAATTTACTGTTTTATAAAAATCATTACGTTTGGATTAAAAACTTTAACGGACTAGTTAGTAAACTGTACAATAAGAATAAGAATAAAAAGTTCTTTTGTTACCGCTGCTTGCATTGCTGTACAAACAATGAAACTTTACAAAATCATTTTCAGTACTGTAGTGATGTACAAAGAATAACAATGCCATCTAAAAAAGATAGTGTGTTACAGTTTGTCCATCATAATCACAAATTAAAAATTCCTTTCGTCATATACGCTGATTTCGAATGCTTAATTCAACCTGTACTTGGCGTAGAAAATAATCCTAATCAATCTAGTACAAGAAAAATTCAAAATCATGTTCCGTGTGGAGTAGCGTATAAGGTAGTTTGTTGTACTGATTCTAGATTATCTAAACCAATCCAATACTATCGTGGTAAAAATCCAGCTGTCTGGCTTCTCAAGCAGTTGATTAACGAAGTTGATAATATTACTTATCGTTTGAAAAGAGTAATGCCAATGATTGAATTAACATATCAACAAGAATCCGATTACGAATAAGCGGAAATTTGTTATATCTGTGAAAAAGCTTTTGACGATAGCAAACATGTACATGACCATTGTCATTTGACCGGACAGTACCGTGGAGCGGCTCATGATCAATGTAATTTAAAATTTCATGCTCCAGATTTTATTCCGGTTATTCTTCACAACTTTCGAGGATATGATAGTCACATTATAGTAGAAGCTTTTGGTGATCCTGATGTAAAAGCTCGTCTAAAACTCGATAACATCATCAAATGCATTCCAAATAATTTTGAAAAGTATATGTCAGTTACGCTAGGTAAATTGCGTTTCATTGACAGCCTGCAGTTTATGGCAGCCTCGTTAGATGAGTTAGTAAAAGGTTGTAGTAAATTTGATAACCTAAGAGACTGTTTTGGAGATAAATTAAATCTACTAGCTAAAAAAGGAGTATTTCCATACGAATACCTCGACGAGTGGGGTAAATTTGATGAAACATCTTTACCTGACAAAGACAAATTTTACTCGCAACTTAAAAATGAAAATATAACCGATGACGAGTACAAGTATGCACAAGATATCTGGAAAGAGTTTGATTGTGAGACGTTTGGTGATTATCATGATTTATACCTGAAAACTGACGTGTTATTATTAGCAGATGTTTTTTGAAAGTTTTCGAGAAGTAAGTTATAATAATTATGGACTAGATACTTGCTGGTATGATTCTGCCCCTGGGTTGACATGGGATGCTTTGCTAAAGTTTAGTAAGGTAAGGTTAGAATTACTGACTGACGTTGATATGTTCAATTTTATCGAAAAAGGTATCAGAGGCGGTATTAGCGTGATAACGAAAAAATATGCTGAAGCAAACAACAAATATTTGAAAAAGTATAACCCTGAGCTCCCTTCGAAGTACATAATTTATTTATATTGTAACAACTTGTACGGTGGTTCGATGGCAGAACCAATGCCTCTTGGTGGATTTCACTGGATCAAGGCTGATCGATTTCTATCGGAGAGAGAAAAAAAGATACCCGAAGATGTTTCATATTTTGTTGAAGTTGATCTTGATTATCCAACTTAGCTACACAAATTGCATAACGATTAACCTTTCTGCGCGGCATCGATGATTATAGATTATAGTTTGTTATTAGAAGAACAACAAGCGTTAGCATCCCCAAGGCAACATTCCATGGTCAAGAAACTAGTACCAAATTTACTCGATAAGAAAAATTATGTTTTGCATTACAAAGTTTTAAAACAAGCAGTCGATGCTGGTCTTGTGTTGAGAAAAGTTCATCGTGTACTAAAATTTAATCAGTCGCCGTGGATGAGGGGTTACATTAACTCAAACACTTCAAAAAGAGCTGCAGCGAAAACTGATTTTGAGAAAAACTTCTTTAAACTGATGAATAATTCTGTTTTTGGTAAGATTATGGAGAATATTAGGAAACGCGTAAATATCGAAATAGTTAATAATATCAATCGCAGAAACAAACTTGTGTCAGACGATGATTTTGTGAGTATGAAAATATTTAATGAAAATATTGTTGCGATACAAAGAAGGAAAACAAATCTAAAGCTAAACAAGCCGATCTACGTTGGAGCTTCAGTGTTAGATTTATCAAAGTGGCTGATGTATGATTTTCATTATAATTTTGCTAAAATTCAATGGCCGGCCAGTAGATTATTGTTTACTGATACCGATTCGCTCGTGTATGAAATCAAATGCGAGGACATTTATCAGGAAATGTACAATAATCGACATCTGTTTGATCTTTCTGATTACCCACCTGACAGTAAATTTCATGACGACACAAATAAAAATGTTATTGGTAAGTTCAAAGATGAAATGAACTCGAGCGCTATCAAATACATTATCGGATCACGCAGCAAAATGTATGCCGTATTGTTAGACAATAATAAAAAAACGAAAAAAAAACAAAAGGTCTGCCTCGTGATTTTGTTAAAAAGTTTATGAAATTTGATGACTACAAGTACGCGCTTGATGGCGGTGTTAGTTTTATGAAAGCTATGGCAATTCGGACTAATCATCATAAGCTTGAAAAAGATTTCATTATCTAACGTGGATTGTGTAATTTTGATGACAAACGTTATTGCGAAAATGGGGTAGATACACTTGCCCTTGGGTATTGTCATGATGATAGATCTATACTTAACATTATCTTTTCCAACTGAAATTTTATCTAAACTTATAAAATAATGTTTGAAAATTTGACAATGACAGATAGCTACAGTAGTAAAATCAAATATCTAATGATGTACGGCAAACAATTGACAGTTGAATTTAATAATGAAACATCAGGTACATGTTTTAGTGGAACACGTAACAAGCTAAAACTTTCGATCATCAGATCTGATAACAGCGAGTATTTCAATTATCTCGAACAATTGTATCAAAAATTGCTAGCGGAATTTAAAAACTTTCACAGTCCGATTAGCCAACAAAAATATACTAAACTCACAATTGATCTCTATCGGTCAAAGGTGTATTTTATCGACAAAAAATATCCTCTAAACAAACCACAGATAAAAGATTTGTTTGAGTCCCGTCGCTGTGTGAGCGGTAAAGTAAAATTTAGTCTCTAAAATCGTGATAATGAAGTATTTTTAATATCAACAGTTGAAACATTAATCATTGGTAACGAGGTATAAAATAATATCACTTACCTTTATCATTTTCGTTCTAATGCGTAGTTTAATTTCCACCTGCACAGCATATGTTATCTGATGAAAAGCTAGCGGCAGACTGATAATAAAACCCGTCTTTGCTGTCTTTAGTCTAGTTCGTGAACATTCCACGCATGCGCCTGTTCTAACAAATTCGACAACCTCTGTATGACACGAGCTTACCTGGATGACTCACCGATTACATAGCCACCTGCACCTGTTGTTTTGTATTGTTACAAAATACCTGCACCTGTTGTTTTGTAAAATACGTGATACCACCTTTTGTAGTATAATGACAGAGCTTCTGTTAACTGACCTGGATAGTATAAGGAAGTTTACCTGGATACCGATCATATACAAACACTGTAATAACAGAGAGGGAGAGGGTGAGCTAAAAACCTTACTAATACTTTTGTAAAAAATGGGTGGGGGATAGTTTAAGATATAATTTATATTTGTTTGGAGAGGCAAAAGCGGGGTTTTAGCTGAAAATTTTGTTTTCCTATACTACTAACGACACTGTACAAGATTGGTTATGGACGATACTGAGTTAGATATTATAATTGCTGATACAACAGAGAAAAGCACATTTATAAGCCGAAATAATGCTTATTTATCGGATGGGACCAAACTAGGTACTATTGTGAGTTATCTTGATGGCGACTCACCGCAGTTTGCTCATTTAAGATCTTCAATGATAGCCTATGTTTGTATAAATCTACTGTCAATGATAAATAGATTTCCTCGTTACGCTGTTAGAGTCACTACGGATTCATTTTATATAAACAAAAAATATAAAGAGTTATTAAATCCGCTTCTCTGTAATAGAGGATAAAGCAAGAAAATATACTCAGTTATTCTGAAATTGCTGAAGTTGAAATTAAGGAAATATATTACAGAAATAATAATCAAATATCAGAATCATCTGCACCGTCTGTGTACGATCCTGTGGCTAGACATAAGACTGTTTATCTTAATGGGTGTGGAGGGTCAGGTAAAACAACTCGTGCGATTAAATTATTTATGAACAACAATTCAGATATGATCGTTTTGACACCTACACATAAACTAGCCAGAGAGATAAAAGAACGAGGATCTAAAACAGGTACATATCATAGTTTCTTTAAATGGTATGGAGATACATGGACTCCTGAGCGAATGAGTGAAAATATATACCTAAGTATATTATATGGGACGAGATAGACACGGTGTCGTTAGAAACACTAAAAATATTTCTTGAGTGGTTATTGACCAAAAAGATTGATGTGATTATGTGTAGCGATCATGGTCAACCACCACCTTTTGTTGGACAGTCTCCACATGAATGGCTAAAGAATAATGTGGATTATTATGAAGAAATACATGTTGACCGTAGAGCTATTGATGAACTGCTGAAAGAACTTAAAAGATTAATCAGACTACAACCAGATAAAATGCAATGTGAGATAATGCGTGAGATAATTACAAAAACTACCATGAAGAATTTTTTTAACTTTATGGAGACCTACTGATTTGATAGGATTGTTCGTGATGAATTGTAGAAGAAATTATTTACATTACATAAAGAAAAATTTTCACATCTACCTGTACTATTATGTTATCGCCCAGCAGATACTCGACGACAGAATATTGAAGTTGAAATTCCTGGTGGAGGATTACAAAATATGGTATTGAATGACATTATTTTGGTACCTATTAGTACAGTTGAAGAAGCATTGAATATGGATAAATCACCATGGACGTTAAGGTACGCTATAACGATTCATTCGTCACAGGGATTAACTATATCTGATACAAATATCTGGATTGTAGATGACCGGATCGAATGGTCAAACTTAGTATATCTGGCAGTATCTCGCGTTAGACGAATAACTCAACTGCATAGGGTTATCATAGATTACGTAATAAGTGAAGAAATTACTTATGACGATGCTGTAATAAAGAAAAAATTAGTGTCTTATAAGTAATGTAACAAAAAAAAAATAAACGTGACTTTGATATTGATACTGAATTTATTATAAAACTAAAACAACTATAGAATAATCACAGTGCAAGTTGTAACACAATAATGTTATGGCAATATTCGAATAATAATCCAAGACAATTTACCGTAGACAGAATAAATAGTGATCTTGGTCACACACGTGAAAATGTGATGTTGACCTGTCTTGAATGCAATCGACGCAGAGGTGCTAATTTACATAAGTGAAGATGGCGGTAATTGTGCATCTGTAGGAATTACTTGCAATTGTTTGCAATTGTAGCCACAATAATGATGTTTTGGCTCTTTCTTAACTTATTATGAGTTTTGGGTAGGTATAAATTTAATTATTAGACAACTTTCATAAGCAATTCAATTCTATTACTTAAATTTACCAAGTAGTTTATGCAGCGATAAATTATATCAGTGTCTGAATATTGCATCGAAATATGGACTTAACCTGGCATCACAAACCTTTCCACATATTTCTCTGCCTCCAGCTTACTTCTTGACTTGGACCGCAGCAGTTTACACATGGGCTTACTGTCCCCAACAGTAATGTCAGCATTATAGGAACTTTGCATAGCTTTTTCAAATCTGTCTCTTGTCCTTATGTAACAGATTTCAGGTAGCTTTGTCTTTTGGGTTGATGCACATTTTTTCCCTTTGTTGCGAGGAACATTACTAGGCTTGAAGTAATGACTCTTTCCAGTCTTTGCTTCCTTACCCTTTCCCATAGTTTTATAGTAAAAAAGTAGCATTTAGTTATTTAATTCTTCAGTATAATAAAACTTATGGAACTTTTCTTTGTCTTTTATACCTTTTTGTTAAGATTTGGGGGTGATTAATCAGATGTGTTGATAGTTTAAATTAGTTTGGGACTATCAGAATCTTTTGGTGCTTCATGGGTTTGTGTATTTGTTTTAGCCACAAAAGGGCAATGACCTCTTATCATTTTGACCTGTCATGTGGCACACCTATTAGTTTTCTCTGAATGTGAGGAATACTGATGCATTGTATCTTATATCTGTGACAGTCAGAAAGAAAAGAAATGCAATTTTGAAATTTAAAACATTTAAAACTTGTCTAAAAAAATACAATGCATTATGTAATTTGATACCCTGTGATGTCATACTTGCTGATGTCAGCATGTTTGTGTTTCTTTTCTGTAGCATGCATGCCATATAACATAAAGATACAAAGGCAGAAAACAATTATTTTAATAACAAGAATAATCCACAAATAAATGTAATACAGCACAGCAACATGTAATGTGGATGCAATTTAACTATATACCGTGGTATCATAAAAAACGCCATTGGACTAATATCTTTGCACAAGCATAGCCAATTCTTTGTTTCAATTATGTTCCAATATAAATGAGTAAAATACATGTCTTTCTAAAAAATTAAAATCTGGTTATAGGACACACGGTTCAAATTATATGGAAGATCTGTGAACCAGTCTAGAAATGGGTGAAGAAATAATAGAGTATATACGGGTTTGGTTGTCCATAATTGGTTACTAATGAAAGGTAAAATTTTAGTTAAAATATCATTTGAAAGCTTAACCTATGAGTAATTTTAAAAAAATATAGACAAATTTCTATTGGTGCAATTTTAGTATTTTTAGAGACTTGACTTGGATTATTCAATAATTAAAGTAGCACTTGATTAATTGGGTGCAGAATCAATAACATGTGCTTCATGCACATGTAGGTCAAAAAAACGCCGCATCTCATATGGTGTTCTCCACACAGAAGCTTGCACCAAGGATAGTTGTGCATGGAGAAATATAGGTCTGATCATCAGTACCCAAAAATTTTAAGTTATTGAATTTTAAATATGATGGTGTTTCCATATGTTTACTATAGGAGTTGAATTAGTACCATGACTCCTAAAGCATTCCCCTTTACATATCACTGACATCTCAACTCTGTCTTTGTTTGAGTATGTCTTAACCTGGCCATTTTAGAATGAGAAAATTTGCCTGTAGCTTCCTGGGAAGTTGGTGGTTCTTTGCAAGATTTTCCTGGGTTCTTGTTCTGCTAAAAATATCTATCCACAATGTCTAGGTGGTATCTAGCTTGTCATCTACTGCTGACCAGTAAACCCACAAACCAACCTAAGTAGTCTTACTGTCATTTTTGTGCAGTGATAATAGTAAACCCACACAACAACCAGTCATACAGTCCCTTTTGCACAGTGATCACAGTAAGCCCAGAAAGCAACCAGTCATACTGACACTTTTGAAAAGTGATAATAGTAAACCTACAACCAACCAGTCATACTGACACTTTTGCATAATGATCACAGCAAACCCAGAAACCAAACAGACTTACAGTTACTTTTGCACATATAGTAACATTTCCAGCAGAAAATGTCTGATCTGTACTGTCAATGACTATGGCTGAGTCTTCACAATCCAGCTATTTAATTTTAGTTTTATTATTATATTATATTTATTATATTTTGCTGTGTGTAGGAGCTATAGTGACATTATGCCAGGCTTAAAATCCGAATAGTACACTGTGGAATTCTGCCCAAACCATCCCTGGCCTGTGACAGTGGTTTGTTTGGGACAAGCTACTACTTTCTTTCTTTAACTTAGCACTAAAGTCTTTCATGTACTGATGTGTCTTTAAACACAAATAAATAGATACAAATTCACTGTATCTGTCATGAAAATTTTTTGATAAATTTTATTCATAAAGTTTGATCTTGTGATCTCTGTAAATATGTCTAAGATGGACATTAGCAGGTTTAAGATTACACCTTGATAAATAGTACTGCTTATATTTGTTTTTCTCTTCCTCTGTTACATGTAATGGAGATCATTGACTTTCTAAAGAATCACATGCCATAGGGTTTGAAGTTCCTCAGAATGCATCCTGCTTATACAAAAAGACAAAACTGTTCAATGAGAAAAAGAGACAGAATATAACAAGGCATCACAAGAAGTTGATTTAGACACAGATTGCAATCTATAACCTTTTAATGCTACAATTGTTCCAAAATAAAATGTGACCCAAAAATTATAAGCCTTGAATGTAGTAATAGTGTGCCACATTTCCACACCACCCATGACAGCAAAAATGTTAACTCATCTCTTTCGCTGACTTAGATGAACTTTGACAGAAACATTTCGCAAGACGATGCCCATTTTCTTTTCCATTTTTATGTCACTTAATATGGCTGCCATAGTTGTAACATGTAATTTTGCAGACTGTCTTTTGATAGTCATTTTGGGAGTTTTCTTTGTGCATCAAACAGTACAGAACACATACTTACAACAGTGATTTACCAGTGACAAATGTCAAAAAATGAGACATCATGTTCACTATTTCCATCCATCCATCAGTCAGTTATGTTTTTAGTTTTCCTTATAGTTGATATGTCAGCTAAATATGTGTTTGTGACTGGTAAAAATCATTTATGGAAATTGGCATGAAGTGATTGAATTCTTCTTATACTTGACTAAAGTGTTTGTATGTGGATGTGTCTCCTGTTTGTATGGATAAACAATGTTTACAGGTCACAGGTCAACCAGGTCATTTGAATATATATTGGGATATAAGAATCACAAAGTCTATGGTCAAGACCTTGGCACACAAATTTGCATAGGGAAAAGAAGACAAATCTCTTATGATTTTTAGGACAAATGTTTGCATGTCAGAGGGGTCCATAAAAGTTTGGGAAATGATTGTTCTTTAGTTTCCATTGATAGGTTTAATCAGTCTTGGCACACAGTTTAAGAATATAGACACTGGGCCCACAAATGAGTAGGGCAAGGGTATGCTAGATTGAGCCTGTTTGTACAAGTTTACATTTGTTAATACATTCACTACACATTTTAGATTCAGCCTGTTTGTACATGTTTACATTTGTTAATAAATTTACTACACATTTTAGATTAAGCCTGTTTGTACAAGTTTACATTTGTTAATAAATTTACTACACATTTTAGATTAAGCCTGTTTGTACAAGTTTACATTTGTTAATAAATTTACTACACATTTTAGATTAAGCCTGTTTGTACATGTTTACATTTGTTAATATATTCACTACACATTTTAGATTAAGCCTGTTTGTACAAGTTTACATTTGTTAATAAATTTACTACACATTTTAGATTAAGCCTGTTTGTACATGTTTACATTTGTTAATAAATTTACTACACATTTTAGATTAAGCCTGTTTGTACATGTTTACATTTGTTAATATATTCACTACACATTTTAGATTCAGCCTGTTTGTACAAGTTTACATTTGTTAAATACATTCACTACACATTTTAGATTAAGCCTGTTTGTACAAGCTTACATTTGTTAATACATTCACTACACATTTTAGATTAAGCCTGTTTGTACAAGTTTACATTTGTTAATACATTCACTACACATTTTAGATTAAGCCTGTTTGTACATGTTTACATTTGTTAATATATTCACTACACATTTTAGATTAAGCCTGTTTGCACAAGCTTACATTTGTTAATACATTCACTACACATTTTCCTGCTGCCCAACCTTTAATTTCCTAATCCACTGAAGTGCTATTGGGAAACAAGTCCAAATTAATGTGTCATGCATCATGCTGATAATCACAACAACACCTCTAGTATTATACTTTGTCAAAATCCTTTGTGTCCAGCTTGTGGTCTCTGGATTCAAGTGATAAGCATGTGTGTATTGAAGAACAGATTGGAATGTTGCAACAGCCACAGTAACAACAACAACAACAACTTATTCCATCTGACCAAATTTTCTATTGACTCCTCAAAAACTACTGGTCCAGTTTGTGTCAAATAGGACAGGAATGTGATGTTGCTTTGATAGCAACCATAAAGAAAATAGATTTTCCACTTCTTTACAAGAACAGCTGGGCCAATTTTGAGCAAATTTGGATGGATATGTTTCAGAACATGCTGTATCAATATTATGTGTGTAAATTTATTAGGAACCAGATTAAATTGGTATTATTGATCATTTGGTAGGTCATGACTTAATAATGATTTGCATGAAGTAATTTTTTCCCACTGTATTTATAATTTATGGTTGGGGTAAATCATTTTAAGTGAAACTTTATGGTTGGGGTAAATCATTTTAAGTGAAACCTTGTGGGTTTGTTTGTTTGGTAAAACAGTTTTTAACTTTTTTTTCTTTTTTACCTCACTTTTTTAAAAGTCCTTTAGTTTTCAAATTCTAACAATACATGTATGTGTTTTATTGTTCCTGAATGTTGTATAGTAAAACAATTGCATGTGTGCTGAAGGCATTGATTTGTAAGACCAATCCTGATCCAGGCATCAATTTGTGCCACCAATCCTGATGCAGGCATCCATTAATGCCATCAATCCTAATGCAAGCATCCATTTGTGCCATCAATCCTGATGCAAGCATCCATTTTTGCCATCAATCCTGATGCAAGCATCCATTTGTGCCATCAATCCTGATGCAAGCATCCATTTGTGCCACCAATCCTGATACAAGCATCCATTAATGCCATCAATCCTGATGCAAGCATCCATTAATGCCATCAATCCTGATGCAAGCATCCATTTATGCCATCAATCCTGATGTAATCATCCATTTGTGCCATCAATCCTGATGCAAGCAGCCATTTGTGCCATCAATCCTGATGCAAGCATCCATTTGTGCCACCAATCCTGATATAGGCATCCATTAATGCCATCAATCCTGATGCAAGCATCCATTTTTGCCATCAATCCTGATGCAAGCATCCATTTGTGCCATCAATCCTGATGTAATCATTGATTTATGCCACCAATCCTGATGCAAGCATATATTTGTGCCACCAAACCTGATGCAGGTATCCATTTGTGCCACCAATCTTGATGCAGGCATCCATTTGTGCCACCAATCCTGATGCAGGCATCCATTTGTGCCACCAATCCTGATTCAAGCATCCATTTGTGCTGCCAATTCTGATCCAGGCATACATTTGTGCCATCAATCCTGATGCAAGCATCCATTTGTGCCATCAATCCCAATGCAAGCTTACATTTGTGACACCAATTCTGAAGCAGGCATCCATTTATGCCACCAATCCTGATGCAGTTATCCATTTGTGCCACCAATCCTGATGCAATTAACAATTTATCCAACAATCTTGATGCAATCATCGATTTATGCCACCAATCCTGATGCAAGCATATACATGTGCCACCAATCCTGATGCAGGTATCCATTTGTACCACCAATCTTGATGTAGGCATCATTTGTGCCACCAATCCTATTCAAGCATCCATTTGTGCCACCAATCCTTTTGCAGAGATCATTTGTGCTACCAATCTGATGCAGGAATCAATTTGTGCCACCAATCTTGATGCAGGCATCCATTAATTCCTTAAGTCCTGATACAGACATCCATTTATGCCACAAGCCCTATTGCAGCAGTGAAACAAGATTGATTTCAAAGAATTTTATTAGTTGAGCTTCTTAAAATACACTATCAAAGAGAGCTCATGCCATCAAATCCATATAATTTTTGTATGGGTTAATAGTTTTGGGGTAATCTAATTTCTCAGAAAATGATCATCATAGAGTTATCAAACTTGCCCATGAGGATGCATAGTTGTTCTGAGTACTACATCAATGTACTGTCACCATAACCTATAGTTCATACTTATTAAGTTTGGGGCCTTTTCATTTCTTGGGCATTTTTCTTTGTTCTTGATATAGACCTATCTTGTAATAATATCACCTGACAAAATCACTGTATTTCATTCTCAAATGACTGTTGCTGGACCATGTGCATTTTTTAGGGTTCTGATCATGGTTAAATTATTAAACTTTGAATGAATTCATCTTGTACAGTACTGCACTATCACCATGAAAGATCAATGAACCATCACCATGAAAGTAAGCCTTTAATGGTTCACTGATTTGGTTGATGCTTTTTTTCATAAACTGATTATTCATAGTTCACAGATAGAATATTGAGAAAAACTTGATATTGATTGGTTGACTGGAAAACAACATAATTTCTTAAACTGGTTTTATATATTCTTGAACAGTCTCTGAATTTGCTTAAAAAATTTTGAATTTTCCATTAAAAGACTGGAATTCATGATTTTATATATGAGAATGGATGCTAAAACTGAGTAGAATATATATATATATATATATATATATATATATATATATATATATATATATATATATATATATATATATATATATATATATATATATATATATATAAAATTTAGGAATTTTTATTTCCTCCAAAAATATATTGTTATAAAATCATACATACATATGATGGAATAAAACTGGATGATCAAATAACACAAGGTGGAGCAGCATCCCTTTTCTGTACTGGTGCACTGTTTGCAGTTGCAAATAGATTGCTTACTAATTGGGTTAGGAATTTGACCCAATTATGAATGTAATAATTTTGCAATTCAAAATGGGAACATGACACACTTAACAGGTGGTAGAAAAATTCAAGTGGGACAGACACAACATGATATATGCAAGACTTACAACAATTATTTTGATGCTTTATGCAAGTGAGTTACTACTAAAAAAGTTTGGAAGTTTATTAGTTTTAGTAAAGTTGTGAAAATGGAATAAGTCAAACGCCATCATCACTGCTGTAGGTCATAGTGAGTGACATACATTCAATGCTTCAGTGATACTGACATTTTTTGGAGACATGTTCATTTGTAAAACTAATGATGGTATAGTCTTGAAACTTGGCTGTGGAATTTCTACCCCACCCCCTGTATACCAGTGTAAAAAGTAAATGCATAAACTACATTTATATATATATATATATATATTTGCACGACACTAGTATGTTGTAGGTACTAATTAAAAAAGTATTTCTTTATGACGATGTGGGCATGGCGCTACTATGCTGTAGGTGCAAATTTGAAAAGTATTTCTTTGAAGCAGTATGCAAATCATATTTTGCAAGAAAAAAGAAATAATTTCTGTTGGAATGTAGCCATTTTACAGCGAAAACTCCTTGAACATTTAGGGAAGTCCTTGTTTGAATAGTAAAAATGCTGTGTAACTGTTGATTGGATTTCTTGCATTAGTCTTGATAATATTATGTCCATGTTCATTTGTTAGGCTAGTGTGTTCATTTGTTAGGCTCCTGTGTTAATTTGTTAGGCTAGTTTGTTCATTTCTTAGTTCTTATGCTAGTGTGTTCAGTTGTTGTTGTTTGTTGTTGGGCTTAACGCCATTTCTCCGCACACGATAGGCTACACATTGCGGCCAGTATTAATGGTGGAGAAACCGGGAAATCACCGAAAAGAACCACCTACCCATGAGAAGCTACTGGCAAGCTTTCTTACATATCCACTTTCGAACCCACGCAGAGGTGAGATGGCAGTGTACCGTAACGGACAGCGTTTAAGACCACTCGGTCACTCAGGGACTCCGTCCTTTTGTTAGGCTATGCTCGTCGATGAAATGTGGAGATAATGCAGTGCTTAATGATTACTATTACTACCTTTTTATTGCAGTACTAAGTCACTGTCATCTATATCATCTTTTGCTGGCAAGGGTTTGCATTTTAAAAGATCAGCCTTTTTAATATATTGTAGTTCACTTATTTCTTTTTACTGCACACCTCGTCTATGAATAGTGCTGGTTTGCTCTTGTCCAGTATCTTCGATTACATTATTTCTTATCAATCTACACTAATATTGTTATTTTTGTATGATTGTGTCGTTTACATTTGTGATGTTTTTCTACCCAAATTTGTAACATACTAATATGCATTTATATAAACTTGACTTTGAAATAATGGTATCAGATTGCTTGAAATTTTCATGTATTCACATGTATGACTATTGGATGAAAATGATGTTGCCATTTCAATGGGATCATAATATACATGTCATCATCATAATGGCAGTCGCTAAACCAGAAAAGCAGTTATCCCTACGCGTATGTTTTTCCAAAGCATAAGGTATATTAAAAGTGCTTCCATCTGTCTGTGTGTCTGTCATGCTTACTCCATGCTCTAGTTTTCAAAAATTTGGAACCTGTAATCCCAGACGGGATAGACTTAACAAGTTAAATGTCATATTTTAATAGATAACATGTAATTTTGTATATAGACTGAACTCTATCCAAACCAGTAGATTATTGGTGATAATAATTTCATATTAAATATTTAACAGAACAAGTATTTGTATGCGATTTAGATTTTTAAAGTAGTTTTTAAAATTTTCAGTCATATTGCTATGATGTCTGCAGTGTGACAGTTTATAATGATGACTTGCGCTGGAGAATCATGCCGAAGCCATGTGGCATGATGTCCCACCCAGTCACATTATCATGAAAACCAAACTGACCAGTCCTAACACTAATCTCTTAATGCTGAGCGCCCAGCGAGGAATCTGTTTGTACAATGTTTCTTTAAGACTTTGTTAGGACTCGGCCAGGGTTAAAAACCATGACCTCTTGCATTCAAGGTGGATACTCTAACCACTTAGCCACTGGATTGGTCAGCAGAATAAGTAGATGACCAATAGTGAAGGTTTCAGATACTGGATGACGTTATGGGGATTTTGTGGGCAACAAGAGAGGAAAGTCTATATGGATCAAGTTGTGCAGATATTTATAATAGTTTCCATCTCTTCATTTAGGATATTCATACATAAAATTACTGTTCTGATGAAATCTCTTATAATCACTGCTACTCTAGAGAAATTGTGACAATGACTGTTTGCTGGTGAAATCAGTTTAGCAATCTTCCTCGTTATGCTAGCGAAATCAGTTACTAAACTGATTAAAGTCAAAGTGTGGTGACTTATTGTTTGAATGAAACTAGTGATCACACTTGTCATTCCAGTTGGATATTTATGACAATGTTTGCAATAATATATATATATATATATATATATATATATATATATATATATATATATATATATATATATATATATATATATATATATATATATATATATAGGGCATATAGATGCATCTTTGATTTATATATGTATGCATAGAAGATTCAGCTTGGCCAGTTATTTATCGAAATAAAAGTGCTGATAATAACCCTAGAATACTTACACATTGTAACCATCCATTGACTTGAAACTGCTTTATTCACCTGTGGCAGGCAGGCATGTGCAACTAATGGCCTATGGGTCATACCTGGCTGCAACATGGTTTTATCCACATACAGGGTGTGACTTTTAAAAAGTCGCTTATCAGCCCAGGCCCTGGAGGAAGCGGCACCTGCCTGACCTATATCAATATTTTTTATGGACATGTTCAATCAAGCCTTAGAAATGATCAGGAAGATATTTGTAGCTGCATGAAGGTTGACAAGTTAATTGCCCTTTCTACAACATAAATCGTACTTGTTTTTTTTTTTTCATATCTTGCATGAAAATTTGAACTAATATTGTTGGTATGTGTATACCTGAAGGTTTCATTTCTTAATATTTGTTGAGATTATATAGCTCGGAGGATTACATCCACCCCCCCCTCTGCAGACTGTGACTTGTAATGTAAACAGCTTCTCAAAATTAAATTGCTTCAACCATTACATGCATACCATATATGTGAGGATGATCGATACAGGATGATCGATACAGTTAAATAATTTAAATTTGTGTAAATGAGGTCAGTCTATCATCCAAGATCTTGAATGGATGCTGTCATCAAAATAAGGCAACAATTCGTAACGACTTTGAGCTTAAATATCGGATCTGCACAAATATTTGTTGGACCGTCAAGCTTCGTGTTACATTTTTGGCTCTGCTGATGGCGTGACTATGGTTACATGGTTATAAACTGGGCTCTACGGTTTGTGTATAAACTGTTTACTACTCAAACTATTTGGCCAGTTGCAATTGTATTGCTGCTTAAGTCATGGAGTGTTGCTTGTAAAGTATACATGACCATGTACATGCATGTAGAGTAGAGTCTTGGTGGTGAATGCTGTTAATTATTTTTCAAGGATGGTAGCAACAGTTCCCATCATTTGTGTCTGAACTCTCGTACTTAAGTCCAATATTTAAGATGGGGAGGATGAATGTTTGGGACAGTTGATAATCACTCGAAGAACAAGACTAACAGTCAAAAATATATAAATAATATCAGATTTATTGACATACAATATTAATAATGTACACACTCACACATTCCCTCTCGTGATGATAATAAAATGTTAAATAAATTAGGCTAAAAGAAGCTCATTCAAGTGCTGTTATTCACCTCTTTTATTTGTACAATTCTGTTAAGTTCTAACATTGCACTACACTAGAAAATACCGAAGTCAATTATAACATTGTATTCTGATTCTAATATCACTCCACAGTTTAACCCCATGAATTTACAGTTTTTATCACTAAGTCACCAATATACGTATCGATTTACCTATCACAATATTGTAAACGTCGCCACAGCTGAACACTATTTGCTATTCCAGAATCAGACGCTATATCTTTCCTTTGTTGCTCATACTGTGTTTCAAATCTCCACACCACCGTCAGGACTCCCAATGAGGCCACTCGTATGGAGTCGCGTAATATCAATTTACCTTACACTGGTCCTTAGCTTGGCGAGGTCTGAGGGGTTACATACCCTTTTCATGCACTTTGAATCCACCCTTTGCTTGCCAAAAATGTTTCGTGACGTTTATGGGTCACACACCCTCATAACTTTCAGGTTGCCGAAGGTTTATTATTAAGTTACAGAAGTTTTGAGGTTGATCTAAATGCCCCAACTTTACCAAGTTTCTATTTCTCACGGGACTCCAGTTCCGTGCGTACCTCCCTTCAGGTATTTCTCCTGTGGGTCGGTCCTCCTTCCCCTTCCTCCCCTAATTTTAAAGTGTATGACTTTTGCCAAAGGTGAAATTTGTTTGTAACGTGATTTTTTTTTGTAATTTGGCCTTTATGTTTCTGTATCTACTTTTTTTAATTTATTTGTGGCACTAAGCGTCAAATTCGCAAAAGTTGTTATTGGTTTAGAGTTATATATATATATATATATATATATATATATATATATATATATATATATATATATATATATATATATATATATATATATATATATATATATATCTTTCAGTGCATAACATGTTGTTGTTCTAGGGTTTAATGCCATTTCTCAGTACAAGATGGGCTATATATGCCAGCCAGTATAAATGGTGGAGGGAAAACCCAGGAAAGAACCATAGACCTACGAGAAGCTACTGGAAATCTTTCTAACATATCCACATTGGCCGAACCCGAGACTAGAACCAAAGCAGACATAGATGAGATGGCAGTGATCCGTAACGGTGAGCGTTTTAGAACACTAGGCTACTCGAAGCTCCGAGTGTATCATGATTTGACCTGAATACGTGCTGCGATTCAATAACAACAAAACACAATGTGATAAAAGATGAAATGAATTGATTAAAATATGTATTCTACATAACATATTGTTACATATATGTAATTAAATTGCATGTGTGCTAGTTTTAGTTTTTTAAGTTTATTTTCGTTTTATTTCATTTTATTGTAATGTTTAATTTTCATTGGATTATATATATATTTTAAAAAAGTACATTACGTTTGTTCAGAACTTAAAGTATTTCATTAGCAATAATTTTAGGAGACCTGGTTCAGACAACATCTATCATTTCAGCCCGTTCCTGCATCCGAACTCACAAATGTCATTTAGTAGCGTTCAAGCAACTTTTCGCGGTGGTATTAGTCTTTTCTCAGATTTCTTTTTCTTTCTAGTTTTGTTTTCTGTGAGTCCATTAATGTGTGTGTGTGTGTGTGTGTGTGTGTGTGTGTGTGTGTGTGTGGTGTCGTATGCCTTCTCTCTGATTATTCTAGTTTCTAGTTTTGTTTTCTGTGAGTCCATTAATGTGTGTGTGTGTGTGTGTGTGTGTGTGTGTGTGTGTGTGTGTGTGTGTGTGGTGTCGTATGCCTTCTCTCTGATTATTCTTTTGGGTTGTTGTAATATTCAAGTATATAAATTAACCTGGTTATACAAAATGATGGGAAAACTGAGATGACCTGCACTTTACCGGAACTACCACCCTTGTTGCAAGAGGTAAACGACTAATAGATTGCTAAAAAAATATTGAGATAATCTTTAGATATTAGTATAATTTTCATGGTCCAGGTTTTTTTTTTGTTTGCATAAATACAAGTGCTTTTCTTTTCCCACACTTAGCAGCCATTGTTAATAAACTATTTTGTGACTATTTAACGCTGCTTACTTCCTCTGTTTTCATAGGTGTCCCGGATGGCTGAGTAGTCTAAAGCAGTGTCCCCAACCTTTATATCACCGCGGACCGGTCAACGTTTGATAATTTTTTATGCGGCCTGCGGAGGAGGAGGGGAGGGGCTTGATTGTTTATATTTTAGAGTGTTTTGATTCAATAATTTTAATTTAATTGTATTCAAACATGCCTTCAAAATAAAATACAGTTACACCAAAAAAATGAATATAACATTTTAACTCACTAGAACGCTAATTCAGTGAGAACCCTGAACCTGCAACGAGACGGTTCCATCTGGCGGTAATAGGAGACAATGTGTGTTGCTTATGTCCAGTTTATTCCGTTGTTTTATTTTGGTTGCTGTCACCGCAGAAAACCCGCTTCACACAAATAGGATGACGGAAATGGCAACAGGTATTTAAGTGCTGTGGTAAATTTTTTCAAAAAAATTTAAAAATTTTAAAACCCCTTTTATTTTTTTTTTTCCCCAAACCCCCAAAAAATTTTTTTAAAATATTTTTTTTAAATTTTTTTTTTTTTTTTCCCTTTTTTTTTTTTTTTTGGGTTTTTTTTTTTTGGGGGTTTTTTGGGGGTTTTTGGGGGGGGCCCCCCACCTTTTTTTTTTTTTTATTTTTTTTTTTTTTTGGGGGGTTTTTTTTTGGGGGTTTGGGGGGGTTTTTTTTTTTGGGGGTTTTTTTTTTAAAAAAAATTTTTTTTTGAAAAAATTTTTAAAAAAAATTTAATTTTTTTTTTTTGGGGGGAAAAACCCCCCCCCTTTTTGGATTTTCCCCCTTTTTTTTAAAAAAAATTTTTTTTAAAAAAAAAAAATTTTAAATTTTTTTAAATTTTTAAATTTTTTTAAATTTTTTTTTGGGGAAAATTTAATTTTTTTTTTTTTTGGGTTTTTAAAATTTTTTTTTTTTAAGGGGGGGGTTTTTTTTTTTTTTTGGGGGGGGTTGGGGGGGGGCCTTTGGTTTTTTTTTTTTTTTTTTTTTTTCCCGGGGGGTTTTTTTTTTTTTTTGGGGGGGGGGGGGGGGGGGGAAAGGGGGGGGTTGGTTTTTTTTTGGGGGGGTTTTTTTTAAAAATTTTTTAAAAAGGGGGGGGGGGGGGGGGGGGGGGGAAAAAAAAGGGGGGGGGGGGGGGAAAAGGGGGGGGGTTTTTTTGGGGGGGGTTTGGGGGGGGGGGGGTTTTTTGGGGGGGGGGGGGGGGGGGGCCCGGGGGGAAACCGGGGGGGGGGAAAATTCCCGGGGGTTTTGGGGCTTTTGGGGGGGGGGGGGGGGGGGGGGGGGGGGTTTTTTGGGGTTTTTTTGGGGGGGCCCGTTTTTCCCGGGGGGCTTGGTGGGAAAGGGGGGGGGGGGGGGGGGGGGGGGGTTTTTTTTTCTTTGGGGGGGCGGGGGGGGGGGGGGGGGGGGTTTTGGGGGGGGGGGGGGGGGGGGAGGGGGGTTGGGGGGGGGGGGGTTTGGGGTTTGGGGGGGGGGGGGGGGGGGGGGGGGTTTTTGGGGGGTGGGGGGGAAAGGGGGAAAAAAAAGGGGGGCGGGGGCCCGGGGGGGGGGGGGGGGTTTTGGGGGGGGGGGGTTGGGGGGGGGGGGGGGGGGGGGGGGGGTTGTGTGTTTTTTTGGGGGGGGGGGGGGGTTTGGGGGGGGTTGGGGGGGGGGGGGCCGGGGGGGTTTTAAAAAATTTTGGGGGGGGGAAAAAGGGGGGGGGTTGGGGGGGGGGGGGGAAAGGGGGGGGGGGGTTTTTTTTTGGGGGGGGGGGGGTGGAAAAAGGGGGGGGGTGTTTTGGGGGGTTTTGGGGGGGGGGGGGGGGGGTGGGAAATGGGTTGTGGGTTTTTGGGGGGCCCCTTTGGGGGGGTTTGGGGGGGGGGGGGGGGGGTTTTGTTTTGGGGGGAAAAGGGGGGGGGGGCGGGGGGGGGGCCCCGGGGGGGGGGGGTGGAAAAAGGGGGGGGGGGGGGGGGGGGGGGTTTTTAAAAAAAAAAAATTTTTTTTTGGGGTGGGGGGGGTTTGGTGGGGGGGGGGGGTTTTTTAAAATTTTTTTTGGGGGTGAAAAGGGGGGGGGGGGGGGGGGGGGGGGGGGGGTTTTTTTTTTTTTTGTGGGGGGGAAAATTTTTAAAATTTGGGGGGGGGGGGAAAAAGGGAGGGGTGTTTTTTTTTGGGGGGGGGGGGGGGGGGGGGGGGGGGGGGGGGGGGGTTTTTTTTGGGGGGGGGGGGGGGGGGGGGGGGGGGGGGTTTTTTTGGGGGGGGGGGTTTGGGGGGTTTTTTTGGGGGGGGGGGGGGGGGGTTTTTGGGGCCCCGGGGGGGGGCCCTTGGGGGGGGGGGGGGGGCATTAAAAAAGTGGGTGGGGGGGGGGGGGGGGGGGGGGGGGCCCCTTTGGGGGGGGGGTTTTTTTTTTTTGGGGGGGGTTGGGGGGGGGGGGGAAAGGGGGGGGGGGGGGGGGGGGGGAAAAAAAAATTTTTGGGGGGGGGGGGGGTTTGGGGGGGGGGGGGGGGGGGGGGGGGGGGGGGGGGGGGGGGGGGTTTTTTGGGGGGGGGGGGGGGTGGGGGGGGGGTTTTTTTGGGGGGGGGGGGGGGGGGGGGGGGGGGGGGGGGGGTTTTTTTTTTTTTTTAAATTTTTTTTTTTTTTAAAAAAAAAAAATTGGCCGGGGGGGGAGGGGGGGGGGGGAAAGGGGGGGTGGATTTTTTTTTGGGGGGGGGGGGGGGGGGGTTTTTTGGGGGGGGGGGTTTTGGGGGGGGTGGGGGGGGGGGGGGGGTTTTTTTTTTTTTTTTTAAAAAAAAAAAAAGGAGGGGGGGGGGGGGGGGTTTTTGGGGGGGTGGGGGGGGTTTTTTTTTAAAAAATTTTGTTTTTGGATGAAGGGGGGGGGTTTTTTTTTTTTTTGGGGGGGGGGGGGTTTGGGGGGGGGGGGAAAAAGGGGTTTTTTTTTTTTTTGGGGGGGGGGTGAAAAAATGGGGGGGGGGGGGGTTTCCCCGGGGGGGGGGGGGGGGCCCCGGGGGGGGTTTTTGGGGGGGGGGGGGGGGGGGGGGGGGGGGGGGGGTTGGGGGGGGGGTGGGGTGTTTTTGGTTTTTTTTTTTTTTTTTTTTTTTTTTTTTTTTTTTTTTTTTTTTTTTTTTTAAATTTTTTTTTTTTTTTTTTTTTTTGGTTTTTTTTTTGGGGGGTTTTTTTTTTTTTTTGGTTTTTTTGGGGGGGGTTTTTTTTTAATTTTTTTTTTTTTTTTTTGGGGTTTGGGGGTTTTTTTTTTTTTTTTTTTTTTTTTTTTTTTTTTTTTTTTTTTTTGTTTTTTTTTTTTTGAATTTTTTTAAAAAATTTTTTTTTTTTTTTTTTTTTTTTTTCCTTTTTTTTTTTTTTTTTTTTGGGGAAAAGGGGGCCCTTTTTTTAAAAAATTTTTCCCCTTTAAAAATTTTATTTTTTTTTTTTGGGGTTTTTTTTGGAAAAATTTTTTTTTTTTAAAATTTCTTTTGGGGGTTTTTTTTTTTTAAAAAAAAATTTTTTTTAATTTTTTTAAATTGGGATTTTTTTTTTTTAAAGAAAAAATTTTTAAATTTTTAAAAAAAAAATTTTTAAAAAAATTTTTTAAATTATCCCTTTAAATTTTTAAATTTTTTTTAAAAAGGTGTTTTTTTTAAAAGGGAAAATTTTTTTTTAAAAAATTGGGTTTTTAAAAAAAGGTTTTTTTTCCTTTTTTTAAAAAAAGGGAAAAAAGGTTTTTTTTTTTCCCCCAGCCCCAAAAAAATTTTTTTTAAAAAAGTTTGCCCCTTTTTTTTTTTTTAAAGGGGAAAAAATTTTTTTTTTTTTTAAAATCCAAAAATTTTTTTTTTTTTTAAAAAATTTTTTAATTTTAAAATTTAAAAAAAAAATTTTTTTGGGGTTTAAAAGAAAAATTTTTTAAAAAAAAAGGGTTTTTTAAAAAATTTTTTAAAATTAAATTTTTTAAAAAATTTTTTTTTTTGGGGGTAAAAAATTTTTTTTTTTTTTTTTTTTTTTTAAAAAAAAAAAAAAAAATTTTTCCCTTTTTTTTTTTTTTTTTTCCCCCAAAAAAAAATTTTTTTTTTTTTTTTAAAAAAATTTTTTAAAAGGGCCCGTTTGGAAAAAAAAAAATTTTAAAAAAAAAATTTTTTTTTCACCAAAAAAAATTTTTTTTTTTTTTTTTTAAAAGGGGGTTTTTTTTTTTTTTTTTTTTTCCCCCCCAAAAAATTTTTGGGGTTTTTTTTTTTTTAAAAAAAACCCCCTTTTTCCCAATTTTTGGAAAATTTTTTTTTTTTTTTTTGGTTTTTTTTTTGGAAGGCAAAAAAAAAACCCCCCGGGGTTTTTGGTTTTTTAAAATTTTTTTTGGGGAAAATTTTAATAAAAAATTTTGGTTTTTTTTTTTTAAAATTTTTAAAATTTTAAAAAATTTTTTATAAAAAAGGGGGGGGTTTTAAAAACCCCCCAAAAACCCCTTTTTTTTCCTTTTTAAATTTTTTTTTTTGTTTTTTTAAAAAAATTTTTTTTATTTTTTTAAAAATTTTTTTTTTTTTTTTGGGTTTTTTTAAAACCCAAAAAAAAATTTTTTTGGGGGGGGTTTTTTTTAAAACCCGGTTTTTGTTTTTTTTAAATTTTTTTTTTTTTTTTCCCCCTTTTTTTTAAAATTTTTCCTCCCTTTTTCCCCCTTTTTTCCCAACAAATCCAAATTGGTTAAAAAGGGGGGGCCCCCAAAATTTTTTCCCTTTGGGGGCCCCAAAAAAAATTTTTTTTTTCGGGGTTTTTTTTTTTTTTTCCTTTTTTTTATTTTTTTTTTTTTTTGGGGGGTTTTTTTTTTTCCCCCAAAGGGGGGTTTTTTTTTTAAAATTTTTTTTTTTTTTTAAAACTTTTTTTTAAAAAAACCCCCAAAAAAAGGGTTTTTTACAATTTTTTTTTAAATTTAAAATTTTTTTTGGGGGGCCAAAAAAAATTCTTTTCCCCCCTTTTTTTTTTTTTTTTCCCCCCCTTTTTTAAAAATTTTTTTTCCCCCGGGGGGGTTTTTTTAAAAATTTCCCCCGGGGTTTTACCCATTTAAAAATTTTAAAAAAAATTTTTTTAAAAATTTTCTTTTAAAAAAAAGGAAATTTTTTTTTTAAAAAACTTTTGGTTTTCCCATTTTTTTTTAAAAAAGGATTTTTTTAAAAAAAATTTTTTTTTTTTTTGGGGTTTTTTTTTTTATTCCCCCCCTTTAAAAAAATTTTTTTTAAATTTTTAAAACCCTTTTTAAAAAACCCTTTTTTTTCCCGGGGAAAAAAACCCCTTTTTGGGTGAAATTTTTTTTTTTTTTTGTTCCTTTAATTTTTTTGGGGGGTTTTTTCCAAATTTTTTTTCCCGGGTTTTTCCTTTTTTGGGGTTTTGGGGGTCCTTCCAAAAAAAATTTTTTTTTTAAAAACCCCCCCCCCAAAAAAAATTTTTTTTTTTTTTAAAAAATTTTTTTTTTAAAAAAATTTTTTTTTTTTAAATAAAAACCCTTTTTTTTTAAAAAAAAAAAGGGGTTTTTTTTTTTTTTTTAAAAAAAAGGGGTGTTTTTTTTTAAAAAAAAAACCCCCCCGGGGGTTTTTTTTTTAAAAGGGGGGGGCCCCCCTTTTTTTTTTTAAAAAATTTTTAATTTAAAATTTTTTTAAAAACTTTTTGGGGGAAACCAAAAAAAAAAACCCCCGTTTTTTTTTTTAAAAAATTTTTTTTTTTAAATTTTTTTTTTTTAAATTTTTTTTAAAAGGTTTTTTTTTCCTTTTTTTGGGGGGTTTTTTTTTAAAACCAAAGGGGGAAAAAAAACCCCCCCCCCTTTTTTTAAAACCCCCCAAAATTTTTTAAAACCAAAAGGGAAAAAACCCCCTTTTTTTTTTTTTTTTAAAATTTTTTTGGGAATCATTTTTTTTTTGGGGAAAAAAAATTTTTTAATTTTTTTTTTAAAAAATTATCGGTTTTTTTTAAAACCTTTTTTTTTCCTTTTTTTTTAAAATTTTCCACCCTTTCCCTTTTTTTTTTTTTGTTTTTTTTTGGGGGGAAATTTTTTTTTTTCATTTTTGGTTTTTTTTTTCTTTTTTTTCCCCAAAATTTTTTCCGGTTTTTTTTTTTAAAAATTTTTTTTAAAACTTTTTTTTTTCCCCTTTTTTCCCAATTTTTTTTTTTTAAAAAAAACCCCCCCTTTTTTTCCCTTTGGGGTTTTTCCCCCCCTTTTTTTTGGGTTTTTTTTTTTTTTTCTTTTTCCCCGGGGTTTTAAAACCCCTTTTTTAAAATTTTCCCCGGGAACTTTTTTTTTTGGTTTTTTTTTTTTTGGTTTTTTTTTTTAATTTTTTTTTTAAAAAATTGAAATTTAAAATTTTTGTTTTTAAAACCCAAACCCCCCAAATTTCCCCTTTTTTTTCCCCCCCAAAAGTTTTCCCCCCCCCCTTTTTTTTTTTCCCCCAAAAAATGTTCTTTTTTTTTGTTATTTTTTTTCCCCCCTTTTTCCCCCCAAAAAAACCCTCAAAATTTTTAAAATTTGGGTTTTTGGAAATTTTTAAACCCCCCCTTTTTCCCCAAAAAATTTTTTTTGGGGTTTAAGGGGGGGAAACCCCTTTTTTTTTTTTCCCCCCCCAAAAACAATTTTTTGTTTTTTTTTTTTTTTTTTTTTTTTTCCCCCTTTTTAAACTCCCATTTTAAAAAACCCGTAATTCAATGTATCCTTTTTTAAATTGTGGTTCATTTTTATTAATTTTTAAAAAAAACCAAAACCACCCAGTCATTGTTTTTTTTTGTGTTTTTTTATTTCCCCCGTCTTTTAAAAATTCCCCTTCTTTTAAAAAAAAATTTTTTCAGCGAAGTAACCCAAAAATCCCTTTGTCTTTTTTGGGTTTAATCAAATTTAATTTGTCCCCGATTTTCTTTTTTATAGCTTTTTAGTGAATTTACGTTAAAAAGGAAAACCCCTTTTTTTAGTGGAAACCCTTTTTTAATAGAAACCATAGAAACTTCAAAGGGGTTTTCTCCCGTATCAATAAATTTCCATTTGTTGTATTTCTCGCTGAGTTTGTAATCACCCGAAAAACTGTTTTATCCCCTCCTGGTTTTTTCAGTTTTTTGTAGCAAACTTTCCCCGCAATCAATAAGGTTCTGCTCCCTCTTTAGGGGGGTGTCGCCGTATTAAACACGTTCTTGGGTTTCAATTTTTTAAATTTTTTTGTGGGGTTTTGTTTCAGGGGCAAAAAGCTGTTCACTCCCAATAGAAAAAGGGCGTCTGCGCTTTTGGGGGGGTTAAATTGTAGTTTATCCCCGGGCCCTTATCTCGAATTGGTTAAACTTTTTCATTGATGGCTTAAAATCCGCGGGCTTGTTGGGGAGGGTTTAAAGCTTCTGATGTCATTATTTTGGGAAAAGCTAAGTTTTTTCAATTGTGGGTTTTCAATGCTTGGGAAACAATTAAAAGTTCCCTTTAGATTTCACTTTTTAAAAAAAATCTCTGACGAACTTGGTATGTTCCCCCAAATTTCTTTTTAAAAATTTCTTTTTCCCATTTTCTAAAAAAGCCGAAAGAAAAAAATTAAATTTATTTTTTTTATAAATGAAACATTAACCCCTTTTTGGATTTTTTTTTCGTGAATAATTTTAGGTAGGGAAATTTTCTTCCTTTTTTCAATTTTTTTATTAATTTGTTTAAAATTTTATTCAAAAAAATCTGTCTTCATTCAAAATTTTGAATGTACCCATTTCCCTTTTTTCTTTTAAAATTTTATATGTGAAGATAGATGCCCAAAATCTTGGGTTACCTTTATTGATTTTTATTAATAATGTATTTTTTTATCTTTTTTAAAAATTTTTTTTCGTTTCCCAAAACCCAAAAAAAAACCCCAAAAAATTACAAATTTCCTGTCCCTTCCTTTATTCGGGTTTCCGAGGCAAGGGGGGCCCTACATTAAAGACCTTTTTGGGAATACCAAAAAACCCCAACCCAGCTTTAATGGCGGGTTTATGGGGGATTAGACGTGGGAAAAACCAATGGATTTTTTTACAAAAATTTTTCATTTTTAAAATGAAAAATCATTTGGGAAACCTCTTTCGCGCCCAAAGCGTCAAAGAGGCCCGAGGGGGGACGCAATTCTTGGAAATCTTTTAGTGCCTTTTGCAAATTTAAAAAAGCCCAAGGAGCCACAAAAAAGATCTCCCAAATTGGGAAACTTAACTTTAAAAAATGCTAAAATTAGGCTTCCCGGAAAATATGTTTTTGGGGGGGGGCAGTACATTATTATAGGTGATTTTTTATACAATTTCGATTATATGGATGGTTAAATGCAATGAGATGATAGGTGGGGATATAACCCAAAGCGATTATTTAGGATTTATATTTTTATGGGGGCAGTTCTTTTCATATAGAGATATTTTATTATATATTAATTTATATTATTTTATATATATTATATATATATTTTTTAGAAAAATTTTTATATATATATAACAATGGGGAATATTGGATGGTTATATTTACAATGGATGATAGGGGCAGTACAGGCGTAAAAAACTTTAAAGACGGGGCGGGGCTTTCTACACCCAATCTCCAACAAAAGCAAAACCCCAAAAAAATTAACCATTGGGTTTTCAGTTGAAAAAAAAATTTAAACCCCCACCCTGTCAATGGGGGGAGGGTTTGGGTTGGCCAAAATTGGGGTTCGTTTAAAGGGCCCCAATTATTACGGCTCTTTTTTATATTTAAGGTGATAAAAACCAGTTTTTAAAAGCGAAATGTGTATTTATTTCCCTAGCATTTTGTGAAAATTTTTGTAAATTTCAAAGGAAACTAAATATTTAAAATAATACATTTTAAAAAAAAGAAATTTCAACTGTTAAATAAAAGCAAAATTTTTTTAAAAATTTTTTATAATATTTCGATTAAATAATCGTAATAATATGGGGTTTACTTGAGATATCTCTGTTTGGGGGATCCCCCCGTAATTCAGGGCTTCTATTTTGAATGGTTCGAGAATGTAATTTTTTTGTGTCTTTTATAATTTTATTACTTTTTACCCCTACCCCACTAAAAAAAAATTAAAATTTCTGTAATGGCTTACTATTTTGGGCTTAATACAATCTTTTTTTATTTTTAATTTTCCAAAATTAAATTTTCCCCTTTTTTATAAATAAACCCAAACAGCGCTGTTAACGCTGTTTTGTTTTTTGGGATTTTTAAAAAAATTATTAATTAAACCCTTTACCCCGGGTTTGTGTTACACGCGGCCCTTTCGGTACAAAAAACCAATTTACTTTTTGTTTATGTGGCTGTTCCGGGGTGTTCCGCTATTGACATTTATTTTTTTAAACATATATACGTGAATATTGCGAAAAATATTGAAAAAAAAAATATGTACATAATGAATTTTTCGCGCGAAAAGTTTTTTGGTTTTTTCCCCATGGGGAAAAAACGACTTTCTTTGCCCTTTTTGGGAATTGATCTGAATTGGAAAATCATACAAAAAATTTACTTAAAAAAGCATTAAATCACTATTGAGGTTAAACTTTTAAATAGGAAAAATTTATTCTATGTCCATTTTTCTTTGAGATAGCTGTTTGGTTTAAAAATTTTAGCAAAATCTTTGTACTGAAGGGGAAAACTATTTTCCCAAAAAATTTTCCCGCAGCATTCATTGAAAATTTAAAAATTTCTTTCTTCATTTTGTTTGTTGTATCAAATGATTTAAAAATCCCTGGTGTTTTGGTATTTTCCCTTTTCTTTCCTCTTTTTTTTTTTCTCTTTGAGAAAAAGCATTGTAATTTTGGGAAAACGCTTTTTTTAAGGGATTTTTGGGGGGGTCAATTTTTGATTTTAAAAACAAATTAAAACTTTTAATCAATCCAAAAAAATGCTTTATTACAATTCTGTTTAAAAGTAATAGTTCTTTCTTCCGTTCTTTCTTGATTATTATCAAAACCAATTGGGTTTTTTTAAATCTTACAGTGTTAAAAATCACCTCAGAAAAATTTCATTTTAAATTTAAAAAGTATTGGGGTTGTGGGTTTTTTGAAATTTTGCTCCCTTTATAAAATAATTTTACTAAATTTGGGGCCCAATTCATCCCTTTTTTTTTCCCCCTTTAATTAAAAAAAACTAAATTAAAAAAATTTAAGTTTGAGGGGGGTTTTTATGTTTTTTTTTCTTTGAACCCGAGGGCATGGGTTTGGGGTCAAAGATAGGTTTTTTTATTTTGTTTTCATAATTTAAAGTTTCTTTTTTCTTAAAAAAAAAAACTTTACCCCCCACAATTGATACATAATTGTATTTTCCCCTTCAACACCCACCCCCCAATTTTTTGCATGGTTTCCCGGGGCCCGTCGAAATTTTTTTGACACTCTGTAAGTGATGTCCAAAAGAAATTTCCCTCTACACAAATTTTTTGCATGGGGTTAGATCCAATAAAAAGCCCCCTTTGCAGTATTCATTTTATTAAACAAAATTTTTTTTTATTTTTTTAAAGTTTGCTTTATTTTATGAATTTAAGAATTTAAGAGATTATCGACAAACAAGCCTTATAAAAATTTTTTAATTTTAATTTTTGTTAGAACCCCCCGAAGACCCTACCAAAAGAGGAATAAATAATAGAAGTTTTGATTAGAAAAATTTCGAGATTGTGTTAATGGTTTTTAAAAGGACGGGGGCATTAAAAACCTGGTCAACATTTTTTTAAAAAGTTTTTGTTGTTGTTTCTTGAATGTTGGGTGAAACAGCCAAACTATGATACTATCACCAAAATTGGCAATAAAAAAGGTATTTTTTTCGAGTGAAATTATTATCAATTTAGAAAACAGGGCGATTTGGGGTTTTAAGAGACAAATTTGGGGCCAAAATTTCAAAAATAGGAAACAGTCATTGTTTGCCGTGATTCCAGACCAGGGGGTGTTAAATGGAAATTTATAAAAACCCTACTATGAAAAAAATTTTTCTGAACAGAAAATTTTTTATAGGGAAAGTATCCGTTAAAAAAGAAAACCCGCCTTGGGGAAAAATTAAACACCCAAAGAAACAGTTTAACGTCAGTGGAAAAAAAACCCCCTTTAAATTTTGTGGGGAAACGTCTATAGAAAAACTTTTTCAATTTCACTCCCCTGGGAATAAATTAACCCTTTTTTAAGGAAAAATTTTAAAAAAAAGTTTTTGGGAGCTAACTGTGTAAAAAGAAAAGGAGCAACTATTTTTCCCCATATTGGGGTAGTTTTGGGAAAAATCGTTTTTAGATTTTCAAAAAAACCGTTTCAAAGTAACTGGGAAGAATTTTATACGAATCGAAAACCCCCCACCCCCCCCTTAAAACGTAACCCCCCCACAAACCCCCCCCCAAAAATTAAGGGGGCCATAACAAACACGCATGGACATCCGCGGTTACAATATTCCCGCGAAACAGAACAGTGAAATATATCCCAGAAGAATTCACCAAGGATGGCATTCTCACTGAAGAAAGATTATTCGATGCTATTGCTAATTTGTGTAAAAACGACCCTGTATCAGTATGGCTACTTCATAGTTTTGAAGATGAAGAATGTCAATTCAATCAATTTGTGAAACCTAACGGTGAATTATATCGTAGTGAAAGTCTACATAATAGGATGAAAAATCTAGCAATAAGTCTCAGTGAAAACGCTAGCGCTTTTAATGGAAAATCCGACGATTACGAACAGTTACTTACAAATTGTTTTACAATTCCATCAGTTGCAGCTCATTTTGCAAGAAAGAAAAATAATTGGAAACCAACACGAAAAGAGTTTTTACAGGATGTTCAATCCAGCTGTCTGGAATATTATCATGGCGGTCTATGGAACGTTAAGTACAATCGTGAAAGTATGATATCAGTTGATATCGTTGCCTGTTATCCAGGAAGTTTTCTAGTATATGGATTCGCTGGTGAGTATCTTAAACGGTTTGGACATCCCACACATGAAATGACTCGCGTTGCTATTAATGGAGCACTGCCTGATTTTGATTTGACCGGTTTTGCTCGCGTAGTATCATTTGAATTCGCTGAAGGACTTCATCCGTGTTGTTATGTTTGGATTGGTAGACACATGGCTGAAAGGATGTGGTTACCAATAGTGTTATTGCGATATATGATTGATTGTAAAATGTTAGTTTCGTTGATTGTCAGCGAAGCGATTATCTCATATCAAAAACAAACCAATGTCTGGTTACCAGAACCAGAATGTCTTGATAGTATAATCGATAAGTCTAGAAAACATATTGATGCTGACGAGGAGTACATCATTGAATGGTCAAAAAAAATATTTAATCAACGAAATAGTGAAGCAAAGGATCTCGGCCGAAGAATAATCGGTAAATTTACACAAGGTGGAAAAAAATTCAACTTTAAAAGACAATCCTCACGATTGATTATAGATGATGCCGAATACGACTTCGTTATTAAAGATGCAGTAGAGAAAAATAGATACGCAAATTGTAAAACAGCCTTCTTGTCCAATAAAACAAAGTTAGGTAGAATTGTTACTTACAGTGATGGAGAAAGCTCTGCATATCTACATTTGAGAGCTTCTATGCTGGGTTATGCATCTATCAATTTATTTGCAATGATAAATAGATTTCCTAGTATAGCAGTTAGAGTTGCAATTGATTCAATGTATGTCGATAAAAAATATATCAAAGAGGTAACTAAATTTACTAATAGCGAAGAGACTTGGGGAACATGGCGAATTAAACATGAAATACAATGCTATTATTCTGAATCAGCAGACGTTGAGATTAAAAGCAGTTACCTGAAGAACGATAATTCTATCAGTGAAAAATCCGAAGGATTTTCTATGTCTAAAGCACCACCGATATCAGATCCAATTTGTAGATATAAAACAGTTTATTTAAACGGTTGTGGTGGATCTGGAAAGACAACACGTGTGATAGAATTATATCAAGAGAGAACGTCCATGATTGTACTCACACCAACTCATAGACTAGCGAGAGAGATAAAACAACGCCAAAAATCCAAAGGATTTTCCGTTGAAGCTTGCACGTATCATAGTTTTTTTCGATACAAGGGCGATGCTTGGACTCCTGAGCGAATGGGTGAGAAATTTATTCCAGCGGTTATTATTTGGGATGAAGCATGTACTGTTTCAGAAGATGTATTAAAAATGTTTCTTGATTGGTTATTGCAAAATAATACAAAAGTTATATCGTGCGGCGATCATGGTCAACCACCACCATTTGTTGGTAGAAGTCCACATAATTGGTTAAAAGGATTTGTTGATTATTACGAAGAAATTGATACTGACTATAGAGCACTCGATGAGCAGTTACGTGAGTTTAAAAAACTAATTAGATTACAACACGATAGAATTCAATGTGAAGTAGCGCGTGAAATAATTTCTGAAACACCTATGAATGATTTTTAGGAAACATGGAGACCAAATGATTTTGTAGTAGCAAGTAGAAAGATAGTCAGAGACGCACTTCAGAAAAAGTTGTTTGAGCTACACAAGAAAAAATTCCCAACGTTTCCAGTACCGTTGTGTTATAGACCATTGGATACACGAAAGCAGAATATTGAAGTTGAAATTCCAGGCCAGACGGAGAAACAGATTCTAGTGTTAAATGATATTGTGCTAGTTGATATCAATACTGTAAAAGATGCATTATGCGCTGATAAATCACCATGGACGCTTGGTTATGTAAGAACAATACACTCGTCACAAGGATTGACCATCACGGATACAATTGTTTGGATAGTTGATAATCGCATTGAATGGTCAAATTTAGTCTATCTCGCAGTGTCCAGAGTACGACGAATAAATCAACTACGAAGGATTGTTTTCGATGATGATTTTAATGCAAACGATGATAACACTGATATTAGCATCATTAATAAAAAAACTCTCTGGTTACAAACAGCAGGACAAAAAAAAACAACGAGAATTTGATATTGATGCTGAAGTAATAATCGCATTAAAAGAACAACAGAATAATCACTGCGCCAGTTGCAATTGTATAATGCACTGACAGTATTCGGATAAAGACCCTCGACATTTCACCGTAGACAGAAAAAATAACAGTCTTGGTCATGTCAGAAACAATGTGATGTTGACCTGTCTTGAGTGTAATAGACGTAACGGAGTTAGTTAAGACCATGTGGCGGTAATTGAGTATCGTCCGGAATGACTTGTAGTTGTTCGCGTGTAAAACCACGCTGAGGTGCAGTTGAATCCAATCTGTAGATTGGAGGTCTACCAGTTGATCGCGTTATGGTTGAAATTGTATGCGTAGTAACACTCCATATAGGATCAGTAGCTCTTCTTTTACCACCTTCAAGCTCTTCTGGTTCGTATAAATATCTCACAGTAACATCACCGAGAAGTGGCTGAGTACTAACCCGCTGTGGTTGTTCGGGAATATACTTTTTTTATTGCAATATTTGGTTTCATATTAATAGTTCGAGTAATCTCGTTATTTAACGCTGCAACTACACTCGGTAACCTTTGGACCCATTCACGAGATCGTTTTTCTTGGATGAATTCTTTTGCATATTGATATCCAAATAACCGTTCTGCAAGAGTTCGATTAAATCGTTCTACAATTGCCTGATCACGATGTAACGCAGTATGTCCCCGTCGTATTGTAACATTATGAGTTTTCATTGTTGATAGAACAGCACCTTGAAACTCTTTGCCAGGATCAACTTGTAATAGATTTGGCCATTTTAGAGGACCTCGTCGATAAATCCTTTCAAATGCAGAAACAACTTCAGAAGCTGACTTTGTTTTCAATGGTTCTGCTTGTTTAAATCTACTCGCAATATCAACTACAGTTAGCACGTATTTGTAACCATGGTCATGTGGTAAAAACAATAAATCAGCCTGATGAACTTCATTAGGTACGGTAACATCAAAATGAGAATAATTAATTTGTTTAGGCGGTGGTAGATAAATTTGCCATATAGCTTGTTTGGATAACTAATCTTTTGCAGTGGATTTTTTCACTTTTGCAGCGTTAGCGAGTTTACTAATTGCTGCTTTACCCCTCCAGTATCCTTTCGGAGAATAATAAATAGATTCCATACTACAAAAACACTGGTGTTTTTAATTACCAGCACCTAACACTAATTTGCCTTTCATAGCTGATTTGACCAACCATGAAGCCAATTTTTCTTTGAAGGATTTATCGGGAATAGCATTTAACGCATGAATTAATTTTACATCCGCAAGATGTCTTTGTTGCAAATTATTGCTTTTATATGCAACATCATGAGCATGACATGCCTTATCAATAGCATTTATCGGATACTCACCAGGCCGGGGCTGATTTTGATCATCAAGTCTGATATCTAATCTCGTTCCGGGACCACAGTAGCTATATCCTGGAAGGTGTTTTTCTCCGGGGTATTTTGCCCATGGGGTTCCGGGGAGTTTTCCAAGTTTTGCGGCAATATCACCTCCGAGTTGCTTTTTTTTAAAAATCGAAATTTTTTTGTACCACATGTTACACACTTACCAGTAAGCGCTAGTCTATTGTTTTTAGTTGTAATGGTTGTCTGATCGGTTGTATCAGTACGCTTTTTACATTTAACACAATATAGATCCATAATTTATATATAGAGTTATGAATATAATTGACTTTTCAGCGACTAAAAAAAGAGAACCAGTAAAACACCACGCAGCGCTTCCGAATTCTATCCGTGCCATTATAATCGGACCATCTGGATCGGGTAAAACACAATTGCTGCTTAATTTGATAATGCGATTTATGAAGTGGGATAAATTATATTTAGTTGCCCCATCCGTAGATGATCAACGGTGCTATAAAGTGCTAAAAGATTATAATGAAAATGCATCAGAAATTAAAGGTGAAAATTTAATCGACTTTATTCTTGATATTAATGATGCACCATCAATAGAAGATCTCGACGGAGACATAAACAATCTTGTAGTGTACGATGATGTAATGTTAGATAGTCAAAAGAACCCTGCTAGAATATTTTCACGAGGTAGGCATAAAAACACTGACGTGATATATGTCACTCAACGCTACACTCAAATTCCAAAAGTGATTCGCGATAACTGTAATATTCTTGCTGTATTCAATGGCGTTGAAGCACATACGCTACGAAATATTTGGCAGACATGGTGTTCCGATATGGACTTCAATGGATTTAAAAATTACTTTAGTCATGCTCAGTCTGTCCCATATGGATTTATAACAATAAATTTACACGACCCTCGGTCACGATATCGTATTGGACTTGATCAAATATTTGGTTAAATAATTTGTATTAATCAGCAGCAGGGGGAGGTGAGATGACAACATATTTGCGACGTAGATGGCAGCAATTTTGAGGGTGGTTATGACAATGTATTTACGACAAAATCGCTAAGGCTCCATTTGTAAAATGGAGTCTTTATTTTTTTTTTGGTTAAAATATGAGATTTCGTAGGAAGGCTCCATTTGGCATTCTGAGGCTTTAATCGATTTTGTCGCAAAAATTTGTAGGGTTCACCCCCCCCCTGCTGCTAAAGGACCATTTTAGTTGTTCTGATATAACCATCCAGTGACATTAACAGTTCTGTTCCTGTTGTGTTGGTTGGCAAAGATTGAACACATAACAAATCCTGATGCACATCCTCCTGATATAGATATCGCATATAAACAAGTAGTATTGCCTTGTTGTCGATATCTGTAGATTCGTCAACCTGGAGTGCGTACCACGGCGATGTATTAATCCTCTCCAACAACTGTGTCTCTATGTCTTCGGTTATTTTCTCAATGCGCCTAGTACAGTGCTAGCCGACAAAGGCATATATGCTATCTTTTCCACAGCAGCCTCTCCTACAAGTTCACGGCAAATGTCTTTAGTGGAGGGCAGGATCAATTCTTCACCGTTAGTGAATGGTGTTTTAGTCTTAGCAATACGGTTAGCCTTCAAATATGATGCTCTCAGTGCATTCTCCTTTATTGATGTGGTGGCCCACAAATATTTTTTCTGTCCTTTGTGTTTCCGTTTTGTTCTTTCAAAATCAGCCAGGGTCTTGTCTTTTAATCCAGGGTGTTTGGCGTTCAAGTGGCGAAGCAGTTTTGAAGGCTTCATTGCTTCATTCGAAATAGTCGCCGCAAACTATGCAGAGCGGGGTTGGTGTGTGGGAATCACATGTCCCGATAAATCCATATTTCAAATAGGATTCATGGTATTGTCTGTTAAAAGTTTTATGGTTTTTTTATGTTAAAGGCTCTTCTTCTGTCTCTTCACTTGGCCTTTTCTTTTTCCCAAGGAAACTTTCTAACGACGTCTGTTGCGTGATGATTTTTGCTAATTTGTGGGTTAAATTTGAGCAAACACAATATACACGTACACCAAGCACTCATAAACAAATACTGGTGAACAGAGAGAAGAGTGATACACACCTTCTCTCCACCAAAGCCGCTCATTTCCAGACGTGACCTGAAGCCGCCCCGATATCAAGATATTTTTATCATGCACGGTATTGGGTGCGGATTTGGGTGACGTCTCTCAGCTCCTGTTCAACCTCTCGTCCATGGCAAGTCGCACAAACCCTAGAGAAATACCCCACAGTAAATAAAATGGAAATAATTTAATGTTCTTTGGGCGGCACGGTACCATTTGATCCACGGCCCAGTTCCGGTCCAAGGACCGGGGGTTGGGGACCACTGGTCTAAAGGGCAATTACTGTACTTTGCCAATCACTGCCATCTCACATCTATCCGTCTGGGTTTGAGTCTCATGCTTGGCTATTGTGAGAGTGCGAGAAAGCTTGCCAGTGTTTTTCATTCCCAGTTATAGTGATTGCCGAATATAACCTATCGTGTGCTGAGACCCGTTGAAGCCGTAACACGGTAATGTCTATTATCATTTATTAGGTAGGAATGGTTTTCCTATAATATGTGCAGTTTCATATTTTTGATATTACCGCACGTTAAAATATCACTTTATGTGATTCTGATTGGTCCAAATAAGCCCATGAAATTATTATGCGGTATTTTCTTTACTGATTGGCTGTGATCGTGGGAAAACGTTTTTAACCCCGCCTTAGGAAATGTTTTGATCTGAATCAACATTGTTTGGCGGCCATTTTTTTTTTAAAATTCGACTCGTAAATGGAAATTGAGGAAATATCAGATCGGCTGTCTCAAAAAGGATATTCTACTCCCACAGGGGTTTATTGTCATGTTTAACAATATCATCATAAGAAAAATGGCATAAAACTACAAGAAAAATACGACAATAACGAGTAAAACTAAGGGATAGAGGCGTGGGTGGGTGGGGTGCGTATATCAGTAACAGATATAGAATCTACCGTATATACAAGCATGCTTTAAATGTTTTAATTTAACGAAGTAAACAAACTCACCTCTTTTCGGATAATAATCTGGACATGAATGGGTCTCCTAACTGAGACATCTTTATCCAATATATTACAGCATATTTACGTAGCATATATGGGATGTAAATCGGACTAAAATAAATTGGATGATGTCTTCTGTACAGACTATTTTTCAAATCAAACACTACAAATATCAGGTCACAAATGCATTGCAGTAAATGTGGGATTTTCTGCATCCTGTAATCCTATTTCACATGAAAATCGCAATAATGTAGCGTTTAAAAATTTATTTTTTTAGGGTACACGTATATTCTACTGTCGGCCTGCTGTACTGTCAAACAATGTGGCAGCATCACATCACATTAATCATTATGTTTTTAAAAAATGATTTTGTGGTTATAAAATGTTCTGTTTATTCGGATGGAATCTTTTTCTTTGATTTATAGTTTGTAATAAAGTACAATTTATTATTTACCAGTTCAGCTTTGTTTGGGATTGTATTCTATGAACAACAAATGAAAGGTACACCGTCTGTCAGAATGAACGAAATTATTCATTCTTCTTTCTATCTACCTAAATAATTTCCACTGAAATGAAAACTATGTGCTAAAAAAAATCTCAAATGGGTAACGATTTAATATTAAATTTATGAAACTCGTTGAATGTCCAGGATTTGCTCGCCAAGGATAGCAAAAGATGGATATTATTAAACTTGTTTCATAAATTCAATATTAAATCGTTGCCCATCTGAGATCCTCCTTTTATTATACATCGTATTGTTTATGGTTACCATTAAACATGAAACTAGTTTACTCATTTGAGAGTGTGGTATTTCTAACATCACCTTATTAATGGATAAGTAACTGCAAGTTAGTACAAGGTTTTGTTTTTTTTATATAAAAAAACTTATTATTATTCCAGTTACATCCGCTAAATAATACGAGATTCTAAATAAAGAATAGTATACAGTGTCAACCACACATCTTTTTTCTCGGTACACAAACAGGGTAAACTAGTTCATCATGTTCATATTACATGTATTGATTTTCCTGGGAACCTGTGTATTAAAATGAACACAGGGCACACTTTGCATGCTGGTGAGTAAAACATGTATTTTAACTGGGTTTTAGGACTGACAGTCATTTGCAGTTACTCATAGCTCAGCCATGTGTTACGGTGTTTCATGTTATCGACTGAATTAATTTACGTCCGTACATGTAGTTTTCAAGGTAATTTTACAAGTTGGGAATATACACCTTCAATGATGGCACGCACTAGCTCTTTATGTATAATTTCTCTTATTGTAGCAGTTGCTGGAACACTTTTATGCGTGTTTCTTTATTCGTCACATACAACTTTGTTCAGTCCTGGATTTTACGTGAACAGTGTCTCCCTTAAAACAAGCGGGGCGTCGTCGCCAGTATTTTCTGGAGTAGTGACAAGGTCATTTCCAGATATTTCAGATATCGATGAAACAGTGTATGCAGCGAGCGATTCCAAATCTAACTGCCCCTATTGGGCTGTATTGACAACCATTCATGGACCATCTGAAGCAGTTCGATTCATCGCCACCAATAGAAACTGGTGTTTGGTAATTGTGGCCGACACCAAAACACCTCCCAGAAACGTATACTTACGAGGAGTTGAAGCTGAGGAGAACGTCCGATTTCTCTCCTTGGAGGACCAAGACTATCTCTACCGAGCACTTTCACTGATAATTCCACGTGAACACTTCGGTAGAAAGAATATAGGTTATTTATATGCAATACAACATGGTGCTGAATTAATTTGGGACTTTGATGACGACAATTTGGGACTAATCGATATCAAGTCGAAGAATTTCAAACCGGAATTCCACTATGTTACATCTTGTGAAAATCATTTAAGTCCATTTCGGTGCATTAATCCGTATCCGTATTTCGGCATTAACGAGTCTCATGCATGGCCGAGGGGGTTTCCATTGAGACGCATAAAGGATCAATCCATGACCCCTAAAATGTGCAATTTCAATGATAAAGTAATTATTGGAGTGTTTCAGTCTTTAGCAAATGTTCAACCGGATGTTGACGCTATATATAGGCTTACAAGAGATGTACCTTTCAATTTTCAAGCTACCCCGGACAGTCATAGACCACTTGTCGTTCCAAAAGGAATGTACGTACCCTTCAATGCTCAAGCTACATTGTGGAATAGAAACAGTTTCAAATATATTCCTCTACCAATCAGTGTACATGGGAGAGTGAGTGATATATGGCGGAGTTATATGGCGGAATACTTTTTTTATAAGAACAATATACAAGTAGCTTTTACCCCACCCTATGTGAAGCAGGATAGAAATCCTCATGACAACCTGGGAGACTTAGATGCGGAGATTGATCTTTATAGAAAAAGTGAACAATTGGTTAATTTCCTGTCCAGACACAGCTCTAGTACCAGCTTGAAAGAGTTGTACCAAGAACTTTATCAAAGAGAATACATCGAGGAAAGAGATCTGCGTTTCATAAAGGTTTGGGATGCGATGTTCCGTTTTGTTTTAGACAATCAGAAAGAGACATAAGTCTCTCAAGGGTTCTAAATTCTTGATGATATTTGCAGTTTTTGGGACAAATAAAGGTGGGGTGGTGGTAAATATTTAAGTTGGATCCATACGATGCACTTTGAGAAAGTTAACTGAAAACAGAAAATTCAAAATTCGATTGTGAATCGGTTCATACATCATATATAAGATATATTTTGTATAAGCGAAATTCTTTATTCAGATGCGGCAAATGTTTGATCTATATCACAAAACATGACAACGAGAATCGTTACTTTAAATGTAAGTTACGCCCTTCTTTTATTAAAGGTGCGGATCAAATATTCTTTTAGAAACTCTTCATGCAAACACAACATATTAGCAACGGTGTTATTATTACGTAGGTAGCATCAGTCATGCGTATGATCTTTGCAAAATCCTTCTTGCTACAACAATAAAGCTCTCTTGCTGCAGAAAAGAATTATTATATTAACTTTCTTTACAACTGTATTGCCTATCAATTTACTCATCTGTATATTTGCGTACACGTTTTAGCTTTGAACTAGCAATTAACAATTAAAGAGAATAAATAAATAAAATAAATATGCAATACCGATTTTTGTTGACGAGATATTAGTTACTATCGTTGATACTGTACTGTAGCAAGAAATTCTGCCTCCATCCCCACAAAACTGAATATTGTCCCCCACCCCTAACAAAATTGTTGATGCAAATTCTGGCCTGCATTTGGGCCAACCCTACCCCACATTTGTGGGATGGTGGATGGTTGCTAGGATACTTATAAACTTTATATTATATTTTAACGCGAGAAGGTAACTTAAAGGAATCGTATATATTGAAAATATGCTTTCTTCTATAATTGATTTTAATACAGATTTTTCAGACGTTGAATTTCAATTGAAAAGTCTAACTAATTTGTTAGAAAATAGGATTTCTGTTTTTACCCCGCCATTATACATACAAGTTAAAATGTATTGAATCTGTAAAAGGAAGACGGTTGTGAATCTGGCAATATATTTGTACAAAATATGAAATTAATTCCTTATTCGGATTTACTTTATATTTTGATGTTACCATTTAAGCTAGAAATTTTTTACACTGGAAACGGTACAAAAATGTAATCGTTTCCTTGATCTTAGCTAATTGTGAATATAAGAAAACAAAGACGATCTACATCAACTGCATTTCAGCCCAAACAAGTAGAGATGTGAGAGCCTCCTAAGGCGGTTCAACAGGGAAGCTTTTCGGTAATATATAGTGTGCTGGTACAAATAATTCTTAAATATTAGTTGTAAAGATTTTTTTTTATTGCAGCGTCTAAATGAGTTGATGGACACGGTTCACTGCTTGTTAGTTTGTTGATTTTATTTGTGAATTATTTATCTGAAGTTTTAATGTTTTATTTTTAAATAGTATGGAACCCCCAACCCCCCACCCCAACAATTAAATAATGGATGATAGACATAGATAGTTAAATTCATTTATCCTTCCAACATATGGGTCAAAACTTTAGGAATATCTGAATTAAAGATGATCGGGAATGTTAACGTTTTTTTTCTAACATTGAAATTTGGTATATCATGTATAAAACAGATTCAGAGTTACATGTTTACATTTGTATCTAGTATCATCTTTCCGGGGAAGACTTCATGGTCGTAGCTCGGGAAATATAATTGTGTCATGCATGGCTGCTTCACGGACTTGCTCTACTAGCGATCCTTACGTAGATTTTGTAGATTAGATCCTCAGCCAATTTACCATAGTGAGCCACACTCGGAGGTCTCCATTTGTTAAGTGGGTCTAACTCACGCAACTTTCTTCCTGTGTATCGATTTAAAACTGTTTTGTATCTTCTATTTGATAGTAATCATAGTAATACAATACAATAATATGCGATACTGTTATACCTCTAAATTCTACACAGCTCCTCTCTTACAAACCCTGGAAGCCAGCATTACTGATTTTTTTTTTTAATAGGCTGTCACGTGGGCTAATTGGACCGGATGTGGCCTGTCCAAAGTCATTGATGCCTTTGTGGCCATATAACACAATTTCACTATATTGTCTCTACATTTGTTTCTCAGTACTGAACTTTCCACTGTGTGACAATCAATACAAATCATATGTTAATCTAAAATACCTTCAAAGATGACTTTACTGTTTAGTTCTTGTCAAGGGTTGCCCTGCATTTTTTTGAGAGGCTGAATTGTAAACAAAACACCAGGCAACGGAACACAGATTTCACTTCCGGATCATCACCATGACCTTATTACTCAATGTGTACTGTCGCCGAAATACACACAGACAACCACACCATAAGCTCACATTTTAAAGAATAAACAATTGCCTTTAAATCCTTATCAAGAATGCCAAAATCTAACTCTAGTATCACCACTAAACTTAGACAGGAAAAAGTGATCTAAAAATAGACTTGGACTACATTCATGGGTACTGAACCAGATTTTATTAATTGTGTACTGATGCCTGAAATGGTCAATGTTTTTGTCAAACTTTTATATTTGCATTTTATTTTGCATGCCACTACTATTTCAACTTTTATACATAAAGTCTTTTGAAATTTCCTTGCAAGCAAGACATGTGGCAGCTGTCAGAAAGTGTGTAGTGCTGGTGTTCTATAGGGTGCAATTTGAGGTCCAATTGTTCTTAAGAAACCAAAACTAAATTTGCAATATCTTCTTTAATTATAGAAATTTTTCAATGCAGTAAAAAACCTAATTGTAATACTTGATAAGGTCTGTCTGAAAAATATTCTTGAAATTAAAAAATATTAATATATTAAATTTTAATGGAAATTTAAATAAATATATAAATTTTAAAAACTATTTTACAAAAATTAAATTTTCATACAAGTTATGACATTCAGTTTGACAAATTTAAGGCAGCAAAGTTGACTAATGAATGGTGTTTAAAACAAATGGTAGTTTAGGTCTGTACAACTGATAATATTAATCCCAGGGGTACTGAAGCATGATAGCTCACAGTGATTTTGACAGCAAATTGCAATATGCCTACCCAAATGCATATAGGTGTACATACTAAAGAAACAATGACGGGTGCTATGTTCCACATTTATTGTTTCAGGTACTTGGGCAGTTGTTTGTATAACTAATAGCTCACTCAAATTTAAATTTTGATGGAACCACTACCATGTTTTATAGGAAATATGCATTCCATTTTAATGCTAATAACTACAAAAGTCAACAATGGAATATGAAAATACAGTTTTAGGGAAATTCTACCTTACTGAAAAATGATGTGAATCTCTCTCATGAAGATCTAAGCCATGTCTTTGAGATGCTGTATATCAGTGTACTGATATGAACTCATCTTGGTCACTTATAGCAGCACACTGCACATGTCCTTATGAGACCTTGCTATCACCATTGGACTACTGGAGAGCTTCCAAATTGATCCAAGTCTAATACTTTGTTCCAGATACCAAGCTAGACCTGAAAAGATATAACATGTTTCTCTTAATTCTAAAAAAAACCAGAAAGATGTAGGCAAATGAAGTTAAAATGTGTTAGATATGGTGATTTCAAAATAACATTCAGGTTGCAAATATGGTTAAAAAAGGTAAACTTGATAGAGTGACACTCTAAAGATGTGAAGCAATGGGCATGTATTAAAGTGACAAATGCATCCTAAAAATAGATGAAGTTTCTACAAGCATATTTAGCCATTTACAGGTTAAATAACTAATCAGGTAGATTATCATAAAGTTTAAGGCAATGTTGGAACGGTGAGGTTGGATCATTGGTGCAAACATTGATACATACCAGTATAGTGGAAAGTCAAATGACAATGCACCAAATTAAAATTTATTACTATATCCAATCCTATTCATGAAGGAAAAACAATTTTAGATATTGCGAGTGAATATAGCAAAATGTGGCCACACAGATCAACTATAGGTACCAATAGATCCTATATCATCAACTAAATGTGAAATTTTCATCCAGAAAACTTGTAAACAAGGATGGATATTTGCATGTGTGGGACATATGCAATGTACTTGTTGAAAGCACATGTGCAAACATGATTCAAGTAATCTGTTTGAACATTTTTAGTCTATTTTTAAGAGTCTTGGCTACCAAGTTATTAAGTTCAATGATTCAATGGAATCAGATATCAGCTGATGCTGCAATATCGCCCTCTGTCAAAGTACTAAATTGACATGTGTTACCATACAGAGGAATATTCAGGATGAAAATAACATCTTGGGATATTTTAAGTGCACAGTCAAAACTGAGCCTTACAGCCTTACTATAGGTACTATGTCAGCCTAACAATGTCAACTTTTGATTCCAAACATTACAAAATATATGCATATTTGTTCATGTCAGCTATGTAACCATGTTAGGATCAGTTGTAGAAAGTTAAATTCAAATAATCTGTTTGAATATTACTTATGTAATCTTTAAAGTGTCAGATAACAAATATTATTAGTCATTAATAATGCATAAAGCAAAATGGATCATGAGAATTCCCATAATATCATCTGGGACACAATGCTACACTACATCAATCAATGTCTTAAAGAAACTGAACAGTAAAATGGAATGCATTCTGTGTTCAACTTACATGATTTTGCTGTTTTCTTACATGCAATGGTAAATATACCTGGGTAAAGTATATTTTACCACTCTGACCTGTATTTCATTCTCTGAGAGCTTAATATGATTTTGTAGAGAACTTGAACAGGTTCTAGTATAAAGTCTTCATCTCTGTTCTCTCACTAAATACCCTATAACTATATTTATAAACAATTACTGATAGCTATACAAGCAGATATGTGTTACTCAGGAAGTCACACCATCATAAACACATAAATTAACTGTTTGGACCCCAAATAAATAGTTTCAATGACCTAAAGGTGCAAAGCAAAATAGAATTTTGTCTTCATGTATTTTAAATGAGGGTCTCCTTTTGACTAATAAAGATATTTTCTCTGACCAATTTGATAAATATCCATCATTTGAGCTTGTATATGGTGTAGGAGTATATATATGCTGATATCATTTAATATCATTCCAAATAAATATTATATATGTGTATACTTGGTGGAAATTTTTTTTTTTCATATAAATTTTTAAAATTAAAATTATTTTTTATTTTTAATTTCATTTTTATATTTTTAAAGTCAATATACATATTAAAATTTTATGTGTATGTCATTAATAATAAAATTTTTATATCAGTTTCAAGTTTTTACTGACAGGCCATAGAACACAATTAATTTCACTATATTGTCTCTACATTTGTTTCTCAGTACTGAATTTTCCACTGTGTGACAATCAATACAAATCATATGTTAATCTAAAATACCTTCAAAGATGACTTTACTATTTAGTTCTTGTCAAGGGTTGCCCTGCATTTTTTTGAGAGGCTGAATTGTAAACAAAACACCAGGCAACGGAACACAGATTTCACTTCCGGATCATCACCATGACCTTATTACTCAATGTGCACTGTCGCCGAAATACACACAGACAACCACACCATATGATCACATTTTAAAGAATAAACAATTGCCTTTAAATCCTTACCAAGAATGCCAAAATCTAACTCTAGTATCACCACCGAATTTAGACAGGAAAAAAGTGATTTAAAAATAGACTGAGACTGCATTCATGGGTACTGAACCAGATTTTATTAATTGTGTACTGCTGCCTTGTGGGTAGGTCCGTATTTATTGGAATATATAAAGACATCCAAGGTATCAAGCAAAATTTGTGCTCTCGATGGATCTTGGTCACACGCAAATCCAGTCACAAGTATCATTGAAGATTGTGTACCTGCAGTTGTCGATTGTCTCTGCCTGGTGTTTAGGTGGGCTGAATAATGACCACGTGATTTTTCCATCTCACCATTACGTTTCTGAATTTCGATTTCGGGTACTTGTACTTCCAAAAGACTGAGACCTTGTATGTGTGACAAACAGATTGTTGTATTTTGCTTGAATGCGTCATAAATCCTACAAAATTGTAGATGGGTTGTTTTGTGAAGAAAAAGAAAGCTTCCTACAAAAATGAGCTGATAGTGATTCCGACAAATATTTATCAGACACAAATCTGGAGGCAAAGTATTTTTTTTAAATAGCGCTTTTTTTCCGAAAAGGTCACCAATCTATCTAGACGACCGAGATTGGCGTTATTTATCTTACCCTGCCAGCGGTCGTTTACCTGTGTACGAAGCATATTTTCCAACACCGAAATGCGTCATGGTGTGAATCAGATCAAGTGCAGTCAGTCAAGCGGCGACAAAAAAAAAAAAAACAAAAACAAAAACAAAAACAAAAACAAAACAACAAAACACCTGTAGTCTTTGCGAGTATGTGTGAGGAAGAGGGATAAAATGAAAGACGACAGAGAGAATAATGAATCAACCAAAAATATTATCGAGACCTACATGATACCTTGACCGATGATCATGTAAATTTATCGTAATAAAGCCATTGTGCGTGCGAGAAAGAGTTTTTAAACTTAATATCCGTGTCTCCTGAACATCAAGTCTGGCGAATGTTTCGCAGAGTATGAGTATCAACTCCGCTAAATACAACCAAAAGATTGCAGTTATCTATGATCACTTTAGGCATTTGTGTATATCGCTGAGTAACATAAAGAGCATTGGTGTTTTTTGTCTGTCTCTGGAAAATATCCGAGCTGGATTTGATTGTTTGTCCATCATTACATCGTCGTATCGTTAAAACTACCAACAAGATCATCTACAGATGGAGCTTCACTAATATCGGTGATAAAATCATTAATATCATTACCATCTTCATCCGACAACTTCGCTTCTTCATTAAAAATCGAACTATATTGACAATGAAATTGCTGATGTACTTAATAAATTATATAATGAAAATTATAAACAAATCAAAATATAAAACAAATATTTGAAAATTATTAGTAATCATATATTATGCCAATGGTATTCTAAACAAAATTAAGAAATGAAACTCATGGTAGACACCAAATTTTTATAGTACAATCTTAATGTATATTTTAAAAAAAATATTAATAAACAGTATTGTAAAATATTTGCTTCGATTTGCATCAAAGAACACCAATTGAACCAGATTGCAACGCACAAAAGTAAAATAGAAAATAATTGCAATGTTGATTTCACACACACACACACACACACACACACACACACACACACACACACACACAGAGTACCAATATTTGAAAATTTGAAAATGTGTACGAGAAATAAAAAAAAAGTTTGTTAGTGGTACTAAAGATTTTAGCAAACAAACTGCTAGCAATAAAGATAAGATGCAACCAGTCTTATATAAAATTGCATCTAAAGTATTAGACATATACTAAGCCAGGATGACTGATGCGAAATACCTTGCTGTAAATGCTTTTCAAAAAAAGTTAAACATACAAAACCAACATCGGAAAGAAATGAACATACAATAAATATTAAATGGAAATAATATAGTACAAAATATGTTGGAAGATACATAAACGAATTTATGAAACCATTATTCATTCGAAACATTGAGTAATTTAATATATGAATGGAGAATGAAAATTTTATAATTTTATATAACCACAGTATATAGCCATGAAAAAGGTTGTATTACCATCACTGTAGATCTTTGAAGATGATCCATTGATGATTTTTTTTTAGGAATTTTGAATAGTTTTATAACGGAATAGTAATAATATGAATAATGATGGTCAACATATAATGGAGACGATGGATAAACATATATAGTATATACCTATCAAATTTCTACTCAGCAAAAAACCAGAATTTTAGCCTCAAATCACAAAAGTAGGAAAATGGTACTATCTAATTACCTTACTCACAAACGAGGCTGGTACTAATTTTCTTCGAGGTTTCTTGGTTACAACAGAGCAAGAGCGAATAACTATGCTTCAGCCTCGCTTAGCCTGCAAATGGAATTGATCTAAAAAATAAATAAAACTGTATTATCAAGTTTGGAGCTTACAATTTACTAAGTCTCGCTATAACCAAACGCACTATCAAGTGCCAATGTTAGCTTGTTTCCTTATAACTAAGGCATAAACCGCATTATAGTCATAATTTTGTTCTTATTTAATTTAAATTTCAACCTGTAACAATATTTATGGGGGAATTTTTGTTCAAAATTATCTTAAAGTGTGGTCTTAATTTATCCAGATATAAATTCATTTTTAACCATTGAACATGTTTTTCTTGCTCTTTTATTGTAGTTCTGCGATGTGTATTTGTACAGCTGTATGTGTTTATTATGTTGTTATTATAAGTCTTGTAAATCACGCTTGTTGAAATGAATTAAATCTTATGTTGAATTGTTGTTTTAAATCATGCCGACGTTAAATAATATTTATTTATTTTATCTTAATGATGTTTTTCCCACTCCAAGTCCCGACCAGTCTCTCAAAATGTCCACTAGAAACAGCTCAGTCGGTATCAGCAGAGCCTCGGATATAACTGTATGTCCTGGCTATTCAGCTAGTGATACTCTCCGGGATGCAAAAAAAATTTGACAGATATCGTGTTATTAACGTGAGAGTAGTGAAAATGGGTGACTATGGGTCATTTATAAAACTGAATTCATGTGCAAATCAGTTGATCAACAAATTGTAATTAGGTTTATGAGTTTAGATAAAGTTCGTATCTTAAAATTAAAAATCTTAAGTATTTTTTAGTTACGTTTTGTGATTTTATTGATATGAAAATTAATTGGCTGAAAACTGGCCACTGATGCTAATGTTACATGAGGATAGCTTCAACGCAGGTTTATTTACCAGTGACAATGAATGGTTTACAAAGTAATATATTTTGACAATAGGAGATAAGCAGATATTGTTTTTTTTTTTTTTTTTTTACTATTATCCAATATATTTGGTGAATACCAAGATATAAATACAATATTTTGTGGTGTGAAACAAAATATAATTCTAGACAGAAATTAGTCTAAATATATCTTGAAAACGACAGCAGCACCTGATGATGAAACATTTAATCAAATAAACTTTTGGATGCCTAAACTTGAATTATCGTTGTTAATTGGGGTGATTTTCGCTACAAAATTATTCCGACTATAACAAAATATTTTGAAAAGTTTGAAGGATATAGACAACAGTAAAACAGAAACGAATTAAATCCAGCATGGAAAATCCTCAAAAAAAGCATCAAAATAAATTCCAGGACATGTGTGTGTGTGTGTGTGTGTGTGTGTGTGTGTGTGTGTGTGTGTGTGTGTGTGTGTGTGTGTTTAACATTCCAGAGTAGAACTGGAAGAAATAGTAAAAATGAAAACAATATGATATTTGTTAATGCAAATGTTTAGAATATTAATTATCAGAATTAATAGTGTTTAATATCGTGATTGGGCATTACAATGCAAATTTACTGAACCAAACATAACTTAATGAAGAAACTATACTTTGGAAAAACGTCATTTATTTTTCAGGACTATTGTTTGTTTCATTTCTTCAACAGCACGATGAGCAGACTTGTGTGCAAAAATGAGTCTTGAAGGTATTTAAGTAATGATTCAGGAAACTATCAGTCTTTAATTTTAGTAGTGATGCATATTGGATGAGTTTTAATTGATTTCTTAAGGATTTACTAGATACTACAATTCTTCTTTCATCCAACTAGATCCGTTACATTCAACTGTAACTTACGTGGATTGCTAGGCCGTTAACTATGGAATCCCAAATCAAAGCCGCTGTTGTAATAAATTGTGATAATATTGCCAAATGTCAATGTAAAAATATTATAATGGCCTCTAAGATCTTTTGATATTGTTACCAAAATTAAAGTATTGTCTTCCATATTGTATATCTTTGGTTGATTAAAAAGAAATGACTATTCTGACTACTCTCATGGATCGATTGAATAAATTGCACACACTAGTTCTCAACCTCTAATCCGATATAAAAACAAATTAATTTCAATTTCTTTCTGCTTGATTTTATTGGTCAAACCTTTCAGTAACATGTTCCAGTTGACTTTGAAAAGTATGGTATCATTCAAAAGGTTTCTTTATTTTAAAATTCCACAGTGTTACGATCAATATTATCTATCTCAATGCTTTTCCTTTATTTGATTGGTTGTAAATCTTCTTGGATGTTGGTGAATTATCTGCGAATTTTGTATAGCAGTGTATATTATATTGATTCTGGATCTAATCATTTCATATTAGCGGGAGGTCGTGGGTCCGATCCCCTGTCGAGTCATACCAAAGACTTACAAAAATGGCACTAACAGCTGCTTGACGCTCAGCATTAAGAGGTTAGTGTTAGGACTGGCCTGGTGTCAGGATAATGTGACTGGGTGGGACATTATGTTACATGTTTGCGGCATGATGCCTCAGTACTAGATATCGCTATATACTGCCACACTGCAGACATCGTAGTGATATGACTGAAAAACTGTTAAAGCTACGTTAAAAATCACAATCACATAACATCACATCGTTTTTGTCATCATCAATCTAGTTTTAAATGATTTTGTTAGATATTGCGTAACATCTTGTTAAGTCGCAATTAATTTATTACCAATTTATTTTCTCCACGTCTTGATATATTATTGAATTGTTACCCTCCATAGTTTTACATATTTGACACGCCTTAATACAAACCAAAAATTTACAACTTGAACTGTTAATACTACTTCTGCTAAGCTAATGCCTTTTTGATGCTATTTAAGTCGGATCAGTGTTAACTGGTTAATCTAACCCAGCAATTTTAAAAGTCTTTTTCTGCATATATGTTTAATGTTAAAACTCCAATTAGACTTTTAAGACATATTACGGTACTCATCTGATTCATGATCTATGTTATTTACATATAAGTCATCTTACAGCAACCCAGCTAACACGTTTTCACAACGTTGCTGTTTGGTTGTATTCTGGTTACGTTGGAAATTAACGTTTTGGCAACGTTGATGCAACGTCACACATGAACATGATCTAAATTAGTAATCTGATCTAAAAAATATAGTGAATTACAAATGGTATGTATATGCATTGATCCTGATAGAATTGACAAGAAAAATATATAACGTGTTTTCAACGTGGTAGTAACGTTGTGGTTAACTTTTCAGTGTCAGGGTAACAATTGTAGTTTCGTAGTTTATTCATTTTTATTTTCAAAACTAATAAATATAAGAGGGTTGCAACTTTTGCAGCCAAATATTTTACTCGTCGGTTTTTCTCAATCACAAACATGTGATAATGTCTTTGTGTTGACAATATTCTACGTATCTACGATTCGAGGTCTAGCTTATCCGGTACGGTAGTTGTTGCAGAGACGAATATCCAGTTTCCTGCTATTTTGAACTACGAAGGTATGAACTTTAAATAGTTAACATATAATCACATTTTTTGTTGCAAAAAAAATAACGTTAGGTTATTGGTTGATACCATTGTGCACATGTATACTGCTACGATCTACGATCTAGGCGAGGCAGTATTATTCCATGACCTCAATCGCATTTTCAAACAAAGAAATTGGGTCAACTATCAGCCAACATGTTCAGCTTATGAAATGACCTAACTGTTCGGCATATTTCTGTGACTTTTATCCGACTCGTATCAAGTAAATTATATTGTTACACTGGTACATTTTTGGAAAGAAAAATATCGAGATAGTATAGGCTTGTGTGGTAAAATCCGTCTGTTAGGCTAACATTTCGAATCACGCACTCTTGGGTAAATAGCGTAAGATTTATCGTTCTTGACTAAAACTTTTTTTTTTTTTTTTTAAATAGCAAGTAATACAAATAGAAATCAATCGCAACTGAAATTTAAATTAATTTATGTTTAAACATATGTCTACATATGCTGATATACTTAGATGTGAAAAAATAAAATGCATCTTAAAGGTAATTAAATTTTGACAATTACTGACATGAATTACAGTTGTAAATAATGTAATATTGGCATGTTTTCAGTGATAATTATGTACATGAACTTTTTGCAATTAATAAACACAGCACATGTGAATAACATGTCATCAGCTATGCAGCATATTTACTAATTCATAAAATGGGTGTTCTTACTTTCACTGGAAATTGATGGGTGTATGTCATTTGTGTGATTGGGGATTTGACTTAAATATAATCTTTTATTTCATTTACAACTCTCTAAATATGAGTAAGTCAGTTATACACTGTATTCATGAATTTAATTCTAATCTAAGGTAGTATAACTGTTTTATGTTATAAAATGTTGGGTAAATGTGTGGCAGTACAAAAAACTGCATTTTGCAGCATTTAAAAGCATTTGTTCAATGCACATCAGACTGTCATTTCAGTTGATAATAGTCTTGTCATCTTGTAGACATTATAAATGTTAGTGTTCAGTACTAACTTCATGAACATTGAGTCAACACCAAAATTTGTTCAGTACTAACTTCATGAACATTGAGTCAACACCAAAATTTGTTTGGAAATGGAAGATTATGACATGAAAGCATAAGTTTCTGTTGCTCAGACACATTTCTGAACATTGTAAACATTAGTTAAATTATAGGTCATAAAACATACTGTACAAGACTTGTGCATGTAAACAATATTTACAATGGGTTCTTTTTTCACTGATGTGTCTACTTTGTTCGTGACTACATTGGATTTTTGTATTTTCCTTTCTTAGGTATACCAGTGTCATCTCTTAAGTCTGATACCAAAACCATCCTCATTGAATGCAACATTATAGATACCAGTAATGAATCAAGACATCCAGGGTGTAACAAAATACAGAATTACACTGACAGTAATTTTTTTTTTTTTCAAATAAATTTTACAAAAAACAAGTATTTTACTTCATAAATAGTTTTAATTGTTATACCTGTTTACTATACAAATATTTACAAGGAGTTAATAGCAATGATTTTGATCTTTCAAAACATGCTTATAGTATCATAAATCTCTTACAGATTTCCGGCTCAGTTTACTTATGAAACTGGACACAATTATTGAGAATCAGCAGACGCTGCTGGCCCTCCTATGGAAAGTTTTAGTTAACACACATGACCCAGACACAGAATGTACAGAAGAAATGCTTGTAATGCCATGAGATTTAGTGGAGGAACTAGAGGGCGAAAGGATGGAGGAGAATACGGAATTCACCAAGATGATGGTAAGTTGGGGCCTTACTTTCTCATATAAAACTGTTATCGTGTCTATAACCTTTATTTACTGTTATAAACCTCAATATGCATCCTACAAGTACTGGGGCACCTGCATAATTATTTTTAAGTGGTGGGGGAGAACATGTGGTTTTACAGATCTAGGCCAAAAACATGTTTAGAGATGAACATGTACAGGGTTTTAGTACATATACACTGATACATATGTTTTGGCTAATTTAATTCAGTCTTAGAGTGAATGTCATGTATGCAGTTAAATGATTTGTGGTGGTTAATTTGTTTTACAATTGCTTTTATTACATTGTGTTGCATAGTTGCTGTTGTCAAACTGTTTCAGGTTTGAGCAAACAATATTGCATGCAAAACCCATGAAAAAAACTATTAAACCATATGTTGTCACATTATTATTATTATTATTATTATTATTATTATTATTATTATTATTATTCTTTTCAGATATAGTATTAGAGCTCTCTTGATGTGTATATATTGGGGATAGTGTCTGCAGGATGATGAAAAAGCTAGAAACAAATAGACAGTGGTCAGAGTATAGCCTAAAGAGATGTAAAAGGAAAAACCATTTCAAGAGCTTCTGATATGCTGGCTTTTGATAAGTATGTATGACTTGATTTTCAGTTGTCTGTTTTTCATGTGACTTGCTAGAGATTTGTAAATGAATGCATAAATTACATGTTTCTTCACACACATATACTGCAATTACTTGTATTTGAAGTAACTTGAGACCAAATTTCAAAGTCTGTTTTATAAATACTCCCTTAATTATTGCTGGTATTTAGAATAAATAAATGTGTCCTTTGTTGTGAAACTCCTTTTAAAACATTGTGTTACTCTTGCAGAATCCTGCTTGAAAAATAATGGCAAAGCAAAAAATAATGAAATTGAAGAGGTCATATAGGAGACCCTAAAATATGCAATAAAATAAACCAATGACCTATGTATATGCTGTATATGCTGTGGCACGAATCGTACAAGTTGAAATTAACAAATAATTGATACTTAAGGATCATCCATAAAGGATGTCTACAAAACATACTGTAATACAAGCAGTAAGCCTAAAGCAGCTGTTCAACACATAATACCATAACAGAATATACTAGCTTGCTGACATCCCCAAAGTCCTTTACCCCCCTCCCCCTTGTCTGCATTTGACCAAGCCTTCCCTCCATCTGTGCAGACATCCTTTATGGATAATCCTTAACACTGGTTAATGTGACTTTTAAATATGTAAGCATTGCTAAGATGATATTTGACTTTGTTTAAACATTAAAATTATTTTTTAATTTGCAGGTACCTGAGGAGAAGAAACATAAACTTTAGAGTGGAGGAAGAGACTGATTCTGATTCCTAATCCTTATTAAATCTTGAAAATAAACAAAAAGTGATATTAAAATGTTTATTGTATTGTTTCTTTTTTCATTTTTGTCTCTCAAAAACTACTGTCTGAACCTTCAGTCTGTAAATTCAGGGTTATTCCTTATCAGGCAAAAGTCATGTGATTTAACCGTCTACTTTTAAAAAAATTAATTATTCCCATTGGGGTAGGTCCTGCTGTAAAGCTTGTTAGGAAAAGTACCCAGCAAGAGGATTTGATACTATAAACAAAAAGCAATGTTTGTATATAAACCATGTTAGAAAACCTTCACACTTGCACTGAAACTGATTGCATACTTCAGTATGGACATATTATATAATATGTATTGTTCCTAATTTTATTATTCTTTTTCAGTATATGTACAGATAAATAAAAATTCTACACTATATTGTGCAGAGTGCATTTTTATATGTGCTACTTTAAACTAATTTTTGATAGCTGACACGTATCATTGCATGCAGAGTGCCAATTCGTACAATGTTGGAACAATGAGTGTACCGTAGCATATTATTATTTTAATTATTATTATTGTCAAATAACTGGTGATGTTTGGTTTGTCAAATGTAAAGTTGGTGCATAACCTACAGCTGATAGTTTTATTATTATTATTATTATTATTATTATTATTATTATTATTATTATTATTATTGTCAAATGACTGGTGATGTTTGGTTTGTCGAATATAAAGTCGGTTCAGAACTGCCTCTGATAGGTGACAATGGCAGTCTTGAAATTCCTGCTATTGCAACTCCTAGATGGATACACAACTGGATTACCAGTTGTAAAGTTCACATTTTTGCAGTGTTTTCGATTTGGACATTCTTGCCAGCAGTGGGGAAGGTGAGTTTCAGAAACACAACCAGCTTTCATATGATTTCCATATAGATTTGCAATGTTGTGAAAATGTTGTAGGAAGGTTATTTTATAACGTTAAACAACAACGTTGTAGCAACGTTCCTGATAGTTCACCAAATCACGTTGCCACAACCTTACTGCAACATTGCTGCAACGTGGAATTGTTAGCTGGGAAGCTACGAAAATCTACAATATTTCCATCGATGTCACTTATACTGACAATCAGAGTGCTAATTGTACATCTTTGCCATTGTAAGTAATGTCCACAAACACTTTATAAAATAAAGTTTTATTGAGCATCATTTGTAACAGATAAAGGCTTTGTTAAACACAATAATTTCCATTAACATAATGAACTTGGAAATTAATGATTTGCTCGATATGAATGTTTTGGTTTCAATCCCGCAAACTATATCTTACTTAAATAGTTCTATCTCTTGGCATCAGAGAAATTGTCGCTGGGTATGAACACTAGTTTTTACTGGGAGTTTTATGCATCTTTTACTTTATTCATCATATACATTGTAATGTTAGAAAAACCATCAGGAAAAGACCTTTTATCATTTTTATCTTTGATGTAGCAAAATATATATCATTATGATATATTGAATATACCGATGAGAGAAAAATACCTTATTTATCACTTTTGTAACAATTTTGCTTTCCATTTTGGAAGTATACATGCCGGTGTGTATGCCATTCAGACTTATATGTCCATAATTATAGGTCTATTTCATTTCTTATTATTTCTTCCTCTTCTCTTTACGTGTAAGGATGAATATATTTTAAATGTGCCAAGACTGTTGACATCTAGTGTATATATATATATATATATATATATATATATATATATATATATATATATATATATATTATTAATAAGGAGCCACCAAGAATGCACCAGTTGTAAAGCTCAACAGCTTTCCCCAAAGCATTGTGTAGGCAACATTAAGGTAGGAATTTAATGTTGCATGGTAAATAGTGTTAGCAAAGTTAGTTACTTGTTTCTTTGAAATTTTCATATTTATCTAGCGAGAAAGTTAGCAATGTCCCGTAGATCTTACATGTCAAAATTTTTAAAGGTTCAAGCTAATGCAGTTCTCGACTGTCAACTCATAAATTGTAAAGGGAAATATCATCTATACAGTTACTTTAGTGACCATTGTTGGTGTTGAACCAATTGACAAGCAGTATGCCGAAGACTCTGTAATGAAACGATGACAGACTATCACAAACTATATTATATTTTCATTTGTTTCATATCTTTCGAGCATTGTGATTTCATTATATTGGAATATTTTTGTGTATACTATAGGACGTTTAGGACTCTTTTTGTCATCTATTTAATCTTTCAGCAGTTTTTTTTTTCTTCTGAATTCTCATTAACTTTTACCAAGTTACCATGTTCACAGATCTTTCTCGCTTGTATAAATGTATTTTCTTTGGTTCATTACTAACCTTGCTTCATCTTGTATTTTATTCTTTCTCTATTGTATATAAATTGCTAGATAATTTAGAAACTTGACGAAGCAATATTTAAAATGCTAGAAAGGCGTATGATAAAATGCAATGTTACTTGCCAGTACATGTAATGAAAAATAAGTTGAAATGCAATATAGTTAAGGAAAATATATATTTGAAAACCTGGAGAATTACGGGATGAAAGGAAAAGACAAGCACTTGTGAAGAACTACTGGTAAAAAGCATTGCCATGATACGTTCAGTGTAATGAAGAACAAGAAAGGGACATCATACCACAAAAGGTTCCAAAAAAATTAATATGGAAAACAGAGAAGCAGCGCTATGAAGAGTAGTATAGACCACGAGTTCGACGACTGTAAGGAAAGAACGGATCATCGAATATAAAAATTGACAGAATTATAATTTTGAAAGCACCTCAACAGATCGTGAAATAATTCACGGTACCCAAAGTATATTGAATCAACGCAAATTTCTCAAAGATGGCGAAACTTTAATAATATCTTAAAGTACAAATCATGATGACTATTTATCATGGCATTTCAGGTTCATCTTTTGTCATCCTGAATAGCACATAATATGATAAAGTGCGAAAATATAAACTACATGATGATGCCTTAATATAACCAGATAGATGACAATGAGGGAAAAAAAGATGAATTATGGTGGTTAACTTCATCACTGAGGAAATTGTGAAAACATGTTTCATGATGTTAAACAGAATTGCCTAATGTAGTTTCCTTGTTAGCCTTGCTCACTAAGACGAAAGGATTCATGCAATGTGAACTATTATACCAAGTGTAGTAAAAGGCATACACACATACAGTATCAAATATCCAGTCTTCTGCATTGTGTTGAACCATCATTTTTAGTTGGTCATCAAAATCAGCACCTAGCAATCAATGCTGATAGAAGCATGCCTATTTTATAGCAGGCAAACGTTTAATAATAATCTTGTGTCCCATTCTGTATAGATAAAAAAAAGAAAAAAAAGAAACGAAACCAGATCAGGATGGCCCAAGACCAATATTCATTCCGCTCTTGGGTATTAGTATGTTTTACACAAAGTATAGCGATGAGAACAGATATAGCTCTAGATCGTGAGAGGAAGTATTATACACAGTATAACTCGTGCATCCAAACTCTCTCAACTTCAAAAACCGGACAAGAAGGTAGCAACTATAAATAGTTACTACTTAGTACATTTAGTGTCCTTCATCAGTTTCGCAAATTATTGCTTATAGTACACGTGGGCAAACCTTTCCTTCAAGTCAAACGACGCCATACTGAAAAAAGAAAACCCCACGCTCCATTCAAGGAAAGTTTTTATCTCTTCTCTTATTTTACTATCAACCACTACCATCAGATATGCCTACAGCGCTGCCCGTAACCTTAAACCGGTTCAACCACCTCACTTCGCGTCCGCTATTCTGGGGTTGCAACAGGAATGTGTACGGTGAGGTCTAGCACATTCTACAGTCAAGGGAAACAAACAAACCAAGATAGCGATATTGATAGCGAAATTCAGGTGGTGTCAGATGATACCCAATTTCCTCCTAGGACTATTCTATCGAACGGAAAGGTCATTGAGTCAACGTGAAGGTCGCAGCCTCAATTTTATGTCTTTAGAGTACCTCTCCAATGAGCAGTTTAGTTCATTCCTTGAGGGATACAGAGATCGTGGCGGAGTATGTGGCTTTGACATATTTGACTACTCTGCTCTGCCTACAGCAGATATGGCAGCCTCCCATCTGCAGAACATTCTTCCAACAATGGTGCAACGTCTGCTAGATAACTTTTTTACGGCTTTTTTTGATTTTTGTTTTGGTTTTATTTTTTTAGCACTTCATCCGCAAATGATTGGGTCTCGATTAGGGAATTCATAAAGTCTTCAAACCTTTGTCAGTCACGAAGCGATAAGCTCAGGTCCTGATCCCATTGGGAGCAATTTTTTTTTCGTAGCCAGCGTAGACATATCCAGCTTTTGTTTTTTGTTTGATATTCTACAAATTCTACTCTGGTGCGACGAACTCCATTCTCTGTGTGATGCTTTCAATGTATAGCTCATGATGGAGAGCAAGCATGACAGCTGACCTTGCTACATCTCTTGGCCATTTGGAACTCTGCACTGTTTCTTCGCATAATAGAGTTAATATTGTGGTGGAGGCCTATGAACTAAACTAGAAGGATTCCATTTTATTCGTCCTTAAAACTAGATGCAGGGTAGAATCTGGTAGCTGTCAATCAACTGGAGCTGGCCCAAGGAAAAAAAAAACAATATATGTTTTTATGTTAGTAAAATTGACAATGATGTCTGTCATGCGGCCATTCCCATTAGCGGGTGTCTGTCATAGTTCTTTAGCTTTTTTCTCTGGGCTTTGTCGTATCTGGAGGTTACAGCTAGTTTGGTCGGGTCAGCAGTATCCACCAGTAATGTAGCAGTAATATATCACCGTAGTTTTGACAGATTGGAAAGACCATAGCCGTTATGTTGACGCCTCTTCGTCTCTTTCCAGCATGTCTTTTTAATTAGCTCTTAGAAGTGACACCTTGAGTTTCGTTCTGTCACACACACACACACACACACACTAGCCCATAGCAATTTAATTTGTGCTTGAGTGTATGTGTTTCGTTTGTTAGGAGTTTTAGTTGTATGCATTAGCACACCTTTATGAGTCTAATTTGGTGTTTGTGTGGGGATTTTTTCTTTGGAGGGGGCAGGAAAGGATTGCCACTTCCAGAGCGGAGATTGTCTGATTCGTCTTGGAGATAAGTCATCTCTTTCTCCAAGTTTTTTTTATGATTACATAATATGCCCCTTTATATGGGACAATCGAGCTCAGTTTGAATAACTCAAAATATGACCATCTGATATGAGATAAAACAGGTGCTTAAAGTAATGCTTATTCTTTCCACTTTCTTGTAGAATGGTCGTCTGAGGCTCTGAGCCTATATCGTGGCAGACTTTAATGTGGTTCTCGAAAATATCAGGTCAGGAGAAGGCAAGGAGACATTGGCAGTAGACGTTGTTTGTTGTCATCCAACAACAACAGCAGGTTGACGATGTTGTCCAGCACTTTATCAGGGATATATATATATATATATATATATATATATATATATATATATATATATATATATATATATATATATATATATATATATATATATATATATATATGGTCCCATCCGAAGATGCTAATAGCAATGGAAGGGTTATGGTTCTGATACAATGAAGCCTAACACCTTCGTGAGACACCAAAGCTTGTCAAATTGTAATCATCCCTGATATTGGCTGCACTTGCTGATACATCCAGGGTGATGGCCATCAGGAATATAAAGGGCAGAAAGGATGGTCCATTCAAAACATCATATATCATTGTTTTCTATCTTGATGACTGCCCTTTGAAATCCACTTGGACATGGGTATTACCTCAAAAAGTGGGATACTGTTAAATGAAGTTTCATCCTCTTGCAATGCGCTAGATGATAGGTTCCCCTTTGCTGTAATCTTTCTGAGCCTTAACATTTGGGTTAATGTTAACACCTTTCTTTCTGATCTCATTAAAATATTAATCAGCATGTGACATGACTCAGTAATTTGGAAAGGTCCATTTCAAGAGGGTGACCTCACTGTATCATGGCTTGATAGTTGACAACAATGTTATCCTTTCTGGAATGGCTGTATTTTTGCATGAGGGTCGGCAAAGGTACTAGGGAAGAGGTCTTTGATTTCTTGGTGGCCTTCCACCTGGCCCATCATTTAGCCATTTTGGATAACCTTAAGGCCAGTATGGATGGCTGCCTTGGAGCCAGTGTTTGCATTTTCTGCCTTTGTGCTGATATGAGCAGCTGATGGAGCTGACTGCTGTGATTGAGATGCATTTACAGCCTCCAGCTGTCTAGGTCAGGTGCATGTGTTTCTGTCCACCTATGTAAACTAGGTCTCTTTAAAAGGATGACTGATTGGTTACAAGAGATATACTCTTGATCTACATCGGTTCTAATTAGGTCAATTTACATATGTAAATGGTTTCAAGCTCATATCCAGAACCACATCTGCTGCATATGCGAAGAACAGAGAGAGAGAGTGCCTGCTCCACACATACAGCAGGTCTGGAGTAGGATTCCATCTCTGTATCTCTTGTTACCACTTATTACCCATGTCTATGTGGTCAGTGATTTGCTCATTTTAAATGAGGCAAATATATTTCTAGTACTTTTTCATTCATCATTGTTTGAAACGCTTCTGTCAGGTTTTTCATTTGACTTTTCATCACTGTATCATTTGTATGAAAGTGGTTCTATTCGTTTGCTCTATGTAGGAGCTGTTGCTAGCTATATTTTTTCGGTAGGTAGCATACATGGATAAGGCTCACATTAAAGGATGTAGTACCTCCTTCATGGCATGTTCAGCTATGGTCATGTACAAAGCAAGCCCAATCAAGCATGTCATCGCCTAAACATATTCAGTCTCTAATTGGTGTTGGTGACAGTTGCCCACCAGTTGCATGCCTTATACCCATCTTCCCAAGACACACATGGTCTAACATAAATGTTGCTGCTTTATGACTTAAAATAAAATGATTCAAGGCAGAGTCAAACAGGCCTCAAAAACATTGAAAGGATGGATCCAACCAGTTTTTTTTTACAACTACTTGTATTACACAGGTATTGTCTGATTCTGCCTCCTCATCAAATTTAGCTTCAAGCAGAATCAGTAATGCCTTTTCCTCTTGATCAAATTTAGCTTCAAGCAGAATAAATAACGCTGACTTTTCCTTACAATCCTCCCTGTCACAGTATGTACTTAATCCAGGTTCATCTAATTGTGCATAAATGAAGAAAACTGCAAAATAATAATTTCAAGTGAGATTCAAACCTGGGTAGATCGGTTATAGCACCAACTGCTTTGCCTCCATGCAACAGCCCCGCAAATTATGATGCAAGATGATATTAGTTTTCCATAGTTTTTTTATCATGCATCATCCTAAAAGGATCCAGGGCTAGTACTCTTTCCTCCTCATGAATAGTTATAACTAATATATAGTTTCATATTTATCCCATGCATTTATATGGACAATTTGTTTCCAGTTAATTAAATACTATATTATCTCAAAACACAAGACAATAGTAGTGAAAGATAATCTCCTGAACTTTTCAAAAACACTATAACTGAACATCTATCCCTGTATATCATACCATGTAATTTTCATCACATGTGGAAGTGTGTCAGTAAATGTCAGATCTATGCAACAAGGATGTACAGCCCAAGTCGAACTTTAAAAGAAAAAGAGTCACAAAATCTAACCATTAGTACCCTTTTTCAATGCTTGTTTGAAGACCCGATAAAATAAAACTTAACCTTCAGATTTGAAAAGCATGTCAATAAAAGCATGTTAAAATAATTTTTAAAAATTAATTAAGCTATAAAATACTGTTTCAATCATATAGTTTTGTTATTTACAAAAATATTCTCTATAAAGGAATAATTTCAGATAAAAGTAAGTGTTCAAAACTTTCTCTGGTGAACTCATTATGAAGCAGTTACAAATTGAGTTTTGTGGACCTCTTGTTTGTCAAATGGGGTGGGGGTAGTGAGATATACAGGTTTGATATTTAAAGTTTCAAAAACAGGTAATGTCATTTGATCATAATTTAAAAATGGACAAGTTAGAGTTTTACTAGATATATGATGGGTGAACAAACACCATGATTTATTCTGGGAGTCATGGTTTATCTGTTGGTAGAACATCAAACATGTAATCCATTTAAATATCCATAGATTCAATACCCACCCTTATCCTTGGGGATGCTTAGCACCTAATCACTCAGCATGCCAAATATTCCCTACAAGATTGCTTGTCCAAGTCCCAAATTGTGGCAAACTCCTAAAATCACATAACCATTCCCACCAATACATGCTATTACAAGTCTGTGGTCCTAAAATAAGCTACTAGAAATGAGTGAGAAGCAACAAACTTTTTTTAAAAATTCAACAAATAATTTATTTCCCCAATATAAAAAGTGAAAATATAAAAAAAGGAACTCACAATATTGCTAACTAAATCCCAAATAATTTTAGAATTACAGATGCAAGTCCTATTAATTAGTTCTGAATAAACATTAGTGGAAATCCAAATTACTGGTAAATCAGTGCCAAAAATATTGTTGTACCTATGGTGGCACATGTAGTCGTGATGTGTCAACAGTCTTCTGTTGGATCACAATAATACATTTTAAGAATATACCCTTATTTGAAATTTCACTATAAATTCAAGTCTGTTCCAAGAATGCCAATTTTGATGAAACCATTGTATCTCCAGTGAATAAATAATCTGAAAAAATACAATTCCAGCCCAAATGAACTACTGGACACAACAATAATACAACCGATTCTGCTCAGATCTTTAAGCATATAATTTCTACAAAAACAAAATTGTAAATAGGTTGTTAAGGTTGTTATAGGGGTTAATGCCAGTTTTCAGCACAAGATAGGCTATACATATCAGCCAGTATTAATGGTGGAGGAAGAACCCTGGAAAACCCCAGGAAAAACCACTGACCCATGAGAAGATTCTGGCAGGGTTTCTCACTTACCCATGTAACCCAGGACTCAACTCATGCAGACAGAGGTGAGATGCAGTGATCCATAACGGTCATTGAAACCACTCCAGGGCCCTGATTGTAAATAGTATTAGAATATAAAAAAATGTGGTAAACACAATGTTCTTGACTCAGGATGAGATAATAATTACAACAGCTAAACATATTAATTCATATGAGACTATTTGCTATGTATGCATTGCTTGCAAAAGAAAAAAATTCAGTTCAGGTAGAAAACAGACTTGTTTTTTTGAGAAGGTCAAGTCTAACATACAATTTTCTATGTCATATAGTGACATAAAAAAAATAAAACACAAATAATATATATGTCATATGGTGACATAAAAAGAATAAAACTCAAATAAACAATATATATATATATATATATAAAACATGTTATGCTGTCTCAATGACTAGTAAATAATAATATAAGATGATGGCATCAACCTAGCAAAAATTTACCATTTTGTTGTTTCACTTGCTGAGCAAAAATCAAATTGAATCATATTCTTCAGTATTCCTTTCAAAAGATTACTCATGGAAGTGTATTGATTGGTGCATCTACTCACTTATTAGCAAGTCCAACTGTAAACTGTATAATATGCTGGCAAATCTGTGTCTGTGTAGTTTATTAAGTGTAAATGTCAGAGTCAACAATGTAAACCCTGATTTACTGGTGCGTTATGTTAAGGCAGATCATGGTTTATGTTGTTTGCAGATGGACAACTTACACGTATTGGAGGCAAATTATGGCCCCCTTTCCCCAATGCCAAAGCCTGTTTATGTTTTCTGTGTAAAAAGTCTGCATCTGCAATCAGAACTTTTGAAAAACTCCATATCCTTGATGGATACTAACTTTGGGAGAGTAACTGCTATACAGTATGTGTGTAGCAAAAGATCTAAAGAGTCAAAGTAGCTTACACTACTGAATAATTTAAATGTTAACGTATCTTTTCTTTGTAATTTTCTATGAATTCACTCGGTCATACATGATGGACTTTCAAAATTGTTTTATGTGGATGTGACCTGTATAGTTTATAGTTTGGTGAAGCTAGTATGACAGCATTATATCACCTGTAAAGCACTGACAAGACAAAGGTATAACTTTTCATATGTTGTTGGCATAGATGTCAGCATTTAGTTTTTTTTTTTTATAGCTCTTTTGTATATCAGGCATTCTAGTTTCTAGATGTTTTTAAAAAGCTGACTTACAAAGTGAACTTAATTTATGATGATTGGATAACACCACTCAATTCACTTAGGCCAAAATTTACTTTTCAAGTCAGAAACAAACTCATCAGACATTATTAAATCAAGGCAAATTTATAACTTGCTTAACCAAGTAAACAATGGCAGAAGTAATGATAGATATCCATAAAAATAGGAGTAAATCTTTTATTTGGTCTATAGCAAGCCTGTGGCTTTAGTGTGTTCAGCATGACAACAATTGCTGGAAAGACCATTGTTGAGGAGCAGGCAGATTTCAGAGCAGGGCACATCACAAGAGAGAAAAGATCAACTTCAGGATATTATGTGAGAAGTTCCTCCAACACCAGCAAGATCTGTACCACATCTTTGTGGATTTCAAGAAGGCATTTGACAGGGTAAGGCACACAGCCTTGTGGGCAACCATGAGACTGTACAACATCAATGCCAACCTCATTACAGTAATAGAGCACCTCTCTGACAAGGCTACCAGTGCAGTATACTTTAAGGGCAGCATAGGGGACTGATTCAGAACGAGTCAGAGTCTGACAAGACTGTCTGCTCTCTCCCAAATTATTCTGGAGAAAATCATGGCTGACGCGCTTGAAAGCATGAGGGGACAGTCAGCATTGGCGGCAGAACAGTCACCAACTTACGTTTTCCCGACGACATTGATGGACTATCAGGAAATGAGCAAGAATTAGCTAGATTAGTAGAGAGCCTAGACAAAACCTTGGCAGCCTACAGCATGGAAATCAGTGCAGAGAAGACCAAACTAATGACCAACAACACCAAGGGCATTAGAACTGACATCAGGGTCCAAGGTACAAAGCTAGAAACAATCCACAGATTCAAGTAGTTGGGGGCAATTGTAACAGATGAAAAATCAAAGCCTGAAGTACTCTCCAGATAACAGTAGCGCTGACAAAACTGAAACCCATCTGGATCTACAAAAACATCACTCATTTCAAAAGTCGGACTGATGCACTCACTGGTATGTTCTTATCTCTCAAACGCCTATGAATCATGGACCATAACAACTGACTTATAAAAAGGGCCACAGGCCACTGAGAAGAGATGCTTCCATAAGAGCCTCAGTATCTGATACAAAGACTGTGTCACCAATGAAGAAATATGACAAAAGGATCAGACAAGCGAATTGGCCTCATGACGACATCCTGACTACAGTGAAAAAATGTAAACTGCATTGGTATGTGCATGTCTCATGATCATTAGGACTTGCCAAGAAAATCCTGCAAGGCACTGTACAAGTTAGAAGAAAGAGAGGCAGGCAGAGAAAGAGGTGGGAAGACATTTGGGAGTGGACAGATTTTGACACTGAACAACTCACTGAGAAAGACAGAAAATCAAGAGGAATGGAGAAAGCTGGTTGTTCAGTCTTATGCAGTGCCCCAACAGTCTACCAGACTACGGGACTGATGATGACTGATGATGACGATAGCAAGCCACATAATATCCAACACTTCCTTGATAATCACCAGTCAGCCATCACACTAATGAACTATGGAATACAATAAAGATCTTATCATACATCTGTTTTTACACATGCACATTTACTAACTTGGGGCAATTGACCATTCAATGTCTGAAAATGTGTCAATTTGTGGACAAAACCTTCTATGTAGTATATTTGTATCACTACCAGATTCTTAAAAGATTCACCATGGTGAGACAACTCAAATTTTCATGTGCTTTTAGTTTTATAGCATTTTACTGTTTATAGTTATTGCTGTCTTAAATATGTGTTTCAGCAATCAAATTTTATAAATGCATTTTATTTATTTCTACTAAAAGCAAGGCCATGGAACTTTCAGGTATAATGTATTTTTCCTTCATGACCTACAGTAAATACCGATTCTGTCATTTATAATTCCATGGCAGATTTAGGTATATGCTGCTTGCATTGAGGTGTACATTTTATAATGGTTAATAATAAATGGTACCAGGTATTAATTAAGCTGTGAAGGTGCTAATTTATGAAAAAGTTGGTTTTAATATTATATTGTGATGTAGTAATTCCTGACCACATGGAAAATTTATTGTGGAGCTGATATATTTTAGATCAAAAACATAAACAGAGAACTAGTGGACCTTTGTTTGTCCAGTGGTTTTACAGATATATTTTGATAAAGCAAGCAGGATTGGTCAAGAATTATAAGCTTGTAAATGTGATAGATTTGGCAGAAAAAATTTAACAGCACCACTCATTAAACACCCCAACAAATCCTATGAACAGTACCACTCCCTAAAACCCCCAACAAATCCTATAAACAGACCACTCCCTAAAACCCCCAACAAATCTGATAAACAGTACCACTCCCTAAAAAACCCCAACAAATCCTATAAACAGCACCACTCCCTAACACCCCAACAAATCCTATAAACAGCACTACTCTCTAAAAATCCCAACAAATCATATAAACTGCACCACTCTCTAAAAACTCCAACAAATCCTATCAACAGCACTACTCTCTAAAAACCCCAACAAATCCTATAAACCGTATCACTCCCTACCCCCCAAATCCTATAAACAGTACCACTCTCTAAAAACCCAACAAATCCTATAAACAGTACCACTTCCTAAAAACCTCAACATATCCTATAAACAACACTACTCCCTAAAACCCCCAACAAATCCTATAAACAGCACCACTCCCTAAAAACCCCAACAAATGCTATAAATAGCATACCCTAAAAACCCCAACAAATCCTATAAACAGTAACACTCTCTAAAAACCCAAACAAATCCTATAAACATTACCATTCCCTTAAAACCCCAACAAATCCTATAAACAGCATCACACCCTAAAACCCCCAACAAATCCTATAAAAAGCACCACTCCCTAAAAATCCCAACAAATACTATAAATAGCACCACTCTCTAAAAACCTCAACAAATCCTATAAACAGCACCACTCCCTAAAAACCACAAGAAATCCTATAAACAGTACCACTTTTAAAAAAACCCCAACAAATCCTATAAACAGCACCACTCTCTAAAAATCCCAACAAATCCTATAAACAGTACCACCACTAAAAACCCCAACAAATCCTATAAACAGCACCACTCCCTAAAAACCCCAACAAATCCTATAAATAGCACCACTCCCTAAACCCCTCAACAAATCCTATAAACAGTACCACTCCTAAAAAACCTCACAAATCCTATAAAAAGCACCACTCCCTAGCCCCCCAAATCCTATAAACAGCAACACTCCCCTACCCCCCTAATCCTATAAAAAGCACCACTCCTTAAAAACCCCAACAAATCCTATAAACAGCACCACTCCCTAAACCCCCAACAAATCCTATAAACAGTAACACTCCTAAAACCCGCAATAAATCCTATAAACAGCACCACTCCCTACCCCCCAAATCCTATAAACAGCAACACTCCCCTACCCCTCCCCAAATCCTATAAACTGAACCAATCCCTAAAAACCACAACAAATCCTATAAACATCACCACTCCTAAAAACCTAACAAATCCTATAAACAGTAACGCTCCTAAAAAACCCAACAAATCCTATACAGTACCACTTCCTAAAACCCCCAACAAATCCTATATACAGCACCACTCCTAAAAAAACCAACAAATCCTATAAACAGGACCGCTCCTAAAAAACCCAAAAAATCCTATAAACAGCACCACTCCTAAAAAACCCAAACAAATCCTATAAACAGTACCGCTCCTAAAAGACCCAACAGCTCCTATAAGCACCACTCCTAAACAAATCCCATAAACAGTACCGCTCCTAAAAAACCCAACAAATCCTATAAACAGCACCACTCCCTAAAAACAAAATGAATTGCAGTCATCTCAGCCATACATTTCAAAATTAAGGAAATCATGTAAACATAGGAACAATGCGGTGCCAAGTTTACCTAACTGAACACGTACATTTGTTATTTTTAACATAATGCACTGAAATAAAATCTTACAAATACAATCCATTACAATCACATCTGTTCTCTATTGATGTCAGTGAATCCACTATAATGAATCAGTATCTGTGATTTTTATATACTTTTGCTGAAATTAAAGATTTGTAACAAAACAAATTGTATCAGGTCTCAAACTGGATCAGCATTTTAAAGGAACAATTGACCTCTCCATCCAAGGATGAAAGAGAAATTTTGATGATCTGAGTTTGCAAATTGCCTAAATGTAATTGTATAATAATTATGTATGCATGTATATATACTCCAATATTTTACTGTGTAATATGTCAATGTGTAACATTTGTGTCACTCAGAATATAGAGCAGAATTTCAAAAAAGCAATAATTAATGAAAGATGATGCTGAGAAAATTATATACTTATGTATCATGCATAAACTGGATAAAACCAGTAAACACAACAGAAAAATACTGTATTAATTTATCCTTCAGTTTTAGAGATATCTCTTTAATGATGACGCAAAAAAACCCCACTCAAAAATAATTCTAAGTTTGCCACAAATAATTTACAATGACAAACAATACATGTAAGGTGTTTTCACTTTTTATTGTGCCAAGCTGTTACAATGAATCTTTGACAATGACCATATATTTTGCTAATTATAATTATAAAATCTTTCTCTATATTTAAAGACAAATTTAAAACATTTAACTGGTTCATACATTTATCAGAGATGAAAGTTTAATTGAAAATTGCAATTTATACAAAAGGTACATTTATTTCAAGAGCACTGAGGGTAACTTTGGTTCTCCAATATCTAACCAACTTGTTTCCAATCCTAAAATAATACAGGGTGAAGTTAGGTAGTCTACCTGTCCCAACTGCATAAGCCATGGGCATATACTTTCACACATGTTAATGTTATAGTGAAAAATTACAGAGAAAAAAAGGTAAGAGTTTGAAAAATACAGAATTTATAAAGATGTATATAAAATATCAGGATGACTGTCAAGTCAAATAGTCTACAATGCTCAATAACTAAAGCAGAAATAAGTATCTGACATCAATTTAGAAGTGTATTCACAAAGTGTAAATATTGCTCTCTAAAAACTCCCATTTGATTTGTGATGTGCACTTGTGCATCAAAAGGGTGCACGTTTAAATCCTACCACTGGATCAGCCCGTTATATGTTCCTGGGAGAGGCACTTTATTACAATTACGTCAGCATTAAATAACCTATTTGTGTTGTTGTGCTGTTACACACAAAATCAAACGATGAACTCCAAAACCCAAGGTCTGATATCAGACATTTAGAAAAGACAACACGAGGTACAAAAGGAAAATGCCTATTAATTGTCTTTGCTACAAAAAATATGTGGATATATATACACACACACACAGTCTATATATAAAACAATATTATCATTCCAATTAGTTGTTGTTGTTGTTGGGCTTAACACCATTTTTCAGCACACGATAGGCTATTCATGTCGGCCAGTATTAATGGTGGAGGAAGAAACCAGGAAATCATCGGAAAGAACCACTGACCCACGAGAAGCTACTGTCAAGCTTTCTCACATATCCACATTCGCCAAATCCTAGACTCGAACTCACGCAGACAGAGGTGATATGGCAGTGATCTGTAACGGACAGCGCTTTACACCACTCAGCATATTTTATTTCATACAAATAAAAATTGCACACAAAGATTAGCAATGACATTACAGTGAGGGCAGATGTTCCATGTCTTGTAAGTAGGGAAAATCTCCGTCATTATAAAGAATCCAGGATTATCTGGCAAAAAGGTTTTTGACATTGAACATTTAGCTTCACCCCAAAAAACAACAGGTAAATGGATTCTCAAATACATTCATGAAATGCATTTCCTTGTGCCCTTTCATTTTTATTTATCATTGTATGTTCTGAATTTTGCATGTGTTCATCGTATCCTTGATAATGCATTTAATATTTTATTTGCATCCATTCTGCATTCCACTTTCATTACCTTGGTAAAATGACCTTTTCAGATCTATAAATATTGAAAAAGTGATTACAAAAGAATATTAACCAATTCAAAGGTGTCTGATATCAAGGAGCAACTGTAAGTATGGTTGAATTCATTTATCTCACAAGCGAATCTAAGCCACAATGGATGTGCCATTTTTTTTCAACATGTCATTAGGAATATGCTTTTTCATATTTGTTTAGTGCAGAGAAAATTGGCTGTAGTTGTCCAAAATTTATCAATGGAATATATACATATACTTTAGATCTACAGCGAAATTTAAAAATAATTTATAGTCAATGATTCCTAATATTTAAATGATGTGATCTCTATCATTATATATATATATATATATATATATATATATATATATATATATTCAGATATTAAATGAAAAATTTTAAACTATTTTTCTTCAGGTATAATTTTGAAATGGAGGAGAATGTCAACTATTGAGGTAACAACATTGGCTATTGTTGATTTTGTATTCAATCTCCTTAAAATAATTCTTTGAAAAAGTTGTTTTCTTACTGGTCAATAAATTATTTTAAATGCAAATGCATGCAATGTACCCACAGGTGTAGAAATATGACTTATCCAAAATAATTATTTTCTTTATCATTGGCAATAAAGCGAGAATTAACAGATTCTATTTGGCAGCTTCTGGCATTCTCCACTTTTTTACTCTGGTTCCACTGGACTATTTGCCGAGGGGAGTTCATGTCCAGGGTTCGTGTTGAGAGTGGAGACCTAATACTATCTTTGTTAAAAGAAACTGCCACCCTCTGCTTTGGGAACAACTCTTTTGGCTGAGTGGCTCGAGATTTCTTTCGCTGGGTGCTGTTTTCTTTATTGGAACTTGATTTTCCACCTGTGTAAATAAGATATAGATTATTTATTTTCACTTATTCAAACTTTGCATGTCATGTCTTGCATACATATTCTTCCAAAACATTGTGGTATTTCCTAATTCTTTATTAAAATGAATGCAGGCAGCTGATTATCAATATTCCCATCTCAGGCTGTTACACTTGTATTAAGTAATTATCATTATATTGACATTGCAAGCTGGTATGGTTTAATTAAGTGATTATCAATTTTCCCAGTGCAGGCTGGTCTTTTATTTCTTATTAAGTGGTCTTACATATTAATTTGTTGGGTTCAAATGCACATTTTTTACAGCTGTCAATCTAGTAAGATCTGTTAAATAAAATTACTTCTGTATATTAACTTCTATGATCCCTAGTAACTGAATACTTTGGCAGAATAATTTATACTGTTAATGTGTAATGATGTGTACTAACATGTTTTCTGCATGTTTTAGGATGGCAAACAAATACCCATTTCTCTCCTATAACAAAAATTCCAAGCCCAAGCAACCAAACCTAAACATACTATTACTGGTTATCACAGCCATGTAAAACCACTTATGTGTACATTAGTGAATGAAAACCAACATTATTTACTTAGTTTTGTTTAGATGGCCATTGTGGCAGCCACACTGAAAGTCAGATTGGAGGAGTATTAATTTATGACCAACTAGACAACAATAAGTCTTTCAATGAAAACCCCACACCGAAGTGGTCATTAATTAGTGAAAATAGGGATACAAATTTTGACATGAATTCATGAAGCGATCTAAGATGTCTGGGAACATAGGTCAGAACAAATGTTTAGCATGGTCTAAAGCTGAATAAGGTAGAATTAACAAGAAAACTCACAATGTTTCAGCATTAATATCGTGCAGGTCTTCCATCGATGGCTTAAAATATTCCAGCGCTGAAATCTGCTGGAGTTCTTAATTTTTCCAACCTTTACTGTGCTTTTTGTTACTAATGTGCTTCCTCACATCATCTCTGCCATCAAGTCTAAGTTTCCACTGACCCTTGCCACCCCATTTTTAATATTTGGACATTTATGTTGGGTGTAGGGTCAGAGTCCATTGTCTATTGAAAAGTTGCAATTTGCCAACACCATTTGTTGCTGGTTTAAGGTAGCTTCTTACTAGTTAGCTTAGCAAACTTAAACGTGGCACTGAGATATACCTACACTAAATTTATAGGAATATGGTTTATTTTCTCAGAAATTGCAAGCATTATATCTTTAATCCGCTGACAGAGGAGTCAAAAGTACATCCTTGCTGAAATTGATCTCAGATCTGGCCATTTTCATTCAGTTATGTGACCAAACAAATCTTGCAACCTACATGTCGATGATTGATGGCTGAATGCATGGCCAAGTTTTGGTATATTTTGTGCAAAACATTTTTTCCTTGGAGGTGCAGACATTTTCGATATTGATGCCAAATAGTAATTTAAATCAGTGCTGGCAGCGCATATGCAAAGCAAAATTCCAGTTGGGCTTCAGTTTCAAAAGCATTTAAAAAATGCTTTCATACATATAGATTAAAATATGCTAAAATGCTTGCTACAACTGTATCAATCGACTATAGTTTTACTAATATCACGACCAGCAGTACTGAACTGTTTCAGCAACTGATGATATCACGACTAGTACTTACAAAGGAAATCTGTTATTTTAAAAAAGATTTAAAATAATTGAGAATTAGAAGATTCATGCTTTTTTTGCATGCGGCGTGAATCAGTGAATCACTGAAAAATGTGAAATTCACACCAAAATTCTGAGTGTTGGCAGTTAGAACAAGGCTTCTGGTTAGATAATCAAAAATGTGTGAGATTTGGATTTGTAACATAGTCTTAAAACATTGTCAATCATATCGCTACAATGTCTTCAGTATAGTGTATTGGGACATCCTGCCAGACATGTAACATCATGTCCAACATAGTCACATTATCTTTAAACTAGGCTGATCAGTCCTAACACTAACCTCTTAATGCTGAGCACCAAGTGAGGCAGAAGCGAGCACCATTTTTTTAATAAATCTTTGGTATGACTCAGCCAAGGATGGAAACCCTCCACATCTGAGGCAGATGCTTTAACCACTTAGGACACAGGAGCAAAAATAACATGATTTTAAGATGTCTGCCATGGTGGAGATCATGGATATCAGATTTGCAACATTATATCAGAGAAAGTCTTCTGATGAAAAAAAGCTGATACACTTTAATATGACCAGAAGTAGCTGTAACAAGATTTTCAAGATGACTGTTGTGGTGGCCATACTGGATGCCAGATCAGAATCATTTTCATTTTGGAACAACTAGACATGATAAGAAGTCAATATGACTTTCCATTCAGGAAAGCAGCCATAACAGATTCAACATGGCTGTCTTGGTGGGCATATTGAATTCAGATCGATACTTTTATGAACATCTATATTTATTGTAATGCCTGATACATATTAATCTAGTTTGTGTAATTTTCATTCATGGTTTTAAATTGTACAGATTGTGTTTAGTTTTATTTTATACACTTACTGACTTGTATAGGGCCTATAAAGAGTGAAACTGACATAGGATATATAAATAGATGCTTATGTATGTGTTGACAATTACTAAAATAAATCCTAAAAAGACTTTAGTTAACAATGGCTTTGGGTTAATTCCTGATTGGCTAATGGGGCAAAGGTCTTGCTAGGATTTTAAAACTAGGAGTTCTGGACTAGTATTTTGGTAAAAAGATTAGCCCCACCAGCAAATGTAGCAGTCCTCTCCAAAAAAGTATGTTTGTTATACCTGAAGTTGCTAAATGTCCAGAGGAGAAGAACGAATGGTTGCAAATGAGTTTAATTTTCCATATTCTTTACAATACTTACATATAGCTCATTTGTCCATGAGAGTGATGCTGAATTTTGTCAATCAAAGGAAAGGCCTTACACCAAACACTAAGCCAGGCATCAATCCCTTCTTGCACTAGGCTAACATTAGCCATCTTCTGAATCTCATTACAATATTTGTCAATTTGCTGTTTAACCCCAAAATACGTATCTATATTTGCAGATGGTATGTTGTCTAAATCCTTATGTATGGAAAGGCCTTACACAAAACACTAAACCAGGCATCAATCACTGCTTACACTTTGTTGTCTAAATCCTTGTATCTTGATTTTGAGGTCACATGCACTATTTATTGGACTCGGAAAACAAACAATAATTAAAGCTAATGATTTTTTTTATAAAATGTCCTTTTATAATGATCACATGTATATCTCTGGGTCTTTCTATCTTCAGAATTGATTCACTGTAAATATCAGCACATCATGATCTTTTGACCTACTCTTATAATGTAAACATACATGGTTTTTTTTCAGCCACTGAATTATGTCACTGTGAATATCAGCACATCTAAAACAATCAAACTGATCAACACATTTCCCAATCAGCAAGAGAAAGAAGTAATTCTGGCAAGCATTTGAATTTGCTGCCCAGCTACTGCATGGAAGACTACAATGTAAGTGACTTTCTGCATCCCAGATAAAAAAAAAATGGTTTCCAAATATGCATGAATAAGCATTTCTGAGACCTCTGTAGGATTTTTGACAGTTCTAGAATAATTCAGTTACTTCCAAGTGGTTGAGCCAGGTCCCATGAATAGGCAAGATAAACTAGTAAAATCTGTCTATGTTGTGAATAATCACAATAGATGGTGTATATAAAGAGATAACTGAGCAATCAAATTCATTCCTATTTTGGAGTCATTATTATTTCTTGTGTTCCTATTTTATGTCTGCAGACAGGGTTGTTTATGTTGTACGTAGATATTATTCAAAGTAAACATTTCTTTAGACTGTTCAGTAGAAACAGAAAATGGTCATTATTTGGACTAATATTTTTCTGGAACTGTTGTGAATTGTTTATGAAGTGACAATGCCATCTTCACAATGTCATGTTTCTCTGAGAAGTAGTACATTTCCACATTTCAAATTTATATGAAACTTTCCATTCTTTTGAACTTGTACAGAACTTCAAATAATTTTTTTTAAGTAGGGATAACAGGCCAAAATTAAAACTGCGTCTCAGGTTAACAAATATGGTATTTTTAAGAAGGTCAGAGCATCAGAATTAACAAATTAGCAAATAAAATATAATCCTTTTTGTGGGTTTTGCTTGTAGAGAGTGCAAATAAAATATTTTATTACCTGCAAAAAAAGATTTTCTCCACAGAATTTTTTTTGTACAGTGTACATACTGAATACAAACAGCTCTGGTGGCCTAGTGGTTAGAGGCATCTACCTCGGATGCAGGAGGTCGTGGGTTTGATCCCCAGTTGTTTCATATCAAAGACTTACAAAAATGGTATTACCAGCTGCCTCGCTTGACACTCAGCATTAAGAGGTTAGTGTTAGGATTGGTCGGCCTGGTGTCAGGATAATGTGACTGGGTGGGACATCATGCTACATGTCTGCAGCATGATGTTTCAAAGCTAGACATCACTATAAACTGCCACTCTGCAGACATCGTAGCGATATGACTGAAATTTTTTTTAAAGCTACGTTAAAAATCATGATCACATCACATCACATACTGAATACAAATGCAGTAATGGAATGCTTTTTTTGGTTAAATAATGAAATGATCACTAGAGAATATCACTAAACTGTTCCTGAAGTATAATTTACAAATGTATGTGGCATATAAAATAATTTTTTTTCTCTAATATTTCCTATGAAAAGTTAATACAATACTTTATATACCTTTTATTTTTATTTATTGCTTTAAAATTGCAGTTGGATTATGCAGGCATTTTTTTGTCATAACAAAATGAACTTATTCTTAAACAGTATTAAATGATGATAAAATTAAAGACAAATATGGATGTTCATGTAGGGGGCATGGACACACCACCAAACAGCTGTGCGTAGACAAAAAAAAAAAACTTTCAAAGTGGGGGCGGGGTTAGGAGGAGAGTATTATTCTTCTAATAGAAAACAAGCACATATCAAGTCACAGGCACAACTTTATATTAATCTTCACTACTACATTAATATCATATCCATCGGTATAAAGCAGGTTTGATACTATTATGTAGCAGCAATAAAACAAACTGCTTGGATAGCGGTAGCAACAATATTTAATTAATAAATCATCAGTGAGTATATACTTGCACCAAAGGAGTCGGACGTTTTCAGAGTATAATACCTTATAAATGAAATCATTTTATATGTACTATTAACCTATGTATATTTATTGCATTGATAAGGTGATTTCGTGTTGTTACCGATTTCATCGTACTTTATTGATGAAACATCAGACTTCTGTGGTTGCTATCATTACTTGCTGCTTATGGGATAGAACTGACATGCATTTCCGGTTAAAGATAAGACAGTGTGGATTTTACAATAGCCCATTTCATACCGGATTTAACCGAGTTGCTCTGTAATTATCCGAAAAACCTCCCGAGTCACTTTATACTCCAGCCAATCAAACTCTGGTAGGCATCTGTACATAAAAAGATGGCATACACTGTTGTTTAGACGTATCAGATTAAAACAAATTAAGAATTGCCCGCTACCTGCCCGCTAAATGCCTCAAACTTCTGCAGCTTTACCATCTAAAAATATTCCAGGTTTGTTTTACTGCGGATTAATACGAAAAATTCCTTTTATTGGTAAACGAAACTCGATTTATAAAATACGGTGTTGTAGTAAAAAAAAAGGGACTACATTTTTAAAATCTACACCGTTTCCATACTCGCATGTACGTGTCCAGATGAAAACAGCTCATAGCTACTCTCATATGGCTATAAAACCCAGAAAACAAGACAGGATGGTTCCAATATTAAATTTCGTCAATATCTGTGGCATCATCGCTGTTGAATAGGCATTTTTCAACTTGATAAACGAAGCTGAAGTAGTTGGAACAGTTGATGCTAATGCTGAATTGTCCGCCTTGTTTTGACCACTAGTCTGGTTCCCTGCTTAGTATGCTCCATGCGATGCACTCCGCTATGCTATACTAGGGAGCATACTAAGCTGGGGACTAGACTATTTGTCTACCAGTTATCGATTGGATAATGCAGTCAGTTGACCACCCGCCATGTGATCAAAGTTCCGAGCAAATTATGAAGTTTGCCGAAGTCTCCATTAAATGGTCTATAGAGCTGTATTCCCACGAAACAATGATAAGTACCAAAATATTCTTGGCACATTCTCTATTCAGATAAAAAAAAACCCCACCTCACCTGCTTGAAACCCTCCATGATCCACACCTAAACATTTTTCATGAAAATTTCCTGATTAGTGACATAGACCAGCTGCTCAAGGGAGAGAACTGTCACACATTTCCGGTAACAGATCAGTCGGGGGTATGCTATAAAACAGCTCTATTCCCATGAAAAGACAAGTAAAAATATGTTTTCGACACATTCCATATTTGGATACATAAATAAAACCTCTTTGGCATGAAACCCTTTCTGATACACAGTTTATGGATTTTAAAGAAATGAAAGAACCGTATAAAATTATCACCAATAATGCAGGGCTTAAAGGAAAAACCATATGGTTTCCTTTGCATAGGTTATAATGTAGAATTTTCCCGCTCTCCATGAAGTTATCCAGTGAGAGTTCAAAGAATGGGAAGCTGGTAAAAAAAAAAAAAAAAGATGGTGGCACTTGGCCAACGGTAGCGTCCACTAGTCACGTTGTTGTCGCTATTTTAAGTTTTACAAAACTTGCTAGTTTTGCTTCTTTCTGTTACTTAGTGCAGATCTGCAATCCCTGATGAGTGCGTCTCAGTAAAGCAGTTAATTTTTTCCGTAAATTTGACCAGTTTTCAGTAAGGTGGAAAAAAAAACTGCTAGTGTAAAGCTCGAAAACTTAATTAAAAGTTTAGTATTCGATACATGCAGCGAAAATAAACAGTATATTCTGGGATTTTAAAGTACGTGTGGATGTTATATACCACTAGTACAGTTGCACAAACTCAAGTTCCAATGCCTATGCAGCTCAAAAGCTATTTGATGTCTTTCAATGATACACAATTCTTATCTTTTTTTACTGCACATGACAAAATCATATCTCCCACCATGAGTCATACTAAAATTAACATGTGATGTCCAAAAACACGTAATTGTGTCCATTACATCTTCTATTCACAAGTATCCAACTATTCTTTTTTATTCTTCTGTGTTTATTATTAATACTTTTTAAGAGGCTTTTTTTTCTTTTTGTCTTAAACATGCATCAACACCATTTTTCAACAAATTCTATAGGTGGCACTCACCAGTTATTATGTACTTTTGAGAGTGATGTATGTAAGGTGAAGTTGCTTGCATTTTAAACATGCACAGTGGAGAGAATGTTGGCATACCTATATGCTACTTTCGTGTAATGTGGCTGAAATTTCTTTGGATATTGTACATTTGGACATTTTAAATGATCTTAGCACACTGCTAACTAAAATGACTGCTCCCTTGTGCTCCAAAACTCAACCTGAATTTGTATATGTACACTATTCTTGGCAGCTAATAAAATAGGGAAAATTAATTTTGCCAAACTAGACAATACCAGCTTCTAAAAGTGCAATGAGTTAATTACCAAATACATAAAAGGTAAAAAAGTTATTGGCTCTTTTTTTTACAATTTACCTCTGAAGTTCAAGAAGTGAAAAGGAGCAAGTAGAGCAAGCACTTTTTTAAAAGGTGCACATCTAGAGTAAGGCCAAGCTGTATACTCTATAACCCATATTACACCCATCAATCATACACCAAAATAAAGGGAATTAATGGTTCTTTGAACACTACCTAAGATATACAAAGTCATTTTTTAAATAGCCAGTATAACTTGTGAGGAAACCTGGGGAAATTCTTTCCCTTTAAAATTCTAACCCTATGCTAAATATGAAACTGTAGAGTGCCACCATAATCAACAGTTGTATCATGCAGACAAATAGTGGCAGTTTAAAGAGTCTGAGGTGCAGCTGTACAGTTAGTCTGCTTCCCTGACGAATTTCACTAATTCTAATATGAAACCTGTATCCAAATAAAACATGGATGAACAAATTTTCCGGATTTTTCAGCAATGATCAGTTTTCCCTAGTTTTTGTTTTTATGCAGTAAGTCTATTTTAAGGGTAATTTTCATAAGACTTATGGCAAAATCATAAGAGTTGGCAGATCTGCTTAGTGTATGACCAACAGGACATCATAAGAAGTCTGCTACTAAAAACAAAATTCAGATCAATATGACAGGCCATTCAGGAGGAGCAATAAAAAGATTTCAAATATGGCTGCTGTGGCAGCCATAATGGATGTCTGAGTAGCAGCATTTTCAATGAAGAACAACTAAAGCATGGGATGAAGGTATTAAGTTTTGTGACAATCCTCCTACAGGACATGGCAGACAAATCCTAGAGCTAGATGTCCTGGAATATTCATTGTGAAGCTAGACAGTTGAGTAAAAGTTTGCAAAGCACTAGTCCAGGATGAGTGCTTTTTTCCCCCATCTTAAAATAAGTTGGGCAAGTGCAAATTTTCATACTTTAATCACTTTATCTACCTTTATCTGGCCATTCATGTCCTCCATTCATTCTGAATGCTTGAAACTAACATTTCATTTATTCCTGTGACCTTGCAATACATGGTCACTAATAATTGTGGCATGTGTCAGTTCTATTACTGCTTGACCAGTTGAGTGCATATTGGGATAAGTAACTAAACTGTCATTCAAAAAGTTTTCAACAAAACAAATCAAGCATGATTAATTGACAAGCTCTTTTTGATGACCGTTTGTTTACTCAAAATACCTGAAAGTGGATCACCATTCGATTTCAATGCTGGTCAATCCAATGAAATTATTGAAAGGCACTTGACTAACATAAGTCCATTTCCTGATTAAACGATAGTAATGTCTTTATTTTTTAATTGGTCATACTGAGGATCAACTTAAATATGCATACTGTACTTAAAGAGAATTGATTACATAAGTACCGAGCTGTTTGTGTTTGAAAAATATATATGATGATGATGTTGACTAGGAGTAGTGGTTGAATGAGGTGATCTTATCCGTTTTAGATAAAATGAGTATACTAAATGTTTTGCAATGAGGCTCATAAAAAAATTTCAGAAAAGGAAAAGTCATAATTGTAGTAGGATTAAATGTAAGGTTACCACTCAGTCTGAGGTAATTATGTCTCCAATGAGACATAAGCCAGACAGACTGTGGCAATAAAAGATAAAAAATATGACATGATAAAGATACAAAAAAATTTCAGACACAATTAGCTGATAATTATCTGCAACTTGAACTTACTGACTGAAGATGTGTTACAGTTATAATTGTAAACAAATTGGCATGAGTTGGATATTTAACCAGTGTATTTGTCAATGGAACTTACATATTCAGGATTTAATCCATCAAGTCTTGCGACAGTTTTAGACCTCAGAAAACCTGTGCAGCACAGAATATGCACGTAATCATACAGAAAGTAAAGAAAATCTGAGCAAGAAATAGTGTATGAAAGATATATTGATGATAAAAAGTTAACCCCTGTGATAAAATAAATCTGTTATACATTATTTCTGTTTTTCTATTGGTTAAAATGCTCACATTTCTGCTTTTTAAATCTAAAGAAGAGAGTGCAATTTTCGGGACAAGTGGTGAAAAACGAAAAATTAATCAGTCCTGGAGGAGCAACAATAACAATCATGTGTCAATGTTTGGACAAAGAACATTCACTAAGTTCTTCTTTTCTATGACTAGTTGAGCCAATAAAAACAAAATGAAAATAGATATGACTAGATGAATCTTGATATTAATTTTCCTGACATATAATGAAGTTCAAAAGTTGGTAGGAATCATTGAACATGTTTTAAAGACTGCTGTTACAGCAACAAAATAAACCAAAAAACCCTCAAAGCAGGTAAGAGAAATGAACAGAAGGACATTAATTACTTCAAACTTTGAGGGCTCCTGAGGTGTCATAATGTACACACAAATGCTATTGACCATATTTAAAACTACTTTCACTAAACTCCACTTTAAGAATGGATTCTCCCTGTCCAGTTGGAGAATTACCTCCATATCCCTAAAGAATTAATGAAGGTGCCTGGCAGGATAGAATAGCTCTAACCTGACTCCATCTGAAAAACTTATAAATTTCACTGTGTAGTGGGTGTACTATGGTAGTTATTACACAGACACGAGTGGAAAATGGCCAATACACTTTGTATATACTGCATACATATTTCAACTTCAAACAATTTCTGGCAAGAACCCTTAAGTTTATAATGACTAAACTCTGACCTATACATTACACGATTCTTCAAACAAATTTAATGAAACAAAAGACTATCTTACTGAATGAAGGTAGTGGAGGGTTGGCCAGCACCTGTATTGTTCCTTCCACAAGAGACATATTCTGGAGACTTGATTCATTTTTGGTATCTGGAGTATTTTCAGAATTTTCAATCATTACTGGCTCATGTGTGTCCACTTCTACACTTGAACAGACCATGGAATCTACCTCTGTCACTAACTGCGAGGTCAATGTCGAGTGTTCCACTGAAAAAGAAAATTGATCGCATGATTATAGTTTTCTTTTTTTAATAGGTCAATGAATATAAAATTTTATGTAGTCTCCAAGTTACTTTTTCTTGTAACACTCTCCATTTCAAAGTTTGAGACTAAATTATCTTATGTATCCATTTGTGCATTGTTTGTGGAAATATGCCCTGTGTATGCAAGCAGGTGATAGTGTCAAAATATGCCCTGTGTATGCAAGCAGGTGATAGTGTCAAAACGTGTCCTGTGTATGCATGCATGTGATAGTGTCAAAAAGTGTCCTTTGTATGTAAGCATGTGATAAGTGTTAAAATGTGTCCTGTGTATGTAAGCATGTGATAGTGTTAAAACATGTCCTATGTAAGGATGTGATAGTGTGAAAATGTGTCCTGTGTATGTAAGCGTGTGATGGTGTCAAAACGTGTCCTTTGCATGTAAGGATGTGATAGTGTTAAAATGTGTCCTGTGTATGTAAGCATGTGATAGTGTTAAAACATGTCCTGTGTATGCAAGCATGTGATAGTGTTAAAACATGTCCTGTGTATGTAAGCAATCCAGTGTAAAAAATCATATAATAAGCACTTGATCATATCATGAAGCACTTACATGATCCGACTGAGAAGTGTCAATCTTAAGGTTTAAATACACTCATATCAAACTGACTATGCATGAATTTTGCGTGTTTGTGCTCATTTTAAGAAATTGGTTAAATATTGGGGGATGTGTGAAATTTCTCATCATGGAAAATAGTTCTCCTGGGCCTTGAAAACCAGTTTATATGATTCATTGACACATAGCAAACAGTGTTCAATTTGCAACATCCTACCATGATAAAGTAAAAAAGATGCTACAGTATGGGTGACACTGGGTTGAATCAATAGCTACTTGTAGTTGCAACATCATACCTCCTTAAGAGTATCCATATCTGGAGAAATCAAAATTTTTTTAGAAATGACTAGAATTAAAACCTTAATGTGGTGACATGTAAACCTCTTCCAACTGCAATCAACTTCAAATGTCTGACTAGTACAATCATACAAAAGCAAAATGTTTTATTATTTCTATGGATAGCAAATTGGGGGTAAAAACCAATTCTGTTAGGGTCGTGTAAACCTAACCTGCAAGTCTCATGCAGAACAGCATGTTCTTATTTAACAGTCATGACATATCCTCCATCTGACTGCAAAAATCCAGTCATGAAGACGAATGAAAATGGTGCTGAATTAATCACTGCTACTTTGTTGGTCTTTACATAATAATAATGGCAAAATGTTTAGAGAAAGTTAAAGTATATCCAAGTAGCAAAAGTCCAAGTTCATCCTTACATCCAATTATGGCCTAGTAATCTAAGTGATTCAGGGGTAATTATTATGGAAATAAGCACTTTAGTTACCAATAACATCACATTTTCAGGGTTCAAGCAGATTTAAATATTATGTGAAAAATTCAAGTACAATTCAAGGACAAAACCCAAAATCAAGATACAAGCTATAATGCCTCTAAAACATAGAAAGTAAAAGATATAAGATAAAATAACTGTATTTGAAAGCAAACAGAGGAAGCCGACATTAAATGTTATTTGGTGAGTTGGTCTACTCAGTCTTTGTCTCCATCAATCCTGCCTGCCTTTTGAAATTAATCCAATGGAACTACATTTCATAAAAAATCGACATGTGTTGCTATCAAAACTGACATGTTGTATAACACTGGCACTACTGAAAACAAAACAAAAATAGTCCAGAGAACATAAATTGGGTGGGTGGGGGAAGAAACATCTTAAAAGTCTTTTAGTTCTTCTTTTTCTCGAGAAAGCTGATAGGCTTGTTTTCCTTCTGCTTTTCTTCTTAAAGTATTTGATTGACATAACAACATCAATTGATCCCATGGATTGGCTTCATCAGCTAACTTGTTTGATGACAATTTGAGACCACCAATGTCTTCCATCAATCTTGTTGCTTTCTTGATTTCAAAAAGGCCAATTCTTTAAGCACACCTTTTCTTGTCTGTCTGCTCTTCGCTTATCTCATCTTTCTCTTTTTGTTCCCATAGGTGCTCATGACATTGTGACCTGGCCGAGGAAGCCGACATTAATTGTTACTTGGTGAGCAAGATGAGAATAACGGAGTTGGTCAACTCAGTCTGTTTCCATCAATCCTAATACCATCAATCCTGTCTGCCTCTTCCATGATCTTCATGGATTGATTTAATATTTGGACATTTGTCTCGTTATCTGTCTGTTTTGCCATCTGGGCATCCATCTAAGACATAGTTCATACAGAAAGGTAGATAACTTCTCCATGAGCTGGCATGCAGCGATAGTAGGTAAACCTTACACAACATGAACTCAAACTCGTGTCTCAGGCAGCATTGCCTTTCCTCAAGAACCTTTCTGCCGAAAGAACCAAGGTCTACTTTTAAAGCATCTACTTTTTTTTCTTTGTTATCAATTTCCAACCTTGTCATGGTGGTTGCATTGATCAGGATTTCAGGCTATAGGACTTTCTGCATGATGCTATTGAGCAGCACACCAAGATCTGTGCCAACGAATGACATAAATGGTTTCTATTTGATAGTCATCCAGGAACTGCTGTATCTCTCCTGCTAACATCATAAAGAAGTGAAGATTGGGGATCTTTAATTGCCTTCTCAGTGACTCCATATGACTTGCAGATGAGTTAAGTCACCTTTGTAACTTGACAGCTGTGCAATTTGTCACAAAATTGGGCATGTTGCACAACTCTGTTGATTCTACATTTCCCAGGATTCTAAAAACACAAAAATAAAACAGCTAATCAACAGAAATTATATGTAAACTGTAATTATCAGTTTTATATGCGAAAATATACTACTGGTACACTGTAGTCTGAATCTGAATCAAATGCACAACTTGTCAACTAACATCCATAACAGTTATACACTAAACAAATACATGTATCAATAATTGAGCATACAAATTCCTACTAATATTTCAAAATAAAGTTAAAAATAAATTTCAATTAAATGTAAATTGTTACATTATGTTTTATGCTTCAACTTCATGTGTGTAACTGTAAAATGAAATCATAATTTTAAGTGTAGGAAAAATATCAATGATGAGAGAATGTGATGTTAATACCAACCTGTGCTTGCAGAATGTCAAAGGGTATAAAACACTGAAAATCTTGTCATCTTGCTGGAACACCAGTGAATAACATAGGTACATGGATGGTATCCTCCACATCCAATTCAGCAGCAACAGACTGCTTGAAATGCACTGTGCAGTGTGTACACAGTCCACAAGTTCCAATACACAAAATCATATGATTAGTCTGCAACTCCATTTCCTTGATCAGATCTCTTTGAACTTTAAGGTTCCCATTTGGGTCACCCATAGAAAGCTGCAGTAATGTCAGTAGCCAAACTTTACAATAGAACTTCTCAGCAGTCTGTAAGTATCTGCTGTTTCATTACCAAAAACTTAAAGAGATGTAATAAAATTTTTTCCATGTTCTGAAATGCACATCTATATGTTTTGATTTCCATTCATGCTTTTATCAAAGCACCAGTGTGTTTCCTTTGATTTTCTGCTCTAGAAGAGGTGAAAAATGTGTTAAATACCAAAGGTGGCAAAATATGTTTATCTGAATGGTCTATACTGCTTTGCAATGGTGCTTTCTGCAAACATGATCTTAAAAATGTCTGAAAAGTTTTCACAAGAATGAAACCTGTAATGGTCCACAAATTTTCTGCTTTCAGAACCTCTGATGTATCTGCAATGAAAAGACTCAAGCTTGTATAATTCAGGCCAATACAAATTGGAGCTTCAAATATTGGTACAGTGGCAGCAGTTAGCTTCCCTGTATGGACTCTAGATGTCTTAAAAACTCTACTCCCAGAATGCATGTTCCAGGATGTTGTATAAAGAATACCACTTACACACAATCATTAAATGACACATTTTCACTGTCCACTAAAACTGTGAAAACCAATTTTTCCAAAATATGAACAATAAACCAAAAGAAATGCTAAACATATGGTTAGATATTTGATTTTATTCTCATTTTTACAAAATTCAAGTACATTCATGGAGAGTCAACTTTTCGTAACAATTAAAAATATCGAGTGCATTGATAGGGAAACCACAGCACTAACGGCACAAAAGCATGCTTTACAAAAGGCAGTCATGTTATCATGGTGGTGACAGTTTGGGAAAGAGGCTTAAAAGAGACCAGAAATCAATATAAATATAGAATAATAATAAAAGAACAATAGAAGTAACTCTTATTCTAAAGTATCATCTGCAACCGTAATGTCAATATATAAAAATAGTGGCATATCTTCAAAGCGATGAATTTCCATGACCTCGTATGCAAAATTTCCGCACCTATTCTGTTACTTTCGTGATGAGACGTCATAGTAGCGACTCCAGCATCCTGACTGACAGTTGCCAGTGTAAAAGATATATTAAATCTGGGGAACAGTGCTAAACATTTGAGTTAGGAAAATAGGCAGAAGACTGAGTATGTGATCACAAAATGCAACAATCAATTCACATATCTTTTATGTACACAAGCAGTGCTAAAAAAAATTATATAACCTGACAACCAGGGTTCCTCTAATTTTAGTTTGCGCCCATCCTGTTTCAAAGTGAGGTGCCCATTGGGCTTGTAAAAAAAAAAGTTTGCCTGAAGAAATGAGAAAATGTATTTTCAGGATGTTGACATACATGCCATAACATGGCACAATCTAAATCAAATCACTGCAGTGCTATATGAAATTGAGATCTGATTTTAATGAAATCAAAGCTTTCTAAAAATAAGATTCTTAACCCTGACATGGTCTTGTTTCAAGAAAACACAATTTTCAGCAATCTTTACATATTTTTAAACAAATCTTGAACAAAAAGCAACAAAAACGAACCTTTCAGACTATGCCTATTAATCTGTAGTGATTGGAACTAATATAAAACTTTCCTATGGTCAGTTTAAATATCACTGATTAAAAGAAAATATGTCAGTTATAAAATCAAAGTTTCACATTAACTGACTGACAACAGAAATGGTATGAAGGCAACTGTTGACCCCCCAACCCTTGACCCAATGTGTGAGCGCTCAAAGGACGCACCATTTCTCTGTGATACACCCTATATATCCCCATGACTTGCCCTTTTTTTCATATTCTGGTGAGCTGGGGCTAAACTGCAAAATAGCTGAAGTGTTGACTTAAGTGCCCAAACAATAAAGCCAGTGTGACTAATTATCAGTTAATCTTTATCCTTCTATTAATCTTGGGAAAAGGACTACCATTCAGATGTTGGATTGTGTGGGTATCTAAGCACCAGCAAATTAATTGGCAAATAAACTATTCCCTATTTTGTTCTAACTTACAATGGATATAGGACTTAATTTTGACAGTTCAAATCTGCAGTCACAAGTTATTGTACATGTGGCAAATGTTGTTCCCATGTTTTATGTCCCACCTTATCTCCATAGGTTTAAGTGTTAACCCTTAAAGTGCTATACTGTTCTGCAGTACAAGATCCCTCAGTGCTGAATTGTTTGGGGGAAAACAAAGAAGAAAATGGCATAGTTTTTAAATTGCACATATTTCTATAAATATACACAACAGATACACAAACCTAATATGAAAAATGATGGTGGATGTTTAAACTTTTAAGATTATTATCAAGGCACATATGTAATTTTAATATATTTGCATGTACAGGTGCAAATACATGTAAAATGACAAGTTACCACTGTAATTCATCTACAACTGTATATTTTTGTTTGTTTTTGAATGGAACGGTTCAAATATATCAAAGAAATATTATATTCTTCACTACTTCAAACAACGTACATGTACACATGTTATGTCTCTTACAAGTTTATATAAATAAATTGTGAAAATCACAGGTAAAGAAAAGGTAACAGTTTATAAACATCCACTCCATGAATGTTAGAGGTAAGTTTAGACCAAAAAGTCAGTAATAAATGTTCATAAAAAAGTCCTTATTTGTTCTAATATATTTGCATCATTTGATGTCAATTTGCGAGCTTACAGAGTCACCTATTCAGTTTGTGTTATTCAATGCATCTGAACTAGTACATTCAATGTGTTTTTAATTCACATATGTGTGAAATAACCTGAAACAATCAGGTACACAAAGTGCCACTTAGCATGTATCACATCTGAAGGATGTTTTTTTTTTAATCCCTCATGGTCTTTTTTTGTCTTATTGCTAGCAACACAATCATGTGCAGGGTGTGCTCCTTTAGCTCCAGGTGTAGCTGGAATAAATTCAGGGAAATGCCTCCCAAAGAAGCAAATTTTCTTCCTCTTTGTAGGTTCCAACACATCTCCTGCTTCCTCAAACAATGACTTTACTAATGAAACACAGAAATCATAGTCACTTACTTTCTTCTGCACAGGTGAGAATTTCAGGTACAACTTATAGGTGTTAACAGTACATACACTGAAGAGATGAAAAAATATTTTTTCCACCATTTCTTTGATTTCCTTACTACAGAATTGTATTGGTTGAATTGGTCACTTAGATCTACTCCTTCCATGTTTTTTTTACATAATCCACAATACATGTAGGTTTCAAGACAGGTGCATTTGTTGCAAAATGTCTTATTGATCATTGCTACCTTAGCTTCATGAAACTGGAGATCATATTTACATCTCGTTTGTCATGATATTTCACAATTAGCAAATTGTCCTTTCTGGGAAAAAATACTCACCTCAGGTGTCAAGCTAGACTTAAATTATAGGGAGAAGTGACTTCTCCTTTTGGTCAGAACAGGGAGAAGTGGGAACTAAACAGGGAGAAGTGGAAGCTAAGCCTGGAGAAGTGAGACAGAAGAAATGTGAAATATATATATATATATATATATATATATATATATATATATATATATATATATATATATATATATATATATATATATATATATATATATATATATATATATAAGATATATATTTGATAATGCATTATGTGCTCCATTTCTCAGTATGCTTTTAACAGTTTTAGACAATGCCTTATTTTCAAGTTTAAAAATATGTCATCTGTTTATTATCAACCCATTTTGTACATGTATATAAATTATTATATTCATACCCATTCTATTCATCATACTTGTAGTATATGTTTGGATTGAGATACAGGCAAAATGGAGACATGACTTGAAAGGCATAGGAGAAGCTATCATTGTAATTAATTTTAACTCAAATCCGAAACAAGATTAGTCTTGTAATTTCAAGTTCATAAAAATGCTTATAAACTACCACTTAATTATTTTATTTGGTACAAGTTTTGTGTAAAATTGCAGTCAAAAAAGATTTGTAGCATTCTTTCAAACAACCCCTAATTCATGTACAAAGGATTAAATGCACTATCAACTTCAAAATATACTCTTTGTTCTGATTTCCTTGTTCCCAATAAAATATTACTGCAACTATTCATATACAATACACAGAAGCACTAAAGTAAATAGATAACTAAACTGGGCCTTTTTCCCCCCAAAAGTCTAAACATTCAAGAACACGTATTGCACTAAGTGAGTGCATCTATTTTTAGAGAGGGTATTTCTAAATATAACTATTCACTTTCTTGCTTTGTTACAATAAATCCATTATTATAACTGAATTTATGGTTGAATTATATGCCTACCTAAAGATATTAACGATAAATCGGTTAAATATCATTTACTTCACAACGATATATCTCTTCTGTAATTTCGCAAAAATTAAATACGATAGGGGAGAAAACAATCTTGACCTTGCAGCATTGTTTCAAATTCCACAAGAAATTGTTACGTGTTTTACCTACATTATTAAATATTTAGGCTAAATCTACTATGACATAATATTTAAACTTTGTTTTTATTATATTATATATTTTCCTGAATCTATTTGCCCAATTATTTAGGAATACAGTTTAATGGTGTGGTATATTGTATACGTAGCAATGTCCGCCATTACAAGTTTTTTTAACGGTTTCAAACTGATTTTATCAAGAAAATATGCAAATATGGCCGTTAAAATCTTGATTTATAGAAACAAGAAATACATTAGAAAACACTCTTCACCGATCACATTTTTAAAAAGCAAATTATTATTTATAAAAGCATTTCACCAAGGGGGCATCTCAAAAGTCACAAGATGCAGCCATTTTACGTCCGAATAATCGAGGGCAAAGTTATTTTCACTTTCATAACAGAAGAAGGCGAAGTTTGACTTTTTCGCCCACTTTGCCTGGTAGCATGACTCCTGCTCACCCTGACTTAGTTTTATTTCAACCTTCATTGCCTATGCAACACCAATTCTATTTGTTCGCAAGGTTTCACATGAAGAGGTATTTAGCAACTCAAGTTAGTTAAAAAGTTCAATTGATGAATAATAATAATTATCCATATATACTCTGTCTTTTATTCAAAAGACTACACTTAGAGAGCAAAACAATCAGTTTTAGTTTTGTTTTAGACAGCTCCTATGTTCAGTTCTAGTCCTTTACAATAATTGTCAAGTTCTCTACCTTTCTTACCAGTATAAATGTTATTAGCCAATACAATAAACACTGCTTGCCTCACACACCTGGAACAGTTTTATGCTAAACTTGTTAGGCTTGGCAAGGTTGTAAACTCGAAATTTCAGACGACCTTTCCAATTGCAGGTAGCCCTCATCAAAACTGAGGTTCATATATCTGACGAATAAACCTCAGCAAATGTGTGATTTTCTCAATCATTTAACAGATTTTGTGTAAAGGGTCACCTTGATTGTTCTCATTGTCTGCCAGGTGTAAATTACTTAGAAATGTATTCCTACTCCATTTCTCAATTTGCTGAAATATGGAGCTGATATCAGATCATCAGTAGCCCAGTAGGAATCAAGATCAGATTTATGTACCAATCCCATTGCTATAATCAGTGCAAAAGTTTTAACTGCTCAGGTGTGACAGACTGAAATTTCTTCATGCGACTCTTCTTCAAGTCTGCCCCATGAACTCTCTGATCTGCATAACGATTTGTTTGATCTACTATTAGTTGCAATAACTTGTCATCAAAACAAAGTCTCAGATAGTCCATGGGTTCATAATTCGCCATCTCGACATTTAGTTTTGTGGCACTAGCGAATGGGTGGTTGACAGGCACACCATTTTTTTCTTGTCCAGCCAGCATGTATATCAGACTCCGGTTCAACGTCGTTTTCTGACTCAAAATTACTCATGGGCATTTCCATCAGCACTTCGCCAGCTCCATTAATTCCCTCCTCCTCAAATCCTTCAAAATCACTCATCATCATTATCAGAATCCAGTATTTGTTCCAAGTAATCAGTGTCGCATTCAGAGTCAGCCATTATAATTTTTTCCAAGGTACCAGGTGCTCAGAAGCGAGTAATTGTAAAACTTCTTAGCTAAATACATAGTAAAGCACAACGGAATGCTCGTTAAACAAATCAAATATAGTTTTACAAGCACTAATGGCAAGTTGGAGTAATAGGATGCATACATTGTTGTCTACCTGAAAAACAACTAAAGTTGTGACAAGCACTATGAGACCAGCACTAGCACTTCAAGGATTAAAGCATGTAACACTGTTTACTGAATGAAAATATTTATTCTAAATTATTGGGGAGGGGGCACACATACTGTATGGTATTATTGTTTTATTCCTTCTTTTAATTTAATAATTGTAATTAAACTTTACATATATGGTAAAGAATGTCTGGTGTTAACTTGCAGAGTTTCTTTGGCGGAAATGAAGATGCAAATTTGTTTGTAGAGAAACTTTACAGCATTCACAGTGATCTTTCATGGAAATTAAGCTAATTAGTGACAATTTTATTTTTCTCATTTTTTTTTCTATAGTACTGTTGTAGTGGTTTTAAAAATCTGTAATTTACTTGAATGTTTAATCTTAACAGCCTATTTATTGAAGAAAAGAAATGTGTGATATTAATTATTTCCTCCAGTGCCGGATTTAGACATAGTTGGGCCCTAAACTATGGGAAGCTGTAGTGGCCCTTTTTGATGTAAAATAAATTTAAGAGACTTCTTCAGGCTGGAAGCCCCTTAGAATTGTTTGATATTACTAGATCAGGAGGTACGTGTGGAAATACTCCCCAAAATCGGGAAGTTTTTCTCCCAGCTTGAGAGTTGACAGGTATGAACTGTCTGGTCTTGTGGAATTTCAGTCAGGGCTTATGAATTCATTCAAGTAACCAGCCTGGGTCCCCTACTTTTAAAAATTGTCTTGGAGCACTGACAAGTACAATACATAAACTATTATACTAGATATGTATATATTATCAGATTTGTCAAGAAGTTAATTGTATCCTGCATGTAAAATACTTAAGTAGGTTCTTAATTTTTAAATTTCTGATTTGCATATTTATTTGTTTATTAATTACTTGTGATTTCTGCTTTGCAGATATATTTGTGGGGAGGGGTTTAAAAAAAGCAAAACTAATGCTTAAGTTATGACCGATAAAAACCATTCTCAATGCCTTTTTACACCTCCCAGTAATGGATATTGTTTCACACACAAGATGTCCAGAATTCAATATTATCTCTCAGTATTTTATTGTTGGATGTATATTTTCAAAATATTAGTCCTATGGTGGTGTTTTGGGGGTAGGTAATCAATATATAATTTACATATCATACGATTGAATCTCATCCTTGGAAATGGATTTATTACATTGTGGTAAATTTTTAATTTTCACACTTTGCACCATCAATTAATCCTTATCACATTTTTGCACAGCACACAATGTTTAAGTATTTTTGTTAAAATTACATTGCTTTTCTTTAAATTCTTAACACACAGTTCAAAAGGTATAAGTTATGAGCAGCTCTCGGAAACAGATTCAACTTTTTAATGTGCAATCCAAATCTGATTTCTCCTGTATAGTTCGCCTTGTTTGTTTCAGGACTGTCTAGCACTGTATCAATGGAACATGTGATCTGTAGTCTCATTAAAACTCATCAATTAACGGAATCGTGGTATCTTCAGCGCAATATAATCACTACCTGCATATGATATATAATTTATAAACATTATAGTCGAATTAAAATTTGTAGAGAATTCCATACATATAGCAACCCCAGTCAGCGCCTATTTCGTACAGGTAAACTGGGTGAAAATTGGCTTTTTCTTATACTGTGTGTACTAAATTGGCATTAACATCAATATTGATAAAAACATTTTTATGAAATAAACTTTATTTGAAAGGCATTGGAATTATCTACAAATGCATATAAAATTCATTAATATATACATGTTGTTATTTAACCATATGGCCATGTAATCATCAATCAGTTAACAAAATTGTCGGCTTTCAGATAAGTGCCATTTCCTGTGCGCGCGAGTTGATACTAGTGTGTTTGTTTTGCAAATGCGGGTCATTAGATCCTCATGAATATTAATGAGAATTTGAACTATGAATGGCGAATGAATAACGTTTCCAATGGTGTTTTGAAAATTTGCATATGATGACCCTGTGCTGAGAAAATAGTCCCTAAAGTCTCGCTAATTTTTTTCAACTTACAAACATTATATTTACATTTTCAATATACCATTAGAAAGTACACATTCTAAGCTTTCTTTTGATACCAAATTTGTTTTTCGGAACGTATTTTTAAGTACCCGCATTTAATTTTGAAAGTATGGAATTTACAAGTTGACCTCTATAAGACACATGCGCTAGGTCGCCATATTGGATCCACGAGGATAAACATAACTTCAATGTGAATAATCGGCGATCACAAGACAAATGCTGTGATATATGTACACTGTTCGAGTGTTCTGTATCGGTAAGTAATTATTTTGTATTTATTAAATATTTTTGTGAAATATAGCGTAAATTGTATCACATAAATGATTGTCCTGATGTTGACGTATATGTAGATTTAACAGGTTTACTCTTGAATTATTTTACTTTTTTTTTTCTTCTTCAAATCTTTTATCTAAATACAAATTAATGTCAAATTGTATGCAAATGATATTTTATCATTTAAAAACAAAATTGCATATCTGTAAATGAAATTTAAACAAATTACTTGGAAATATAGGTAGAACGAATAGAGAATGAAAACGTGTTTTACAGATCTACATTTCATACCATGATAAAGTACTGCACAGCAAGTTTATATGATGAACCACAGGAGTCTGCAGTTTTATCAATAAAGCACAACGAAATTTCTAAAAACATAAAATCACCTTTACGTTTTTTAATAAATATTTAATAATACTGTAAAGGTAATTTCATGTTGTCAGAAATTTTGTCGTGCTTTATTGATAAAACTGCAGGCTCTTGTGGATGACCTATTTATCTTTTTAAATATATGTAGTTTTTTAACTGTTCCTAAAACATTTTTTTTTTTTTTCATTTTCAGTGCAGAAATCTGAGATTATCCTGGACCTTACTGCCAAAATGCAGGCATCAGTGTTGATACAATATCATCAAAATCTTGTATAATTATTCACAGACAGTCAAATGGAATTGTGATATAAATTTTCAACTTGTATAAGAAAAATAATCGTACATTTGCTGAATTTTGCTGATTCTGGACGTCAGTGGACATTCTCAGAGCATAGAAAATTTGACGAACTGTTTACAATGTATGCCAATGTTTTCTTCTGAATTAAATGATGTGTTAACAAATATCTTGTCCAGTATCTCAATTGTCTGATAGAATTTTTTTTAAAAAACACCTTATATTCTTCCCTGTACTGAAATCATGTGGACAATTTTTAATTTACTGCAGATATTTGAATTCTACAGGACAAATTCTATAAAACTGCCAAGTTTCATGGAGATATCTTGCTTAGATCAAAAGTTATGATAGAAATACTTATTTTATTAAATGTGTCAGGTCCATGACTCGGAAGAATTAAACATACATTTATATAAGGCAAAAATTCACCGAAAAGCCAGTTTTTGCCAGTATTCAAATAGTCATAACTTTTGAACTAATCATCATATTTATAAACTTAAAACTGTTCTGAAAAGGTCTGAATGAGCTCTATAAGAATCAACAATTAGAATACAAATATATTGACTTTGTAATTTTGACTGGGGTTGCTAATACATAAAAGGAAAAATTTTATTTCTGTCTTCTTTAAGTGACAAACCTGAGACTCTTACCTATCTCTTTTGCTTCTACTATCTCAGTGACAGGTAAAATGTTTGAAAGAGGTGTTCGCTCAATCCCTGGTGTAGGGGAACGTGGGTCGCCTTCCTGTTCTATTACTTTATCTAGAATAATTGGTGTCCGAATGATTCCACAGGTAGGAGATCTTGGATCAATGACGTCATCTGGGGTCTTTAAAACAATGATTGGTGTGCGGTTGATATTTTCTGTTGGAGATCTGGGATCAATGCCTAAAAGTCGTGCGTGACAATCTCGTCTTTCAGGTGTTGCCTGTTCATGACTGTTGTTGCTTCCCATTTTTACACACCTATATAAATGAAAGAAAAAGTGATGTGTATATACAGAAAACAAGAATGAATCTGCACCTGAAATACTGACCAAAATAAAAAAACTGAATTGGATTTACAAAAGTATGCAACATACATACCCTTACCACATTTATGACTAAGACATAAAAAATGTATAGTATGTTACATGGCTATATAAGATTCCTTTGGCATTTCTCATTTGATCACATTCCTCCAGTAACATTTTTCTCACACAAGTATATAGTAAAATCCTGCATGGAAACGCTCAATTACGCATATTTGGATGCCAATTTTTTTTAATTTGGGACACAGAAAATCACCCACACAAGAGTCCTATATATGCACATTTTTGTTGCAAAGAGGAAAGTTTTGTGGCAAAATAAATATGTTCTAATAACTATGAAAACTGAAGCAATGCTTTAATTTTAGTTTGCTGCTGACTTCTTTGATCAAAGGTCGCCGGCTTGATTTGATGAAGGTGCATGTGTTATTGAAGGTGCCACTAAAGTCTACCTTTGAAGGACCAAACAAAAATCAATTTGTTTTTGCTGTTGCAGCATCAAATAATTGTAGAACATGGAGTCAAATTTTTAAAAAAATTTCCTTCAGAGGTAATCAGTTTTCATTGAAGTTGCAGCAAAACTATGTTTTTTTCTTTTAGTTTTTTTATATATTGCTGTCATATGGTCGACTGTAGTCATTTCTGAGAGGTGGACAATTGTACCTAGTCAGTTGCATGGTATTTTTGGTTATATTACAGCATACGGTATCAAGGCCAGATATCAGCATAAGGGGATAATGATATAACAATGCACTGTTAGGGTGGTTAATCACTATATGAAATAAGGATTTGTTTATGTAACAATTTATTCCAGTGCATTTTTATATCCAAGTATGTGGCTTCCTGCCATGGTGCCTTTGAATTTCTCCACTCTAAACTCAAGACTGTATATACCATTTTTATCAGCCAAATATTTTGCTGTTTGAAAATTTAAACAAGTGTTTTGGAGTTAAAAAGAAAAATGATGAAGATTTCAATGAGATTCAGAACTGTGCTAAAGTTGCTATAACTTATAGTTTGGATGTGATGTGACAGTTGCCAAGAAAGTATGATATCTGGTTTAGTGAGAACTGCAATTTTTGCTGGTGGGACTCCTATTTTTACCAAATTAGGAGTCCTGGACTCCTAGTTTTAAAATCCTAGTGAGACCTCTGGAACCCATTACAGTAAGTGGATGTCATTTGTTACGATTGATTACACATATGTATATAAGCTGATGATTTACTTTATTTGGATCCGCATATATCCATATTCCTTTGGAAAGTCATTATTTAAGTGCCCTGAGAAATTCTAAATGCAAAATCAGTTATAACTTGTGTGGACATTCTTGGATAAGGTTAGCGTAAAAGTGTGTTCCAGTACAAATCAGATTAAATGTTGTGCAGTGATGTCAAAATGAAAGCAGCATGCAATGGAAACAAATTGATACTACATTATTTGTAAGGATACTCTTTTCTTTATCCAGTTTACATGGGATCAATAATTTTCATAGAAATTATTTGATGAACTAAAAGGTGCAGAACATTCAGAATTCGCCATAATTGACTAGCTTTTGGTCAAATTAATTTTAGAAAATTCAAAATTTGATTTAACTGAAGCAAAATGCGCCTACAAAACCTGTATGACTTTTACAAATTTTAAGAATCTCTTACCCTATGAAAATAAACTCGTCCTCAACAGTTTGTATGTACTTTTACCATGTATAAAAACCCAAAATGCACTTTGAGAATTTAAATATGTGGTGAAAGGATCCATGCAAGTCCCTGAAGTAAATTTAAAGAGCTCCCACCCCCATTTTCCCCATTCATTCCGCCATTTATTACGACCGTGAAGCCATGTAATATTTTGATATCCCTATGGTTATCCTTTGTGTGTGTGTGTGTGTGTGTGTGAGAGAGAGAGAGAGAGAGAGAGAGAGAGAGAGAGAGAGAGAGAGAGAGAGAGAGAGAGAGAGAGAGAGAGAGAGAGAGAGAGAGAGAACTTGTTTCTTCAGGAGACATCAACATGAATGAATGTGGCTTGGTCTGTGAAATAACCATGAACACCAAGAGGAAGACACATACAATATGTGATCCACAAATATGTTGTGCGACCACCACCACCACCCCTTTCATGGGCCCCGAGTGGTCGAAAGGGCTCTCCGTTACGTATCACTACCATCTCACCTCTGTGTGGGTTCGAAACTAAGATTCGGCGAATGTGGATATGTGAGAAAGCTTGCCAGTAGCATCTGGTGGGCCGGTGTTTCTTTCCGCGAATTTCCGATTTCTTCCTCCACCATTAATACTGGCCGCCATGTATAGCAGATCGTGTGCTGAAAAATGGCGTTAAGACCCACAACAACCACCCCACCCATCTTTCAGAATCAACAAAAAAAAAAAGCCTTGAGGCTTAGAATATCCTTGCTCTATGTCCACTAATTATATAATTACACCGTATCTTGGCTATAATGGAATGATAAAATACAAATTAACTTATTTAACAAATTAGAATAAACAAAAATTCTCACAGAAAAGTAGAACAGAAAGATTTGCACAATCGAGTCTTGTGAAAACATACGAATGAAAACAACTCGTTTAAATTTACCGCTTCTGTAGTCTCGTTCAACCAGACTCTCGCGTGTCTCTGCGAGGGTTAATGTAGACCGGTTCCACTGCCCGTCTTATTTATATTACTTTGCCTCCGACATAATAAACTACATAAGCAACTCTGCTATCTGCCGATATACTATCCAGTTTTGGATATTATCACTACACCGATCAACTCGAAGAGAACGTCTGCATGTTAAAACAATAAATTAGTTCGAAACACGCGGCCCATTACTTTTGTTAATTTTCATGACTTCTTGAAGTCAGTCTCACACACCTCTTTAAAATTTTTTAAATTAAGTACAATTCTTTCAAAAGAGTGTTAATATGTGCTTTTGCAAAGGGTAAAATTACTGCTACTAATTGGAGCACTTTTCTTGTGATCTTTTCATTTTCGGAGGTGCGAAGTGTAACACGTTGTAAAGCTCTTCAGCTTTATGTGTGAATAAATCGTGCTTGTAGTTCACAATGACTAAACAGAAGTGATCGGTTTTCAAAATAAACCAGCACTATTGAAGTTACATGTTGGCCCAGTACCATTCCTCGCAAGCAAAGGTTCTGACACAATGGCTCGTTATAGGTCTACACCACAGCTTCGACATCCTAGGACCCTCAAATAGAAAGCACCAAGACTGATTTGATGAGAATTGCGTTGAGATCAAGCAGTTGCTGGATGAGAAACACCGCCTCCATCAAACCTACCTTAACAACCCCAATTTCACCTCCTGTAAACATTCATTCATCAACATACGCAGAACTGTTCAGCAAAATCTCCGTAAGATGCAAGACACAAATGAGATGCTGATGAGATACAGTGCTACGCAGACAAGCATGACATGAAGAACTTCTACAATGCCCTGAAAGAAGTGTATGGACCTACCTACTCTGGATCGTCACCCCTTCTCAGCGCAGATGGTAAAACTCTAATTACTGACAAAGAGAAGATTAATGAAAGATGGGCAGAACATGTTGACAGTGTCTTGAATCGCCCTTCATCCTTCAACAATTAAACCATCAATCGTCTCCCTCAATTACCCATCAACGAAGCACTGGATGACCCTCCAACCTTGCTTGAGACACAGAAAACAATTCATCTGCTCTCCAGGGCAAAGATCCCGGCTCAGATGCCATCTAAGCAGATGCCATCTCAGCCCTGATTGAAAGGCTCTACGAACTGTTTTTACTGATGTGGCAGCAAGAGACAATTCAGTAGGAATTCAAAGATGATTCCATAATCCACCTGTAAAAAGCAAAGGAAACCGACAGGCCTGCGACAACCATTGGGGGTATTTCCTTGCTCTCAATCGCAGGAAAGATACTCGCCAGAATCCTACTGAACCACATCACTTTGCACCTTGATCAGGGAATCCTGCCAGAAAGACAGTTTGGATTCCGGAAAAAAAGTGGGACTGTTGACATGATGTTTGCTGCAAGGCAGCTACAAGAGAAATGTCAGGGGCAAAACGCTGACCTTTTTTTCCCATCTAAATTGACTTGACAAAGGCTTTGGATACTGTCAGCAGAGAAGTATTATGGAAGGTAGTCGCCACGAATTGGATGTCCAGACAAAACTTATATCCATGGTTTAGCAATTCTACGACGGCATGCATGCGCAAGTCCACGAAAATGGAGGGTCATCTGAACCATTCCCAGTAACCAATGGCGTCAAACAGAGTTATGTTCTGGCACCAACACTGTTCAATCTTCTTTTTTCTCCGCCAGGTTGACTAATGCTTTCAGTGACGGAGATGTTGGAGTCGGCATCAGGTACCATACATACGGAAAACTGTTCAACCCCAGGAGGTTACAAGCGAAAACCAAGGTTATGACAGACATCATTAGGTAGTTCTTATTTGCCGATGGTTACGCCCTCAATGCTAGCTCAGAAGCAGACCTGCAATGCAGCATTGACAAGTTCTCCAGTTCCTGCACAAGCTTTGGTCTCACCATCAATACTAAGAAGACTGAAGTACTGCCCCGATAAAGCCATATACTGAGCCAACATCACTGTCAACAGCCAAAATTCTCAACGTAGTGAACAACTTCACCTACCTTGACAGCACACTTTCACAGAGTGATACCATTGACAACGAAGTGAACCTTTGCATTACCAGAGCCAGCTCAACTTTCGGCAGATTGTATGCGAATGTCTGGAATAGAAGAGGCATTAGCATCACGACCAAACTAAAGGTCCACATTACTATACGCATGCAAAACATCAACGCCATGCCAGGAAGCAGAACCACTTTCACACCACAAGCCTCACGAAAATAATCAACATCAAATGGCAGGACAAAGTCCAAGAACCGAGGTAGTCGCCCAAGCAGATCTCCCCAGCATTCATACCATCCTGATGCAGTCACAGCTATGCTGGGCAGGACATGTTGTACGCATGTCATACCATCGGCTACCTAAGAGACTCTTATATGGCGAGCTCCAACAAGAACAGCGATCCCACGGAGGTCAGAAGAAATGCTTCAAAGATAATTTGAAAGCTGTATTGAAAGCGTTCAACATAAATCCAGACTCATGGGAGCAAACAGCTAGAAATCGAATAATTGGCGTTCCTATCTGCACAAAGGCTCCAAACTGTGCGAATCGAGCAGCACAGCTGCTGAAGAGATGAAGATGCAAGGCAGAAAAACACCTGCCAGCAACCCTCCTGGAGATGTTCCCACTCATCCCGTGTCTCTTTTTGCAACCAAACCTTCTGTGCAAGGATTGGATTTATCAGTCACCTGCGCACACACAAAATAGAACCAGCCCCTCCAAATTACGGATGACTACAGTGGTCTTCGTCGACTCGACGGACGAACAACAACAAACTGTATGGAAAATGAGAACAGTCTAAAAGTTGTAATTGAGAAGAAAAAAAGACTGATTTATTGATGGAATTTCTGTCGTTTTAACAGTTTTGAGTTTGTAACACTATTACTGAAATTAGCTCCAGATTCTGGTGAGGAATTGAATACACGTGTTTCAAACACACGTAGGTCCAGATAATGCCGCTGATCATATCCTTTTCTCTACACATAAACTGTCATCCAGGTTTCATCTACACTGAGAAGCGCCCAAAAATTTGAAGTTATTTATATTTTTTGATATCATGCATTTTGATAGGTCTAATATGAGAAGTGAAGTAGTAGCGTATTTCCTATAAATAAAGAAAATGAGAAGAATCCGTAAATAAATTGAGGGTTGTGTGAGTTTAAAATTATTCTCCTCAGCCCTCAATTAACTGACGGATACCTCCTAATTTTCTTTGTAATGAGCAGCAACGGGGGTGGGGGTGGTCCCCAAAAGTGGCGTCGACCATGAAGAGACACCCCCTCCGTCCCATTTTGCAGTTCGGGGTCTTGTGAAAATGTTAATTTTTCATGTAGAAATGCTGATCTATTAGTTCCAAATGTAAATATATGGTTTCTATGAAATATGGTTAGAACAACAACAAAATTGGCAAAAGGTGATTGCCACGTCCAAAATGATTCACGTTGAATATCTATTGAATGACTTTACGGGTAATTGTTTCTATTTTTTGCTGTTGGTTTTTTTTTCTATTGTGCGTGAACACACCCCCCGTCATTAACTAAGTGCGAAACAAAATTTTTGAACGAAATTTTAGAGATTCGGAGGGTTGTCCAGACTGAAATTTTAATTTGTAATTACACACACACACGTACACGCACACACACACCTACACACACACACACACACACACACACACACACACACACACAATGTGAACCCCGAGTGCTATAAATATTTGGGTTGGGGGAGGACAGGCATGTGCACCTAGGTCAAATTTTATATTGCCCATTTTGAATGATATTACATATTTTTTTTCCAAGTGTTTCAATTACAATCTTCGGCACATATTGTTAGTCATAAATATAAAAATTTTCAAACAACCCCATTACATTAGAATATATTATCTTCTTAAAATCGGCACCACTGCAGCAAATTGTTTAACCAGATTGTTGTCTGATAATAGTCAATGATGTTTTACGAGAGCTAGATCACATGATTACCATATTTGTGAAAAATCAAGAGTCAAACCGTGAAGTATGGACGGTTGTTCTTTCTCTGTCACCTTACTATCGTCTGTATTAAGAATATACAGTTAAAATAAATTACATGAACGATGCTAGCAGTGATCACAACTGATTGTTTTAGTATATTCGCAGTTATAAACTGAGAATTTATTAGTACAAGCGCACTTATAAACAGACAATTTTATCTATATACACGCACTTATAGACAGATATTTAAAAGCCTTAGATTCCCGTTTGAACTAATAAATTAGCATTGATACAGGTAAAATTAACATTCTCACAAGGGACCGGGCTGTAAAATTGGACATTGATGGGTGGATGGGTTCCGTGCTCCTCGGCCACCCCACCCCAACCTCCCTTGCTGCTTGAGCCACTGTGGGTTCAGACGGATTCAGATTACAATTTATTCTCCTATTGGTTTCTACATTTGTTTATTAATACTGAACTTTCCACTACGCCCAAATCAATACAGATCCTATGTTAATCTAATATATAGTCTGTTCTAACCATATCGTGAATTCTATGGTATGCTTACATACACTTCTTGACCGTAAGTTACTAGTTCTGCATCATCAGCTAATTTCGGGAAAATTTTGGGATTGCTGACAAAAACTCTTTTTTTAAAGCACACTCATAAATATCAAAATTTTCAAATAACATTATGATTTTCATTAGAATAAATTATGTGTTAATATTGAATATTTAATAAGGCTTGCAAAAGCTGGGCATTATTTAAAGAGTTTCATAAATTTGATATTAAATCATTACCCACTTGAGATTCTTTTTATCACATAGTTTTTATTTCAGTATAAACTATTTAGATAGAATGAAGAATGGGTAATTTCATTCATTCTGACAGACTCTGTACTTTGATTTGTTGTGAGTAAAATTAGTCCCAAATAAAGTTGAATAGTAAAGGCAGGTTATACATTTTTGCAAATTATAAATCAAAGAATGAGCGTCAATCAAAATGAACAGAACATTTTTACTAAAACCAAAATCATTTTTTTTTCAACCTAAAATTTCCACTATGTGAAAAGTCATATTGTTTGATACGGTGCAAAGTACAGGTTTGAGTTGGCCCACACAAAGTGCCAGTTTTTACCTAGAAATTCCACATCGCAACTAAACATTACATTGTTGAGATATTTTTCTAAAAGAATATTACTGGATGCCAAAATATACATATTTACTGTACTGTATTTGTGACGTGTTATTTTCAGTATTTGATTTGGAACATTAGACTGTACAGAAGACGTAAACGAAATTCACTTTGAGTTGAAATTGCATCAGATATTTACCGCAAAAATATGCAGTGGTTGGATAAACTTATGTTTGTTTGGGGGCCGGTTTATGTGCACGCTCTTTTGTAAACAGAGTTGAGTCCATTTACTTTGTAAGATAACATTTAAACCACGCTTATGTATAGGGCAGATTCCATACATTTTGTTTACCACGCCCACAAACCCGAAGTTACGCTTTCGCTATGAACTGAGCAATACCCTTAGATTTACTTGTTGCTGTTCTTATTCTTGTCTTGGAGTTCTAGGCATTTTTCATGTCATGTTATGTTTACATGACATACCAAGCCTCTGAGGTAGTACATGGGCCATATTGAGACAGACAAGACCATTTTCTCCCATTTCTTTGCTCCAATTGAATCATAAAATGGCGGGATAATGTAGCAGCAGAGAGGCTAAACCCTACAAAATTGTAGAGTCCTTATTTTGGAAAACTAAGGGTTTCTACGAAGGCTGAAAAACGATGTTTATATTATTAAGCCAAAACTTCTCTAATTGGATCAGATTATTTTTCGACTTTTTTTTGTTTTCACGAGCTGGTCACCTGCGTATGTCGTTTAGCCTGTCTGCTGCTATAAATTAAACAGCCAGTATAAATATTATCAATAATGAGTATCGAAGAACATCATTCAGCTAGATTAACTCGAGTGCGACTAGAGGCAATTAAAAAAATATCTACCTGTTCGTGATTCTGCTAAGCAACAAATACAATCGCGTCAGGTTTCTCAGGTGAAATTTACAGAAGGTACAAAACAATTATTTAAACCGATTGTCGAACCAACGAAGAAAATTGTTACAGCAACTGAAGCAACACACAAAAAGCTCTCGCAACATTGCCTGTTGATATTGCGGACCTTATTCAAGAGATTCAACCAGCTGATGCTGCTCAGTCTGAAGGAGCTGAAGCACCACCTACTAAACAAAAAACAAAAAACAAAAACAAAACAAAACAAAACAAAAAAACAAACAATCAAACTCATGTAACAAGTACTGCTGAACTGTTAAATAAATTGATGAAAATGTTGTGAAGGCAATTAATAACTTTAACCTAGATCAATTAGCTGGGCTTACTTTGGATGGTTTTAGTCGAAGAGATAAATTAATGAAGCCTGAACACGCTGAATATATTAAAAACGGCGAACAATGCCAAAAAGTATCATATCGCATACACATGAATGTTGAAAGAGTTAAATCTGATGATCCATTATATCATAGATATCTTAGGAAAATTGATAATCTAATCCAATCAAGAAGAGAGAAGAAAAAAGGCAAAACCCCCCAACAAAAACCTCCAAAACAACAACAAAAGCACCAAGACTATTTGAGCAATCACTTCGTGATTGTCCAGAATTACCAGACCCTCCCCCCAATCGAAACCAAGTAAAAAATCATCACCAAAACCAAAGGAAGAGGAAGAAGAAAAATTTCAAGACGACCCTCTCAGTACAGAAGATTGTTGGTGGAAAAGACATAAAAAGAAAGAGGAAGAAGAAGAATTTCAAGGCATTCTCGGCGCAACTAGAAGTGGTTTAGGAAGTTGTCTTATAACTTGTACCAATAATGTCCTTGCTGATGTTAATCGATTATAAATCCTCATTAGAGAAAAAAAGAGCTGGTAATAATTCCTCAGAAATCATTAATGAAGCAGTTGATATTTGCAAACGATTATTTACCGGCGGTATCATGGATATTAATATATCTCGGTCTCTTATTAATGAAATCACAGATGACTACCACAGTGATTATATACAATTAATGACAAAGTCACTAAATAATAAAATGATCGTGCATGATACTCAACGTGGATCTGCCATAGTCAGAGTAATAAACTCTCGATTACCAGTATACAAAACAACCTACGGAGATGGACTAGATGATGTTGTTCAGGTTCTGTTTAGAAGGATAGCCCCAAAAACAATACTGATTGCAAAGCACTTAGGAATGAAAGCTATTGATGTTGTTCGGGAAAAGGCTATAGGCGCTGCTGGTAATATTGCTAGCAAAGCATTTTCAGCAATCAAAGATAGACTATCAAGATTAATACGCAGACCGCAAGCCGTCCAACCTCAGCCTGTGAATTTGGCCAGCACTGAAGTGATGGCCGCAAGTGTAAGTAAAGTAATAAATCAAACCGCTAATCAGAAACTAGCGGAGTTGACTGATGTACCAATGTCACAAAAGGAAAAAGATATAACCGCTAGTCTGATATCAGGAAGTAGTCTCACTTCCCAAAGTGGTCTTCGTGTTAGACGAAGATGATAATAATAAAGATGTTCAATGGTATATCTAACCCCGCATTTGACATGGACGCACCAGTTCTCAGAGATGAGTCTGTACACGATTATCAGTATTATTCTTATGACGCACGACAGCCATATCAGCGTGGACGAATCTAAATACAGGTTCAGGTTACAAGTAGATATTTCTTACCCGCTGAAGCATTTATTGAAGTCGAAAGTGAAGTTTTAAAAACAGATAATACTGAATATGTAGCCGATATTATTGTTGGTTTTGTTAATAATGGTATAATGGTGTTGTTTGATAGCGCTTCGTACATGATTGACGGAAAAAATATTAAATCAATTCAGAAAGACGTCGCAGTTGCCACGACGATATTTGGTCTTGCAAGATACAGCGACGATTACTCAGGATCAACTGGTCCATCAAATATGTTTACCAAGGACACTTCTGGTCATCCTGATAGTAGAAATCAAGTTTTTCGACGGCCTAATGATCGAACTGTTCATAATTCTAATCCTGCTGATATTAAAGATTTACTTTTTCCAAATCCAGAATTCAATTTAGGATTCGCAGCACGTCGAGCGATGTTGCAAGGTAGAAGTAAAAGATTTTCATGTTCAGTTCCACTGTCATATATCTTTGGATTCTGTAGAAATATCAGAAATATCATTTTCGGAGCCAAACATACAGTTGTACTAATACAAAAAGCAACCGACGAAGATGCAATATGGTGACCCGCTGGTGATGCTGGCAAAGTAGTACTAACTAAACATTCATTGTGGATGGCAGTTATGACTCTATCTATATCTGAAGAAGAGCGGTTGCTATCTTTTATGAGTCAAGGTGGTAAATCAACGTTATCATTGTTAACAACAACCACTGATAGTGTTCAAAGTACTATTAACAGTTTATTCACATGGCAAATAGCTTTCCTGCAAGGTGTTTCTGCACCAAGACATTTATTGCATTACAAAATGCTTCACGAGTTAATGATCAAACGCATATTATTATGATATTTTATATACTCGGTGTTTTTGAGGTTTCATTAAGGATAAATGGACATCAAGAACCATCCTAGGATATAGTACTGAATTATGATCAAAATCATGTAAAACGTGCATATCATCGTCTTATATCGTTCATGGGACGTGATCAAAACATTGATACTGTTTACAAATATCACAGCTAGATTTTACATCGCTGTATCCGATTTATTACTTCTCACTAGAACATTTATATTTAACCAGGCAATCTGTTGTAGATATACATTTTCGAGCTCGTGTGACTCGAGGAGCTGTTGCAAATTATAGACCAATCGCAGTTATACTCAGTGATAAATCAATGCTTCTCAAGGGGTGCTGGTGGAAGGATGAGAGTCGTTGATGCCCTAGTAGAAAGTATGTAATATAAACATGTAATTAGATCGCTCATAATATTATATAATGTCATATTATCATGTTAGTGTAAGTTTGACTCCTGGTCAGATTTAAAAAATTACTATCATCATCAAAAAGTAGTTGTGCGTTAAAAATATAACTGCAGAGAGAACAAATCGCAGGTGGTCTAAATAAACTGTCGTTGACAGATCGTCAGTATAATCACTTCGATGAAGCTAATCGATCAAAGACTGGGGTACGACTTAACCTTTCTGCAGGTTCCATCAAAGACATCGCTAAGACGGGTGGTATATTTCCATTTCTCGCAGCTATTCCAGCATTAAAAGCCGCTGAAGCCCCGGCTGTAACAAAAGCAGCCGTATTAGACGCTGAGGAGGTTTTATGCGTAATCAATAACCAAAACAACACAACAATACTGTAACTAATATTATTAATCTTGATAAGAACTCTGGAACAGGGACCCATTAAGTCAGATATGCAATTGATCCTCGTAGAAATGTTTATTTCGATTCGTATGGGTTGGCGCCACCAAAAAAAATCTTCATTATGTTAGCAATAAAGTTGCTTTAATCTGGTATTCTACGCTACCAACATAAAAAATAACAGATCCTCCAATATTTGGTCGAGAAGTACTTCATGTACTTGATGCTGTATCAAAATCAACAGTGCCACCTCATAAAGTCGTGCATGTATTTAAACAGACACTAACAAATATAATGGAAGAGATTTATGGAAGATCTTCTCCAGGGAAGAAATATCAGAAAGTCGACATATCTAATCACGCAACTCTTGATCAGCTAAGAAGTGAAATCAATGATTTATAAATTTGACAAGTGTGGATCAAAAATGAAGTAGTTGTTTTTCAGGATAAACAATGTCCATTAAAAACGTTCAATATACAACTACCAGATGTACTTGTACGAAATCCCACCGAGATTATTAATAATATCGTTACTTTTGCTGATCAAGGTGTTGTTTTCTGTTAGTCTCGAGAGACGATGGAAATGCTTCCATGAAAGATGTCCCAGTTTGTAGTTGTGCAGCGTCTTCTGTGGTTATAAAGCCACACACGGTAGTGCCAATCCTTGCTGAAGTTACTGCACTTGAAGTTTGAGATTGTTTCTCATCAGCGAGCTGTCGTAACTTTTCCTTGCTGACTTTCAGACCTGTGAACAGAGCATGTCGCCAGCTGGACTTGTTGTTCCCAGGTGTTGACCTCGATCCCAATAGCTTTCATATCGTGCTTGCAGACATCAGAGAGAACAAAGTGACCAACGATGCCCTCAGCGCCATTGAAACCTCCCTTGTTTGACCAAACTGGATGAGAAACCTACTGCGTCAGAACTAAAGTTGGCCTTAGAAAAACTGACCACAGGTAAAGCCCCAGTGAAGGATGGCATGTCAACAGAAGTCATCAAGTGTGGCGGCAGTGTCCTATTCAAACACCTTTATGATCCTCTGCCAGTGCTGAGATGAAAGTGCAATGCCTCAGGACATGAGACGGCAACATCATAACTTTGTATAAGAACAAGGGCGACAGAAGTGACTGCAACAACTACAGGGGCATATCACTTCTCAGCATTGGATAAAGCCCTCGCTAGAGTCATCCTGAACAGACTGCAGACGATTGCTGACAATGTATTCAGAGTCTCAGTATGGGTTCCGCGCAGAGAGATCCACAATCGACATGATCTTCTCCATCAGGCAACTGCTGGAGAAGTGCAGGGAACAACACAGACCCCTCTTCTTGGCTTTAGTAGACCTCACCAAAACATTCGATCTGGTCAGAAGAGACGGACTCTTCAAAATCCTGACGAAGATTGGATACCATCCAAAGCTGTTAAGCACGGTTCAACCTTCCATGAAGACATAAAAGGCATAGTGCAGTACAATGGCTCATCGTCCGAACCATTCAACATCCACAGCGGAGTGAAATAAGGCTGTGTCCTTGCCCCCCCACGCTCTTTGGCATCTTCTTGCTTAAGTACGCCATTTGGACGTCCACAGAAGGGATCTACCTGCACAAAACGTTCAGACAGCAGGCTGTTCAACCTAGCTTGACTTGAAGGCAATGAGTAAAGTAAGAAAAGCAACCATTAGAGACATGCTCTTTGCAGATTCTGCTGCTATAGTCACTCACACAGAAACTGAACTACAACACCTGATGGACCGCTTTCCTAAAGCGTGTGATGAATTCGGGTTGACCATCAGCCTAAAGAAAATTAACGTGATGGCTCAAGACGCGGTCCCTCCCAGTATAATCAACAACTACAAACTAGAAGTAGTCTGTGAGTTCACTTACCTTGGCTCTACCATCACCAACAACCTTTCACTCGATGCCGCGCTCAACAAACGGATTGGAAATGGGTCAACAACTCTCTCTAGATTGTCACAGAGAGTGTGGAACAACAGCAAGCTGACATTGAACACTAAGATCTCCGTGTACCGTGCCTGCGTGCTTAGCACTCTCCTGTACGCCAGCGAAACTAGGATCCTGTATGCCTCTCAGGAGAAAAGACTGAGTGCCTTTTACATGCGTTGTCTCGGTCGCATACTCGGGATCACCTGGAGTAATCGTGTGACAAACAACGAGATGCTATAACAGGCCAAAATTCCCAACATGGTCACACACCTCCTCAAACGTCGCATCAGATGGCTTGTCCATGTGTGTCGAATGGATGATGGACGGATCCCCAAAGACCTTCTCTACTCTAAGCTTGTCTCAGGCAGAAGATCAATCGGAGTAGTACTCCACCCAGCGCTCAATCTGTTTGCCCTTGTCGTGAATGATGTCCCCTGCAGAAGACTTCAGTGGAGCTATTACTTTCTTCGTTGGACCCATTGCTTTTTTATGCCATTGTACATGCCTCTGATGTTTCTGTTGTCTACAGCTGACTGGATGCTCTGACAGAGCAGAAGCCAGTATTCATTGGCGTGCTGCCGGGCTAACCTATGCACTTTGCTTCTGGTAGACCTATATGCATGTAGTATCCTCTGGCAGGCTAAACGCTTGTATTCCAAGTGGGCACTGCGGCGCTCTCCTATTGCTGGCATGAGTGTGGCGGAATTGGCGTCAAACCAGTCATTGTTCTTTGTCTGCTTCTTACCAAAGATTCTTGTGCCTGTGCTGTACACAGTATCTCTGATGTTGTCCTATCTCTCTTTGACTCTGCCGTAGGGAAGTTCTGAACTGAACGCCTTGGAGAGGGCGTAAGTGAATTCTTCAGCCTTGTATGTATATGACGTCTTACTGACATCATTGTATTGTATACCCACTTGCCTAGAGTGGTGGATCTTCTTTGGTTGAAGCTTAAATTTACAGCAAACTAGTAAGTGATCGGTGTCGGCGTAAGCGCTGTGGAATGTACGAGTAAGCTGCACACCCTTCATAGCTGAACGTCTTGTGATGATCAAGTCCAGCTGATGCTAGTGCTTGGATCGTGGATGCCTCCAAGACACTTTGTGCTGTGGTTTTGTCTGAAAAAATGAATTGGTGATCCTGAGGTTGTGGTACGAACACATTTCTAGTAGGTCATGAGTCGTGATCGGCACCCACCCTAGCGTTGAAATCGCCCAGTAATATCAAGTTCTCTTCCTTAGGAATTTTGTCGATGAGCGAGTCGAGCTCGTTGTAAAACGCATCCTTGTTATCCGTGGTGGCATTGAGTGTGGGAGCGTAGACACTGATTAGATTAACTAGCCCGGTTGTTGTGTGGAGGCGAAGAGATAGCAGTCTTTCGTTTCCTTGTTGGCAGGGTTCTATCATAACCAGCAAAGAGTTTCTGACAGCAAAACCAACATCATACTCCCTAACTTCGTCTGTGCTCTTTCCTTGCCGAAAGAAAGTGTAGTTCTTTTCTCTGAGAGACCCAGAATCTGGTAGCCGTGTCTCTTGAAGTGAGGTGATATCGACACGGAGTCTTGCGTGTTCGCCGTTGATGGCTGAAGTCTTTCGAACATCACTAATTGCATGGCGATCATCTGAGAGCCCAGTCAGCATAGTCCGGACATTCCAGGTACCTAGCATGAGGATTGTTGATTTCCTTGTTGCTTTTCTTTTTGTTGTTTCTTGGTGCTGTAGTTGCAGCCCGCTTGTCAGGTACTCACGTATCTTAAGCCCCGCGGACACAGCAAGGCATGCGAGCTGTGGCAGGACGGCACCTTATTGGCTGGGGTCTGCCCAGCTTGAATCGGGCGATAGCTGTCGAATGAGACCCGTTGGTCTCTCCCACCGTCGGAAGCAATTCCTGTCGTCTAACTCTACGCCAATCGAGTGGTGATTTATAACCGGTAACTGTTGCTTCCAGTTTTGTGTCAACGCTATGAAGCAAAGCTGGAGTGTCCTCTCCAGGGCGCAAGCCTGGGCAGGGTTATATGGAGAATCAGCTGTTGCCCATGCAACTGACTCCCTCTCTCCACGCAACTCATGGATCCAAGGGAAAGGACAAGCCGATACGTCATGGCACCAGCGACGTCACAGGATTTGCTGAGATGTCACTAAAAGCAGTCTCCGGATTTTCTGTTGCGGTTTACTCCCTTGGGTATAGTCGCAAGGCAGCGAAGGTTTGAAGTCAGAGTTTACTTTCTCCTAGATGGGCGACCACACAAGGTTAACGGGCCCCATCTGCCAGAAGCATCTGGCTATGAGGCGCCAGAAACTCGCCTGCCATCCCTTCTCCAGTTAGTTTCAACAGGTTCCGCCGGGCTTAGTAGCTAAGTCACCCGTGAAGGCCTGGAGCTGGATTTGGTTGTCAGAGGCTATCTCAGACGCAAGCCATTGGGAAATTTCTTGGGGAAGTGGGTGCTTATCTCCCACATCCGCCACCGGCGATAACAACCCTTGGAACCCTATGTAATTTTTGCCCTTGATGAAGGTGAAATACAGGATTCTGATAAGTCGCGTAACGATTATGTTAAAAACACGGCGATGTATTCACTGGTTGCATAATAATGTCGGGTAAAAATTACATATCTTGGAAACCCAACCGCAGTTAATGACGCTGTAGCAAAACAAATAGGTCAGCGATATCATTATTAAAATCACTAGCGATCACGTGACAGCAATGACAACGATTATCGATAGAATTAACGCATTCAGAACTGATTATAAAAATAATAATACGCAAACGTTTCTGAATTTTCGCAGAAATATGAACAGATTCATTAATGAATATTTTGGAACACCACCAACTGTTGACATAAACTCGTTGACATTAGCACAAAAAATAAACGATATTATTAGTGGAATTCCCGATGTCGTTGAAAAAACGAATCTTATTAATGACGATGTAGCAGATTATCAACATTGTGTGCGTTGTTTCATCAGTCAGCTACATGGACACCACAAAATAAACTATTAAACACATTGCGGAGGTCACTGGTGTGTATAGGTTGTCTGTGTTTATTGGTGTAGAATTTAGAATAATTACCACATCTCTATTAACTAATAATTTTTCTAGATCTGTATCTGTAATATTGGATAAAGATTCTAAAGAAAAATTTACTCTGGAATCATCGGATAAAAGTATGGTGTCGACTAATTACTGATGGTGTCTGGAATTTGTAACTAAAGCTCCTCAATTAATTACCTAATTAGACGACGTCATTAAGTATCATGAATCAGATGACTCTGACATTTATTGACGTTCAAAGTCACAGATACATCCAGGCGTGTAAGTGTGAGACTGAAATAAAAAATATAATTGTCGAATACACTGTGAAAGAAAATATTGATGACATGTGGTTGTTATTGATATAGTCGTTTATTCGGTTTCTACTATTGTCGCTGGAACCGGATTATTATTATCAATGTTAACGGTGATGACGCCTGCAGTTGTGACAATTATTGTTTCTACAACATGCGCAGATATTTTTAGTATTATCTTTAAGAAAATATATACATGCGCGAGTGATAAATTATGCGAGTACATGATGAAATTACACACAGCATACATTAAATTAGCTTCACATATTTCCTTGTATCTCAGTGATGGCAAAATATCTGATGAGGAGTTCGCGACGATAATAAAAACCTACGATGAATCATTCATCGTAGTGACAATATGATAATAAACCAAAGCGAAAAAATGGAGAACTAAATAATAAAGATAACAATAATGTCTGAGTCATTGACAGCGTCAAGAAAACTATTGTAACAGGTCGTCACTAATACGAGGCTATCAAAAATTAATATGATATCAGTAAGTTCGACAAATCCTGAATTTAGCGTTAATTTTCCAACTACAGTTCAAGCAAGAGAGATAGCATTAGCGCAATTAAGCATTTATCATATCTGGCCAAATATCAAGTGGAAACCATTCTGTGGATTACCAGCAAAAAATTCACTGGCATTTGCAAAGAAGAATAAAACGGATGGAACACCTGATTGGCAAGTTGTTGGAATTTCAACAGGTAGCTATGAGATAGAACTGATTAATAATAAGTTCCAACGCAGAATTAAATCTATCTCAGGAAAAGAAACTAAAATAGCGATTACTGTTTACGAACCAACACTATCAGCGGCGATTGAAATAAATTCTCCTGATTATTTTGTAGATATGTATCAAAGGTCGATCAGAACAGTGCTAGGATGGCCTGAAGTTGCACCGATTTATAATGGAATTTCAGAACCAACTAAAAATGAACTTAAAACAAATGAAGAAAAATTCAATAGAGATCCAGAATATCGAGGAAAACATTTATGGGGTTACATAGGATTTGAATTTGATCCAAAAGACGAAAGATATTACTTTATACCTATTTTGAAGGTAAAAGGATCCCCAATATAGATAGATCACTATTTACTATTCTCATGATGCCAGGGACGCGGAATCGAGATAGTGTTGATAAAAGTGTTTTCAAAAGATCTTTAGATGTTCTTAAATCTGAATATGATAAAATGTTTAATGATTTAAGAAGTTTACTTATTTTTATTATTACAACATTATGATGATGGTGTAAAAGAAATCAGATAATCGAGTCAATAAAACATTTATATGGGATGCTGTTTGATTTGTACATCGCCAATCGAAGTATTATAATCGTTGCAATAACACTCAATGGAAATCCTTACGCTAATCAAGTACGTAGCAATTATTTCCTAATCAATTTAAAATTGAATAAAAAGAAAAACAAACAACCATTATACCAGATTTAAATAACGCTGAAAAGAAGAAAAAACATTAAGTGATCTAATTGAAGAATATTATCCGGGAGTAATTGAATCATGATGAAAAATAGCCCCACCACCAACTATACTAAAACATGATAATAACCCATTTGGTACCGGGCGTCACATTGCGCCGGGCATTGTAAATATAACATTAACGATTGCAGTCAATCTCAGAATTCAAGTTTTCATATAGATCTTTCAAAGTCCAGCCTGGCCTAGCAAGGGTACATATTATATTCATTTTCCACGCAGGATAAACCCTGGTGGCTAATTGTATCAGAGCCAATAAACCCCGTGTATTTTGCGTGTTCATAATCTGTTATTATCAAGAATACACTTCAAAATTACAGACCAGAGTGAACGTATCTTGGACATAAGAAATAAAATTCTAAGTATAAATCTGTATTTGAGATAATAATGCGTTTATGTCACAATGCGAAACAACTGTATAATATCCGAGTTTAACTATTACCATACTTACTGGTTCTAAACACTCATTATTGTTTTCGTTTTCACTTGCATTTTCACAGTGTACCCTTAACTGCCTTATATGAAAGTTCATATTCTTTATCTGTTTATATTCATGAGATAATTCTAACTTAATTTTGTCAATAGCGTTTGAGAGAGGCACGGACAACTTTACATGATTATCAGTGAATGTTGCCAGCAATTTTAACATTTCTTGTTGGATAAATTTCATGAACTGATAATCAGCTGATAACGTGATCCTGTTCTATTTTTTGCGTTGTTGTAATGACTCAAAATCACATAGAATATTTTCAGGATCAAGATTATCAGATATATGTATACCGTTATGTTGTAATGTTTTAATCGCAAAAATAATAACATTGATATTCTCAAAATTCATTTTATATATATATATATATATATATATATATATATATATATATATATATATATATATATATATATATATATATATATATAATAAATATTTTTTCAGTATGAAAATAATACTTTTGGACGGTACTATATTTTTACAAAACATATATCACAACACAACTGCATATGAACTCCTAGCTTGCTACATAAAATGTTAGCAAGTTCAGGAGAATTTGAGTTACACAGCACATTTTGATCTGTGTGAACTCCCAGATTGCCTTTTGACATCAGATTAAGTTTAGAGGTCACATAAAAGGACAGCACATTTTGACCCATTTGATCTCCCAGGTTGCCATATAGCATCTAAGCAAATTCAGAGGTCACAAATTAACTTAGTTAAGAACAGCACAATGTGAACTGTGTGAATTCCCAGGTTGCCTTTTGACATCCGAGTAAGTTCAGAGGTCACATATAAATTTAATTATAATATGATTACATACAACGAAGATGATGGTGATAATGATATGATGATGATGATATTATGATGATGAATAGGTCTTTTCTACTTGTGAATTGAAACTTATGCACATACTCCAATATCAAATCCGATAGGATGCAAAACTGACAACCACAACGTATTGACGTAGTGGGTATGTATACTATTTTCTATTCACAAGTAGACGGGGCTTTGGCCAAAGGCCCACAAAAAATTGTAAACCTTGGCATAAGATCGCCACTGTAGATACGTTCTTTCACGAGTTTTGAACCACTGACCTCTAGCATGAGAGTGACAAGTGCTAGCAATGAGCTATTGGACACATTACATGTTTAAGATATAATATTTATTTTATACAATAGTCAATTTCTTAACAGACACAGTGTTCCATTTGTTGTACGTATTGGGATTTTCTTAAAAGAAACCACATTTTCTGTAAAATGTGATTTTTTCAAGTTTCCAATCATTATTTTAGAAATATATAACTCTGCAGCACATAATGCTGAATTTGTACAGATCAGCCGTTACCAAGGACAATGATTTATTCATAGCAGATTCTTAAAATAACTTCACGTATTAGGAATTGGCCACACACGCATTAATTGTATATGATAAAATATTTATTATACAAAGAAAAACACAGTAGCAGGTTTCTGAGCAGATCCACAGTTGCCGATTTCTTAAAAATGACCATATTTTCTTTTAAATGTGATTTTATTTTCCAGTTTCCAAGCATTATTACAGAAATATATAAAATTATATATTTATGCATAACAAAATACAGAATCTATGCACTGGGTAAATGATTTGGATATATATCGCTAACCTGTATGATAGCATTGTTTGTATTAAACTATTAATTTGTGGCCGAGTGGTCTAAAGCGCTGTCCATTACGGATCACTGCCATCTCACCTCTGTCTGCGTGAGTTCGAGTCTAAGATTCGGCGAATGTGGATACGTGAGAAAGCTTGCCAGTAGCTTTTAGTGGGTCGGTGGTTCTTCCCGCGAATTTTACAGTTTCTACCTCCACCATTAATACTGGCTGCCATCGATAGCCTATTGTGTGCTGAAAAATGGTTTGAACCCCAGAACAACAACAACAACAAACTATTAATTCAGCCCACCATTATCAATATTCTACTACAGAATCCATGGATAACACTGTTCTTTCTGGTATATGTTTATAGTTCTTTGTAATAAAAAAAATCCTATATACCTTGATTTCTTTCATAAGAATTTGGAGCAACTGTCGCTCCAAATTCTTATGAAAGAAATCAAGGTATATAGGATTTTTTTTTATTACAAAGAGCTATAAACATATACCAGACAGAACAGACAGTGTTATCCATGGATTATGTAGTAGAATATTGATAATAGGTCGTCATGCGAGTGTCTGCTACGCAAAAGCTCATATAACACCGACTCAGTGCCATCATTTTCTGATGATGCAGACCTGGGTTCGAAATTCCCTTGAGTACGAATGTAATTTCTCTGACCTGTATGATAGTATTGCTTGTATTAAACTATTAATTCTGTCCAAATTATCAAGATTACACAAAAGAATCCAGGGATAACACAGGGATAACGGCACCCATCTGCTACGCACAAACATTTATGACACCGACTCAGTGCCATCACATTTTTGGTGATGCGTGCTTAGTCGTGACCGGTATATGGGCTGGTGCGTGCAGGCAAGGCAATGGATGCCGATTACTTGCGGACCTGGGTTCGAAACTCGGTAGAGTACGAATTTAATTTCTCTAACCTGTATGATAATATTGTTTGTATTGAACTATATATATATATATATATATATATATATATATATATATATATATATATATATATATATATATATATATATATATATATATATATATATATATATGTGTGTGTGTGTGTGTCTGATTAAAATTTAATTTAAATATATATTTGCATTAATTATAATATGTAAGAATTATCTGCAATTGAGCCTGCCGTTGATAGATTTGATCTTGAGAGACTATCGAAACTTAAATTTAGTTTCTCGATGCAGTATATATCTTTAACGAATGCAGATATAACTAAACGTATCAGTGAAGGTAAGAAGGAATTTCGCGACGATGGCGCGTCTCATGTGTGGTGCACGTTCAGGATTGGAAATATCGTTTATGTGTTGAATGATAAACCAAAAAGAGAGATTATTGACTACCTTTTTAGTAAAATTTATTGTTAAGACTGACGGTGGTGTTTGGATCATCCGAGACAAGCGCGAATCCGTTTAAAGGTCAGAGAATAAAATTACAAACAAGGGATACTGACTGGATTAGACAAGCCGTATTATGAACCATCGTATCCAGTCACTGCGGTAGTGTATGCGTTATATTCGTTAAATGATAAACCTGACGTTGGGGATCTCAAACATATGATATTGTCAGTAAAATCACTAAACTGAGGGATTTTGCACAAAACAAAATGTATAAAACATAGAAACCCTATAACAATCATTGACCATAACGCACATGCATGGACTAATGCTGTAACTTCCACGAGACAGAATGGTTAAATTTTACTATGGTGATGTATTCAATGCCATCGGTGATATCAGTAAAAGTGACCATGTTTCTGTTTGGCTCTTTGAGAGTTCGAAATATGATCATCATGACCATTTTGTACGATCGAATTGTGATATTCATCGTACATAATTTCTCCATTAAAAAATGGAACACCTTTAGCTGAAATATATTTCCGACGATGTCAAAGTTGGGCAATTACTGAATAATTGTTTTACCGTATCAACGGTTGCGACTCACTACGCTCTGGATAAAATTCATGGAAAACTACACGATTAAAATTTCTTGAAGATGTTGAGAGGAGTTGTATCAAATACGGACACGGTGGATTATATAATACTAGATACGACTATAATGATGTTATCTCAGTTGATATGGTAGCATTTTATTCTTGGAGTTTTCTAGGATATGGAGATTGTTTTAAATACTTTAAGATTTGGACATCCTACATATTAAATGACCAGGGTTGCGATAAATGGACCCTTACAAGATTCTGACAACCGGATTTGCCCGCATAGAGTCTTTTGAGTTATATTTCGATCTCCATCCGATTGTTTATGCGTGGTTTGGAAGTCATTTTTCAGAAAATTGTTGGAGTCCAATTGTTCTATTGCGGTATATGCTTGATGTTGAAATTTTAATATCTTTGAAAGTAACTGAAGCAATTATATCGTATAGTTCGCAGAAACAAGTTTGGCTGCCAGAACCGGATAGATATAATAAAGATGATGCCAGGAAAGAATTTCCTGATCTTGACAACGATCACATAATGAAATAAATAAATGCAGGGACGAGCGCGATGAAAAAATCGCAAAGGATCTTGGTAGAACGATAATCGGTAAGTCTAGTCAAGGTGGATCACATGATCATAAACGAGCGTGTACAAGATTGATTATGAACGATGCTGAACTGGATTTTATAATCGCTGATACAACGAAAAAATAAAACGTATTTATAAGCCGATGTAATGCTTATCAGAGAGAAAAAACTATGTACCATTGTGAACTATCTTGATGGTGAGTCACCGCTACTTACTCATTTAAGATCTTCTATGCTAGCTTATGTTTCGATAAATCTATTGTAGATGATAAATAGATTTCCTCGTTACGCTGTCAGAGTTGATACGGATTCATTTTATTTACACAAAATTCTAAGAATTTATAAAAACCTCTCCTCGGTAATGGTGAATGGGGAACGTGGAGGATAAAACATGAAGATATACTGAGTTATTCTGAATCTGCCGACTTTGAAATTGCAGAGACATATTACAGAAATCATAATCAAGTATCAAAGTCATCTGCATCTTCCGTATATTACCCTGTGCCTAGACATAAGACTTTTTTTATCTTAATAGGTGTGGAGGTTCAGGTAAAATAACTCGTGTGATTAACTTTTTTATCAGTAATAGTTAAGAAATTATTATTTTGACACTGACGCAGAAACTCGCCAGGGAAATTTAAGAATGAGGTATAAATCGTGTACATATCATAGTTTCTTTAGATGGTGCGGAGATGTATGGACTAAATCACAAATGGGTGAAAAATATAATCCTAAAATTATTATATGGGACGAGATATGTACAGTGTCGCTCTAGGTACTGAAATATTTCTTGATTGGCTGTTATTAAAGAATACTTCTGTAATAATGTGTGGTGAACATGGTCAACCGCCACCCTTAAATTGGATCGTCACCAAATGAGTGGCTGCAAACATCTGTAGATTATTTACGAAAAAATATCTGATGATCATAGAGCCATTGATAAATCACTGAACGAATTTGAAAGGTTAATAAGACTACAACCAGATAAAATACAGTGTGAAAAAATGCGTGAAATAATTCCAGAAACATCAATGAATGATTTTTGGACTTGATGGAAACAAGCTGATTTGATAGTTACGAGTAGAAAAATAGTTCGTGATGAACTGCAAAAGAAAATATTAACGTTACATAAGAAAAAGTTTTCAACGTTACCCGTACCCTTGTGTTATCGCCCAGCAGATACTAGACAACAAAATGCTGATGTTGAGATTCCTGTTGGAGACACTGAAGGTGTCCAAATACAAAATAGTGTTAAATCATATTGTTGTAGTCGCTATTTATGATGTTGATAGCGCGCAAAACATGGATAAATCGACATGGACGTTAGGATACGCGACAACAATTCATTCGTCGCAGGGATTAAATATCACTGATACTAGCATTTGGATTGTCGATGATCGTATTGAGCGGTCAAATTTGGCTTATCTCGCAGTGTCGCGAGTCAGAAGAATATCTCAACTGAAACGAGTTATCATGGATTGCGTAATAACTGAAGAAATCACTAACTAGTCGATATCATAAAATATTAGCCAGCTATAAAAAGTGTGACAAAAATAATCGCGATTATGATATAGATGCTTTATTATAATGTCAAAACAACGACAAAAAAAATCATTGTGCTATTTGTAACACAATAATGTTTTGGCAGTGTTTTAATCCAAGACAATTTACCGTTGATAGAATTAATAGCAGTGTTAGTCACACGCGAAAATGTGATGCTGGCCTGTCTTGAGTGTAATCGATGTCAGGGGTGGTGGTGGTGGTGGTGGTGGTGGTGCATGTTTATAAAAGTGTGTTTAGTGGTAATTGCGTATCTGCAGGAATTATTTGTAATTGTTAAAGTAGAAAACCACGCCGAGGCGCAGTTGAATCTAATATGTAGATTGCATGTTTACCTGTGGACAATAACACCCTGGAAATTGCGCGTGTGGTCACAATCCAGATAGGATCAGTTGCTCTTTTTCTGCCTCCTTCAAGTTCGCCAGGTTCATATAAATATCTTACGATAACATTGCCTACTACTGGTTGAGAAAAAGATTCACGTGTTATGGGTATATATTTTTGTGATCTCATCAGACAGTTTCATAGAAGTTGCACGAGTAATTTCCTTATTCTATGCACATATCACACTTGGTGTCCTTGCAACTCATTCACGTGATCTACCTTTTGCTTTGAAGGGGCGGATATTTTCTTCGCATTTTTATATATCCGAATAACCTCTCAGCAAGTGCTCGATTAAATTGTTCAACGATTGCCTGATCACGACGAATTTCCGTGTGTCCTCGTCTGATTTTAACGTTGTCCTTGTTCATCAAAGATGATACTGCATCAAGAAATTTTTTGCCAGGATCAACCTGTAGTAGTTGTGACAATCGTAGGCCACTATATGGTCCGGATCCTCGCTGATAAATTTGTTCAAACGCAGATGCAACTTCGGTTTCTGATTTTGTTGATAGTGCTTCCGCTTCTTTATATCTACTCTCAACGTCAAAGATAGTTAACGCGCATCTGTATGTGTATTGACGTCTGCCAAGTTTAATAGTATCGTGTAGTAAAAACAATATATCCGCTTGATGAACTTCATTAGGGATGCTGACATCGAAATGTGCGTATTAAATTTTTTTAGGTGGTGGTAGATAGATTTGCCATATTGCCTGTCGTGCTAACCACGCTGAAGCAACATCACGTGAAACTTTTGCTGAGGCAGCAAGTTTGCTAATTGCTGCTTTACCTCTCCAACACCCTCTCGGGAATAATAAACAGACACCATTATAAAAATCAGTTCATTAATTACCAGTCCCTAGCATTATTCTACCTTTCGTGGCAAATTGTATTAGAAAACTAGCTAGTGTTTCTCAGAGATTTATTAGGTACAGAATTTAACGCATGAATCAACTTTATATCTGCAATATGTCGTTGTTGCAAATCAGGACTTTTATACGCGACATACACTTGATCAATCTTATTTATTGGATATTCGCCACATTTTGTTTGGTCTTGGTTATCAAGTCTGATATCGAGACGAGTTCCAGGACCACAATAATTATATCCCGGAAGAGGATTCTCGCCAGAATATTTTGCCCATGGAATTCCTGGCAATTTCCCCAATGAAGTTGCTATATCACCGCCACGCGCTATTGCGGCGCGGCAATAAATTTGTATTTGCTTGTACCACATTTAACACACTTGCCTGTAAGTGCGCGTCTCTAATTTTTTGCTGTTATCGTTGTCAATCCAACGGTGGAGGTTGTTGCTCTACATCAAACACAATATAAACTCATATCATTATTATATAGATAAAATTGACTTTTCAGCAACACGAAAACAAGAGCCAGAAAGGCACCATCCAGCGTTGCCAAATTCTATCAGATTGATTATGATTGGTCGCTCTGGATCCTATAATACATAACTATTGCTTAATTTGATAATGCGAGTACTCAAGTGGAATAAGGGATATTTAGTAGCACCGTCTGTAGACGATCAATGGTGTTATGAAGTACTTAAAATTTTAATCAAAATGCGAAATTACTGGACGAATACAAACACGACATTATTGATTTTATTACCGATATTGATGAAGCTACATCCGTATATAACTTAGATGGATTCATTAATAACCTCGTAGTATACGATGATGTGATTCTAGATAAACAAACCAATTCAACTAGAGTATTTTCTCGAGGCCGTCACAAAAACACGGACGTGATTTATGTTACTCAGAGATACACACACATACCTAAGGTGATCAGAGATAACTGCAATATTTTGGTTGTGTTAAATGGCGTAGATAATTATACTTTACAAAATATTTATTATTGATGGTATTAAGGGGATATGGACATGATTAAATTTAAAAACATTTTCTCAAAAGCACAAAAGTGTTCCGTTCGGATTTATAACGATAAACTTACATGCTCCAAGATGAAGGTATCGTGTAAGTTTAGATAAAATCTTTGGTCACTGATTTTTAATTAATAGCAGCAGAAAGGTTCAACGACATACGTAAGTGACCAGAACGTGAAAACAAAAAATGACTAAAAAAATCTGATCCAATTAGAGAAGTTTTTGGCTTAACACTATAAACATCGTTTTTCGGCCTTCCTAGGAACCTATGGTTTTCACAAATAAGGTCTCTACAACTTTGTAGGGTTCAGCTTCTCTGTTGCTAATAATGTTTTTTGACAACAAGACATTCTAGAAGGCGGGAGTAAAACGTTTTACCACGAACGCAGCCAATCAGTCAAGAGAATACTGCACAATAATGTCATGAGCTTATTTGGACCAATCAGAATCACATAAAATGTTAAAATATCAAAAATATATAACTGCATAAACTATAGGCAAAGTGTACCGATTATTTGACAAACATGTATCTTGTAATAATTACCAACAAACAATTATTAAATGAAGTTGTTAGATCATTTTATTGTCGTGAACTATTTAAATGAGTACCTTAAAAGTATGTGCTCTTTAGCATCTGCAAGAGTTAGAAAATCTTTACTTAAATTTTCCCATTGCACTAAACTTTAGATTTTCTGACCAAATTATGTTATAATTGCTGCTTTAAATGATAAATCTTGATTCATGAATAGCCCGTCTTTTTGAATTCTCAAACTGTCCTAATTAGATAATTGAAAATGACCTTTGTGTTTAATAGTCTGTATTATATATTTTATTATTTTGAATGTACTGTACATGTATTCTATAAATATAAAACCCCAAACACATTTTCTAAAAAATCATGAAACTTAAATTTGTATATACATAATTATATTTATATATCCGTGTACTATGATATTTGTTTTTGTGAAGTTAATTTAGAGACCAAAATGTTGATAATTTATCCTTTCTCTATATCCTTTATCATTGAAAACGTGTGATGCTACATGTAACTATGTTTTTTGTGAAGTTTCTGTGCGGAAATTTTTAAAATCATAAACCAACCCGTCCACCCTGTTAACAATGCAGAAACGACTTGAAATGTGTTCTTTGGAGCGTTATTTTTATTTCTGCTGATCGAAAATAGGTTGCATTATTTTTTTGTAAATGATTGGTGGGTTTGGTAGTAGGTAGCAATCGAACATGAAATCACAAATGATATGTAACATTTGTAACGATTTTAATGGTTTTCGAAGTGCATGATTCACTCCTAAGTCATGACTGAGGAAATCCCTATCGTGTCAAATAATAATAAAAAATAAATATGAACTATAATAACTTCAGCATGGTATGTAACATTAAAAAAAGACTTTAAAATACTGGAATACGTTTATCTAAAGGCAAAATCCATTGTTTGTGAAATTATTGACTCTTGGTCTTGTAGTTTTTACTGAATTGTTGGATAGGAAATTAAGAAGTGAACACAGTAGCAAGATAATTTTAGCATATAGCTTAATTACAAAGTTTAAAATTTGCACTAATATGCTTCTTTTTCAGCGAACCCTTGATAACAATAAACTTGACAAGTTCAAAATGGTATATTCCCGTGTATATTATAAAAATCATTTGAACTGTACTATTTAAATCAGATAATCACGCCGCAACCGCGTATGATGAGCACAGTTTTACAAATGGCGGACACGGTGTTCTATACAACGGTCGAATGTAGATTTAACCGTGCAGCTGCTGTATCCCTCAAATAGACTAATAGTTTGTTACATGTTTATTTTCTACATTCATTCTTTAAGCTATCTGAGTGATAATTAAATGTATACAGCTTCAGTTTGGTAGTACTAGGTATCTTAATAGGATTTGTCATAAAAGGCGTCAAAAGAAATTTTCCTGCAATAAAGGGGTTCGTGTCAAAATGCGTCTTGATGCAGTAAGAAGGTTAATCTAGATTGAAATTCCCTTTCCTCTTTTACCCTTTCTTTCTGCATCTGTATTTCCCTCTCTTCCTTTTTACTTTGCATTAGCATATCTTCTTTTATCAGTCATTTTCCTCTTTCTGAAATTACAATTCTCTTTCTTATTTCTGTAGCTGCACTTGTATTTCTTCTTTATGCAACTGAAATTCACTTTCTTCTTTCTACAACTGCATCTCTCTCTCCTTTTGGACCTAGTGGTTAGAGCGTCCACCTCGGATGCGGAAGGTCGCGGGTTTGAACACCGGCCGAGTCATACCAAAGACTTTAAAAAAAATGATATTAACAGCTGCCTCGCTTGGCGCTCAGCATTAAGAGGTTAGTATTAGGACTGGTCGGCCTGGTGTTAGGATAATGTGAATGGGTGAACATTATGCTACATATCTGCGGCATGATGATCCAGTGCTAAAGTTACGTTAAAAATCTAAATCACACAAACTCTCTCCTTTTTCTTTCTGAAGCTAAAGCTTTCTTAACTTTAGATTTTGCGTTTCAATTTAATTCTATATCTTTAATTTATGAGTCGGGTAGAGATTTACTAATCAAACCCAAAAACTCTTTTCTTCAAAAAGTTCTTTACCACCAAATACTTATATTTCTTTCTTGTGTCCATAAAGAAGCCTTCGCCTCAAGATGTTCATATCGTCTGTCAAGCTGGAGTCAAGGACTCTATCCTTCTGAGAAGAGTTTAAAAAAATTTTCTTCACTTTAAATGTCATAGTGCGAGTTTGTTAGATTCACTTGAAATTTCTCAAATATGGGAACTTAGTATACCTGGAAATTAGAAAATTATGAAGCAAAAAGCAAATTTAAACTTCAAAACAAAGTTTTCTGAAATATTTTTTTACAGAAATCTGTATCCCTTACACACGCCGCCAATTTGCTGTTATGGTTCTATGGTCTAAAACTATGTAAATGAAAAAAGCAAAAACCAATAAGTTTTGTAAAATTCAACAAATAATTTATTTTCTGAGAATACAAAGTGAAAATTTAAAAGGACTTAAAGTAAAATTAAATTAAATCCCAAATAGTTTAACTGTTCAATCACAATTTCAAACGAATGGATTTCTAATTGAAACCCAGAAAGTTTTAATATTGAATATGTTGATATGCCTATAGTCTAGACAGTGGTAATATGCAAATGGCCTAGTGTGTGATGATGTACTAACAGTCTTCTGATGTATCATTATAATAGTCTAAATATGTCTACATTCACTAAAATTCCAAATTATTATTTCAGTCCAAGAATATTACTGATGAATACTTTATATTTCCAATTAATCTTAATTTCAATAAATAATTCCACAATTTTTTTTAACAGAACAATAAGACTGATTCTGCTTCAAAATATTAAAGCAAGTATGAGTAGTTTTAAATATACAAGATTATACACCCTTCTACATAACTTAGGTCGCAGTTACCATTTCTTAAAAATATTCTGTTACTGGAATCTTCCATTCTAGAAGTTTCTAGGGTCACAATCAAGACTGTATCAATTAACACAAATTCAGATATACGTGTTTACATTAATACTGATCTAAATATTTAATCCAATAAAACTATATGCTACCAATAATCGTATAATTCTCTAAAATCTTTCCAAATATTGTGTTGTAGTTATTTAACAGTAACAGAAATATTGTGCTATTTGTAGAAAATGTTCATACTTCACCATTATACACTATATTTTATTTCTCTTTTTTAAATTTGTACACTCAGGAGAGACATTGTATTCTGCCATAATAATGTTACATTTATGTACCCAAAAGATCTCATATTACCTCCATATATTTATTTTTGCTCTAATTGTAAATGTCGACCTGTGAGGTGCTTTGTATATCCACAGTTAGCGATGTCATCTCATAGTATTCTAGCAGAAGACACGTGAGTGTGTAACAAAAACCATACAATATATGAAAAGGTAAAGACTATATATATATATATATATATATATATATATATATATATATATATATATATATATATATATATATATATATATATATATATATATATATATATATATATATATATTGCAGAATTTCAAATTTTGTGAATTTACTTTTAAGAATTGTCTTCTCAATGAGTCTTTTACTTTGACAAATTGATCGGCTCAAACCACTTTCCTACCTAGCCAAAAGTTTTAATTTGAAAATCTCGGTGATTTGATGGCAGAGAGCAATTAACATTTAATTATGTTTTGATTTTGTAAAATTGCTCAACTATTCCGTAGTCTTTTATGTAGATATGCTCAATGTTTTGTTTGCCAGCTAAGTCACGTTAATACTCAGTATTATGAGAGAGCGGAGCAATGTCGATAATTTAAGGCGCATATGAGTATTTCATATTCTGAATAACCTGAATCCAATCTTAAAGCAAAGTGTCTATTCCCACAAATACTAAGGAATATTAAGTAGATTTCTCTCTGCATACAATGCCTGTGTTGTGTTATATACTTGTCTTCCTGATTCAACAACTCGATTTAGCAGTTGTAGAACAGTTTCGTAGTCTTGTTTGCACATGACTTGAATAAGTTGCTTCCGGCTCGGAAGTAGATGCATGGCCAGGGCTGCTATTTGTCTCGTAAACCAAGGATGGTGGTTTGACAACGTCTTTTTGTACACTTCCGCTGCAATCTGAGAAGTCGTATCGTCGTCCGTGCTTTTGCAGACTCTATCCATGAATTCAACGATAAATTCCATTGCCCAGTGTAATCTTAATAGTGTCCTTGACCCTGAAGGTAAAAAATCATTCGTGTGTGCAGTTCCTCTCCCGCATTCATATTCAAGCATAGATTGGACACTTTGATAATTTTGGCTCTCATCAGCTTTTTGCATCATTTCTAAAACTCTGATTTTTCCTTCAAGATCTCGTGCAACAAAACCAAATAATCTTCCGGTGAGTTTGAAAAATCTGAAAGAAATAATAATAATAATAATAATAATAATAATAATAATAATAATAATAATAATAATAATAATAATAATAATAATCAGTAGTTTCTAAGTGTAGCAAGAAACGTGTTTATATGGGATTTGAATCTATAAACCAAACTTTTCTAATAATCTAATAATTGCACAGGCTTTATTCATTCACATAATACATGTACCTCTTAATTAATAGTTGTCTTCAGTGCTCACTTTATATTGCTTTGTTGATTTCAGTATTTTCCAACAGCTTATGTAATTCATCTTTTTGGGGGGTTGCACTGTCTATGTATCTGATATATTCTGTATCCCCCATATCTGCTTGTTCTACATTTAAACACCATATTTCAGAGACTATATTTTTTAATTTACAACTTATACATCATTTAGATATCCGATAATAATCTTTCCTTTTGTGTAATAAATAATCTTTCAACAGCATTTTGAAATTCTCCATTGGAATTTTTTTTCATAGTAAAAATATCCCATTTTCTGCTTTAGATATTTTAAAATCAAAGAATTACGTTCTATCTCCCGTGATCATCTCATATGGATAATTATGCTTGTTGCCTTTATAGAACTGGATTCTAACGATATGTAAGTTATATTCCTCTGTCTTGAATTGGTCTTGAAATGTAAAAAAAAACAATAACTTCATATATCGGGTTAATGTAGGAAACGCATCAACTTCATCTTCAGCGTTCAACTATACGCTTAAATACCATTTGGATGTGCCAAGTAATTCAATTCTTCAGTCCTGTCTAAAGACTTAAAGAAGTTACTTTCACCTTTTTTCAATATATGGTTGTACGGCATCCCGAAGCAATTTCATTGAGGTCTTTAGAAACCTCTACCGCGACTCTAGCTGCTGTGTCAGAACGGAAGATGGCGCCACATACTTCTTTGCCATTGAAACTGGCGTCAGACAGGGATAGATCTTGTCTCCTTTCCTCTTCCTGATGTGATTGACTTTATGAAGAAAGCCATGGACCGAGATGATTTTGGATTCCATGGCTGAAACCAAACCGGCTAACTGACCTTGACTTCGCGGATGACCTTGCACTCCTTGGCAACAAAAATAAAAAAAGCGCAAAAAATGACAATGAGCCTGGAATGCTAAGCTGTCAAAGTTGAACTCAGGATTAGCGGGAATAAGACAAAGATCATGAAGATCGGATATACTATAGCATGGGACGCCGTGAAGATTGGCCAGCAACAACTTGAGGAGGTAGAAAAATTCAACTACCTAGGCAGCACCCTAGCCAACGATGGCGATGCCGATCACGATGTCGCTTGTATATTATAAAAGGCAGGGACAGTCTTTCAACGGTTCGACCAATCTGGGCCAACACATAAATCAGGGTAGGAACAAAAATCCAGCTACTCAATACCATCATTATCCCAACTGCAATCTATGCGTGTGAAACGTGGAAGACGTCGGCCCGGATTGCAAGGAGGCTTAACGTCGCCCAACAGCAATGGTTGCGTAGAATCCTGCAAATCTCATACAAGGATGGCATCACGAATGAAGAGATCTACCAGCGAACAGAGACACCCACCCTCTTAACGACATTGTGACAGAGCGCAGGCTACGTTTTGTAGGCCACATACTCCGGCAACCAATCTCACGGCATCCAAGAAACACTATCTCGTGGACGCCGCGGAGAAGACGAACACAAGGCCGCCATCGAACTACATGGCGAACCTTTTTCATAGAAGATCTGACAGCGCTGAGCATATCATTGGATGACGCTGAAATCATTGCGTCAGATCGACCTCGATGGAGAGCACTCGCTGCCTAATGCGCTAAACGGCGCAGGAGGACCTAATACTACGACTAAGATGGTTACGTTATAACATTTTATCATGCCTCACCTTCTAGAAATTTTGTATCGATTCGACGTTTACTTCGTTTTTGTTGAATGTTTTCCCTCACTTTCCAAACTGGATCTAATTAACTGAGATTTTGTATCATTTACATTAAAATAATTTTTAATAAATTCTTTGTATTCATTCATAAAAGTTACAGTTAGAGCAGTAGAAACTTAGCGATAGGTGATATTCGTTTAAATATGGTTCCATATTTTAATAACCTAATTAATTCACAATTGTATTTCATGTAATCTTCACGTAATTCAAAATGTAGATTAATATAAACAACTTCTATCATTTTCATGTAATATAAAAACATATAAACAACTTGCATAACGAAACAGGTTTAAAAGTGAATAAGTAACCTCTCTTTTACTGAAAGCGAAACACACAAATAATTGCAAATAATTCATTTGTTAAATGGAGCATATGAAGAGATAAAACAATTAAAACATTTTTTGTCAATGCCAGACCAACTAAACTATCCGTCATTGTCATATGTCGCCATCCCATCCTCAACATTATGCGTGTCAATTTCTACCAATTTATCAATGAATAAATTACATGCAGGTTAAAAAAAGACTATATGACAACTATGGTATTATACACTTTATTGGGTTGTATCATTTAAGTTAGAATTATCTCATTTCAACGTTGAGTTTTAGTTTAATAACTTTCAAAAGCGTTAATTTTAAGAAACGAGAACAGGAAAAAGAAATAAACACAAAACAATATAAAGTAGCCTGTGTCTTGCAATTGACGTTGTTATATCGGTGTCTTTTTTTACGTTGTTAAACGTTTAAGTGAGCCAATTAAAGGGAGTTGCGGTAGCAAATTAAATCAAATACAGATAAACAAGAGCAGTGATTCTGATTAAACAATACGAATAATTTTATTTCATATACTTCGTGTGAGACGAATCAGGTACCTTTAGCTAAATATATTGATGCAGATCTGGACACTTGCTGATAAAATTAGCAATGATGTGTGTAACAAACTATAATATATTTATATTTATAAATCTATATTAGTAAAAGTAGGACAAGCAAAAACTACAAACAATGAAAGGTTCAAAAGTACACCACTCAATGGCAGCAAGAAACAGTCAACATAATCTACCATATTCAATACTGACAGTCAGTTACAGAGTTTATAATGAATTCAAATGGTGATGTGATTTTTTTTCATTTCAATCGAGCAACAAACTCGCTATTCTAATTTGACTATGATAGCTTAGAATGGTTTGCCTCAAAATAATCTTTTTTGTTTAAAGCAGATAAAGATATAAGATAACTAATATTGAGGCATGCGATAATTACGCTAAAGTGTTAAAAGGTAAACACAAAGAAATACAACCCACTAAAATCTATACAAATGTACGCTTTACAAATGCTTCCTAAAAATCTAAGATGACAATGAAATACAAGATGTTGGCGACGAAAAATTATTTAACTTTGAGTTCACACAAAAGATTAGAGAAAACTGCATTTCAAAACTGGTCAGAGAGTATTACTAATTCCTCAAAATGTTATTACGATAGTCAGTATCCCTACTACAATGTTGAGTGAGTATACTTTAATGATTGTGTTAAATTGATAAAACCTAATTATAGACTACTATATAGCAAAATCAAAGAAAAGAGCAAGAAAAAGGCCAAATACTCAATAATACTTACAACCAACACAAGAGTGCATAAACTCACAGATAAGTGCACTTCAGGTGTAATGTAAGAAACACAAATATCTAGTACACTAAGGAACTTTCCAATCCCTATTTTAACAGTTGCATAAAAGCATAACAGACAAATTGTCGCAAAATGATTAACCCGAGAAAACAAACAACAGTAAAATACTTCAAAAACAAACTGAGTTTGAATAAAAGGTATGATTTGAGCTAAGAAAACGGCTAATGATTAATCAGTCCCTGATGTAAATGACAAAATTCAGAATATTAAATTATGACATTATCATCTCTCAAATTGAGTGCACTGATGGCATAGAACAATGAGGAGATAAAGAAGGTAAGATTGATCAAAATCTAGTAATGCAAATTATGAATATGCAATTAAATTATTTGTATTTTAATTTTTTAATTACCTTTCCTTACATTCTATTGTAATCATAATAGTTCACTGGATTTGACTTTTCCAGAAAATTCAGTTTACTTCTACTAAATAATAAAGTTGCTATCTTCCTATTTTTTTGCCGACCTTGGTTCGGAAATTTATAAACATTCAGTGAAAATGATTGGATATTACCAAGGTCATGTTCGGCCCACGTGTTATCCAGATTGTAAACAGGTTTTATTTTATTTATTTATTCTTAGCGTGAGAATCTGATTTTTTTGTAGATACGGATATTCTGGCCTGCGTGATAAATGGCATTTTTGTATTGCGATGCTCAAATTAGTGATCACTTAGTCCTTTACGTAAGCCACCATGTGATCTGAAATCGCGGCTTAACACAGCCATTTTCTAGTAGACTTTTTCAGTCGTATTTCGACATCTTAGAGCTCAATGTGTTTTTTTTGTAACTATTGATTCCAGCTTGTTCTTAAGTTCATCTATTTTTGGGATGTAATAATTTCTCTGGAAAACAAAACAAGTGCTTTCATTTATAAAAGTTCTATGACAAAGATATTTAGTGGAAATTTATTCTAGAATTCTAAAACAGAACATAATAAATTGTGATTCAACGAGGAACTGTTGCCATCAGTACAACGACCTCATCTGATATCATCGCCTTCCAAATTGGAACTTCATCGAGATTCGAACCTGGATTAAAATTAGAACTTTCAGTTATAGGACTTATATTTTTCGATTCTAGGATTAATATTTGGATTATATTCACCAACCGTAAAGTCCTATTGATATTATTACCTCATTTTCTATGGAAATAAATTATTTTGTTAAAATTTACAAAGCTTGCTGGCTTCACTCTTTCCTTTTTTTTGAACGAGCTTAAACGTAACATACAAGTTTGTTGCAAAGTGGCTCTAGGAAAAGAAAAAAGAATGCAATGAATGATGAAGAATTTAACGATTATAAACGTAAATTTTTAAGGGAATCATATGCGCTCAAGACAGCAATGGATAGAAAGGTAATCTTACTTTATTGGACAGCATTAGTTTAAACCAAACTAAACGAAAGGAACGAAACTTTCAAACTGCATTTAAACACAAATATGTGTATTAGGAATGATGAATTTTTACAACTCCACTGTCTTACATTTACTAGCAGAAAAAAGCAAAACCAACAAGTTTTGTAAATTTTAAAAAATAATATATTCCCCAAGAATACAAAATGAAATTGTAAAAGGAACTTGACAGTATTATGAATTAAATCGACAATAGTCATTAAAGTACTACTATAAGTCAAAACTCATGGTCTTCTGAATGAATTCCAGGTCTTGCATGTGCTCATGCGCCAGTGGTCATGAAAGATCTGATGTGCCAACAATCTTGATTTATCAGTTATATTATTCCACAACATCAATGAGCACTTTGTAGTTCCAATGAATAATTTATCTAAATGATTTTTAATAAATTATATCTGTATACAAAAGTAAAGGATTCCAGACTTTTATTACAAGAAGGCATGAATGCTATTGTTGATCTCAAGCTTACAAACATTCGCCACATGAGATATATGTTGGAATAACCTTTTCTGATGCACTTAATCATCTTAATGGAAATTAACCACAAAGTGTAAACAAAATCATTTCTGGAATCTGCTGAGATCAATTAGAAGTTTTCTTGAATTCAAACTCAAGCAGATGTCTCTTTATTACTACCTACAAATAAGATATAAAGCACGTACGCAACAAAAACTCTTTTCTCGATTAAGGAAAACTGTACAGCACATAAAAGAAATTAAATATACATAAGAAAAGGAAAAACAAACAGGAGTTTGAGCAGAAAATTAAACGCATGGATGTGAGTAGCTGTATGATTTTTGCATTGTACCAGTTTAGGAGTATCCAAATGTAAGATGTACTAAAAGGGGCAAAATTCCCAATTTGTTAAACATATTAGTTGCTTATAATAATAATGTGTCAGTAAAGAAATATACAGATTTTTTCTATTTTTAATCCTGAAATTACAACTAAAACATTTGTTGAAAAGTATGGATCTGATTATAAACCATCACATTTTCTCGAGTACAAACTACATACAACATATAATGTACATCAATGTCTTGCAAATGACAAATACATTGATGATATACTCAGCTCGTAGGTTATAAAAGGTCTTGCTTACTCGTAAAGGGGGTGAAAACGTACCAAACCCAATCTTCAGTGTAAAAGAATCATATACATGCTACTTAGAAGAGAGCAATGTTTCATAAAACCGGAATCTAAAGAAAAAGTTATATTGAAAAATAAAACCTAGAGGCATATCGATTTTTTTATAGTCAAATATAATGGTTGCCTGAACAGTAACGACTGGAGAAACCTAAATCAATAGAATTTATTTCTTATAACACATAGATCTGGAACTGGTGTACCGTTTATTTCATATATATATATATATATATATATATATATATATATATATATATATATATATATATATATATATATATATATATATATAATCAACAACGTTCTTGCTTGCTAGCGGTATATTGTAAATATTTTCTGTTTTGTTGTAATCAGGTCATAGAACTTAATATTACTTCTCAGCTCTTCACACAAATTGTCGGTTTTGATATGAATGCTTGCATAACGAATATGTCGTTAATGAAATGTTATCACTATAATTGTTTAAAGGTTAAAAATATATTAACCATTTTTAACTCCACGAATTTAAAACATATGTTTCGTTAATTTGATTGTTTTCTCATAGATTTTTTTTCCCTCATACATACTAAACCAAATCGACCTCTACTATTATTTTTCTGCCAAATGTTCAGAGATCGAACTTTAAGGTTCGCATATTCGTAAATGCGAGTTACAAAAAAGGAATAAATCAAATTTCAATCCTTTGCATCATTTAGCACTTGCTAAATGTTTCAATGATATAAATAAGCAAATAATTAGTCAAAACACCTTCAGGAAGGTAAATTCAACAAAATATACGTGCAGAATTCCGAAACACAACGCGAATCTTGATTTGGTATTAATTCCTTACCGCTAGATAAACTGTTACGTAAATGTAATTAAATTGCCCGTGTTAGTTTGAAATTTTATTTTATTATTTTTTTGGTTTCATTACATTTTATTGTAATGATTATTTTCACGGGATTCAATATTGCTTTAGGTATATTCTGTTTGTACAGAACTGAACAGTATTTCATTAGCATTATTTTTAGCTGACCTCATTCTGACACATGGTAAACCTGAAGTTAAATAATTGGTCAGTATCAAGGTCATACATACATTACTCGCGTGATCACCTTGTGTCATCAACATTTGGGCACACGTATCAAGTGGCTTTTAGTAAGCGATCATGTGACCTATTGCGTGATCTAAAATTGTGTTTAAGATTTACGTTTTTATTGATGTTTTATTCGTAAAAGTACCTTCAACAAATCAGAAATGTTTTTGTTGTGCCAGTTTGAATTTATTTATCACTTATGAATAATTTATATTCCTTGGAAAATAATTGCTTTTTTCATCAAAGAATTGAACAGAGACATACAGTGTCAATTATTCAGAGTACAAGAGAAGGAATACCATTTTGTGATTCTTAAAAATCAACGTGTTACTTTTGACATCTATAACAAAATTTTAATTTATTTATCATTTAAGAATATTTTATATTCTTTGGAAAATAAGTGTTTTTTTATCAAAGCATTGAACAGAGATAATGTCAATTATTCAGACTACTAAAGAAGGAATACCATTTTTTGATTCATAAAATTCAACGTGTTACTTTTGACATCTATAATTTATTCGTCTGACGTCATCATCCGCCATCTTTGAACTTTGCCGGGATTCGAACTTGGATTTATTTAGGACATTTTAGTGATACAACTTGTGTGCTTCAATTCTGGAATTAATTTTTAGACTATATTCACAAAGTGTACCACATTTTTCATATTTTTACTGTGTTTTCTAGAGAAATATTTATTTTTAAAATTGACAAAGTTTGTTGGCTTCGCTCTTTTCTTTTTTATTTTGAACAAGCCGAGATTTGTAACAGAAGTATAACTGTCATAGTGAAGGTTCATGTTTACATTTTGACCTTTATCTGATCTGTACCATGCATCCAGTAAATAGGTTTAGTTTCTATTTATAAAATACATTTAAATTTGTGGTAGTGGAAACAGGAAAATAATGTTTGGTATCCAAGTTTGCATGTATAACAGTGTTATTATTAAGTTTCATAATATTGATTTTTTTTTTTACAAAATATCATCTGAGTAAAGAAATGATAGTTGCTTATTCCTGGCTTAGACTTTAAATACCTAATTAACAAGAATAACCAAGCTATTATAAATCTATTTATAACACTTAAGGTAATAGTAAGGGTTGTCAAATATAGTTAATGTAGTTAGTCAAATTTTTTAGTTTAAATATTTATAAATTTGTTCTGCTGTTTCATGAACAAACTGTTTCATGGAAGGTGTATTTTATCAACCAGTATAAAAATATTTTTTTTTAGAATCTTCATAATTATCACTTGCAATCATAACTTTTATATAAGCTCCAAAAATTAACAATGACTTTAATCACAATAACATTCTTAAACAAGGTGGGGATTAGGTCTTCCTGTCTATCACGTCTTAGTAGTGTAGTGTATGTCCTATATCATTTAAGATACAGGTGACCCTTGGGGTGGGACCATGGGCTGGGGATATTCTTTTTGTAAAAAAAATAAATCTTAGCATTTTAAGTATTGTAGATGGAGATCTGCAGGTTGGTTTATGTCATCATCAATGTCAGGGTTAAAATACATGTAATGGGTTAAAGGGTTACAATCTCTATATTGACACACTGGTAAGCCCTGTGGGGAGGCTGCCCCTGGGTCACAAATTTGACACTGTTATAATCCCTAACCAATAACCAGATAAATAATATTAAGGGCACAAAACAAACTACGACAAACAAGTATATCCAATGCACACCATTGGTAGTATCCCTTAGATTGGGACTTATTCCACATCCATAGCATGGAAACTGTTTGGATCCACACCTTTAAACCAGACATTAGCTAAAGGACCCATTTGGAAATGAAGGAAATTAAATCACAGACTTTTCCAATACAAACCCTCAGGGAAAAGGACATGTGATTTGGTCAAAATCTGCGAACTGTTGAGATCCCCAACCTAAAAATGTGTGTAGGTTTTGGTACGAGTCTAGGCTCTTAAAATAAATAATAGATAATAGTGAAGACAACAAATTTTGTAAAATTTAACAAATAATTTATTTCCTTAGAATAGCAAGTGAAAACGGAGATAAAAGAACTTATAGTTTTACGAATTAAACTCCAAAATTAATCCAAGAATTAAAAATATATATAAGTCCTATTAATAAAATCCTGAATGAAATTGAGTTTGTATCCTTATGAAATCCAAAAACCCCTCCCCAAAAAAACTCGGAAGGAAATGACGTCTTTTCTAGTCTGTGAAGTGCTTATGTGTCGACAGTTCTTTGGTGAATCAGAAAATATTTCAGTTTTGTATTCCGAATAAATTCAGTAAATGTTATCCAAGAATTTTGTAGGAGCACTTCTTTTTTTTCAGGCAAAAGAACCACTTGAATTACGTAAAATAAAAATTCAACTCAAAGTGGTCACAACATAATAATGAATCAATTGTTTAGAGCCCAACTACCTTAGCTGTACCAAGACAACAGTTATGCAGAAATTTAAGATGCAAAACAGATTCCTGGATGATGGACAATCTTCTCCAAAAAGTATAAGTTTGTAACAATAAATGCATGATTCATATCATGTACTCTAGGTGTGGCCTCGGCTTAACTTAATGATTCTTACTCTGAGAAAGAATTTTTAAAATATTTAAACAGTTGTTTACCAAAACTGTCACTGACTCTGAAACAAGGTCAGAAACCAGATAGTGTTTCTCTTACTATGTGTTTATCAGTAAAATAAATAACTAAACTAAATTCTGGACAATATTAAATCCAGTAAACAAAGTTACATTGCAACAGCATGTTGAAGAACAAAAACAAAATTTAAAACTAACAAATAATTAAATTAAATATACATAACACCCCACCCAAGAAAAAAAAAGATTTATATAATAAAGTTTTCTTTTTAATATAGGTCATTTGTACACGAGGTTTATAAAAAAATAACATAAGAAGAAATCCTATGTATGAAACACAGTATATATGAAATAATATATTTCTATACATGGAAAGTGCATCTGCTGTTAAGCTGTTTTTTCCCTTGATGTGCTTGTGATAAATTGGCGGCGTTCAAAACACACCAAACTTTCACTACGGTTCGCTGCTAGGGTATGGCCTCCCGCGGTGTAATTTACCCAGTGTGGATAGATAGAAAGAAGAATGCAGATCACTCAACAAGTATATTGAAGAAATAAACGCAACGAGCTCCCTTTCAATGAACAAATATAAAATTTAATCAGTTTAACAACAGAATTTAAAATGAAAAGAAATCAATTACTTGGTTACAAAAGAAGGAAAAAGTGCTAACATGTACTCAAAAAAAGAACATACAACTTTCTTTTACTGTTACGATTACTAGTCAGCGACATAACTCTATCTTCATTGCCTACGAGATGTGACCTTTGAGTGCAACGGTGGGAGACAGCTTCATCTATTTTATTCGGACATCGAGACTTCCGTTCGTCCCTGCTCTTGCCAGCCTTTGTCTAGTTGTCTGGACCTGGACCCTTGTCAGTCGAACTCTGATTTAACAATCGTCTCGACATAGACTTCGCTCGGAAGTTGCTATGGTCCTGTGAAATCTCGGGAGAGTTCATGAATACCAGGAGAGTTCACAAATTTCGGGAAAGTTCAGGAAACCTGTTTTCCTTCAATAAATAAAATGTCTCGCAATAGACAATAGGTCACATTTCCAAGTATATATATATATATATATATATATATATATATATATATATATATATATATATATATATATATATATATATATATATATATATATATATATATATATGTAATAAACTGACGACGAACAGTACGAAACTAGTAACTAACTAGCCTAAGCGCTTTCGACTCTTAATGAATCTTTTTCAAAGGCAAATACAAAACATATATGTATACGATAAACAAATAAACACAAAAACGTTGTGTTTTTAAACCTCTACATAGCTGTCTTCACATGTGCTAAAACTATAAATACAACCAGCTTGTATAGACTAGATGCGGAAACTGAAAACGTTGTATAATTCCCTAAAAGTCTACAAGCCAAAGCGACATCTAATTTTACTTTTTGTACATATGTAACGCAGATTATATCCCGGATATTTGATTCTATAGCGGTTATTCTTATAGTAAAAATTGAAGGATAATAAGAAGATTTAGAAAATGTAAAATTTTACTAGTGCATAGTTTTCATTTTCTAGTCTTCTTGGTTTAGACCGCTTGGTTTCAATGTTCTAAGGCGGCGTATCCAGTATGATTCCTTTTCCTTCCTGGTTTCGGAACTCCAGCTGTGGTTGTTAGCAATAGCGATAAGTATTATATCACTGAAAGTGTGGCCAGGGGAGGAGAAGTGTTCTGCGACCGGGCTTCTGTACAGCTTTTTTGTCATCCAATCAGATCTATGAAGGTTTATCCTTTTGTGTAGATTTTCAGTTTCTCCGAACTACTGAAGGCCACAGATCTTACATGTGATGAGATAAATCACATTCTCTGTTTTGCACGTTTTGTTTGGACCATGTATGTTTAGTTTTTCTTTAGTCACTGTGCTAGTGAATGTCTTGGTCTCTATCATATGTTGACAGGTTTTGCATCTTTTATTGCCACAGGGTCCAGATTGACTAGGTTGGTTTTGACTAGCGATTGGCGTTAGCTTTGCCCTGACTAGGATGTCCTTTAGGTTTTTTGGTCTCCGGTAAGCTACTACAGGTTTGTTCGGAAGTATTAGGTTTAGTATGTCTGACGATTGCACGGTTGGCCAGTGGTTTGCGATGATTTTACCTAGTTTGGGATTGTCTGGGTGATAGGTCAGAATAAATTGTATCCTATCAACCTTTTCTTTCTGTCCATATCTGAGTAGGTCATCACGGTTTGTTTGTTTGGCCCTTTGGATTGCCTCCGCAATCAGGTCTTTGTCGTAGCCTCGGTAAATTAAATGTTTAGCCAGCTCTTCGGACCTTTCTAGGAATCTTTCATCGTCGGAGCAAATTCTGCGTATCCTCAGTGCCTGGCTATATGGAATGTTCTTAATGCAGTGTTTTGGATGACAGCTGGTTGGGAAGAGATACTGGTGTTTGTCGGTTGGTTTCGAGTAGATGTCTGTGTGTAATTTGTTTTCCACCAGTCTGGTTGTTGTGTCCAGGAAAACATGGTTTGAGTTGGAAATTTCTGCCGTGAATTTTATTGAAGGATGGAAGTTGTTTGCCTTTGATATGAAGTCATCCAGACTTTCTCTTCCATATATATATATATATATATATATATATATATATATATATATATATATATATATATATATATATATATATATATATATATATATATATAGTTTACTAATTCCTATGTTTACATGGACGGTCATTGCCTCTTCTGACCTTAATTTGGGTCACGCTAGTGGTGGTCATTAAATTCCTCTCAGCTAAGGCATATGTGCCCGTATAGAACACCCCTTGACTTATTAGACTATCTAGCAGTGTTAAATTACATATGGCTTAGACCCTCAAATCTAACTATTCTAAAATAGTTGATGTGATCAATTAAATTCTACAAACTAGTATATGGATATACACTCAAGTGATTAATTAAACATTACAAACTAGTATATGGATATATACTCAATACATGTCATACTATACATAGAGTTTATTCATAAAACATTATCCATCATTTATTAACCCTTATTCATGAAAGTTCCTAAGCACTGCTATGTATTAAAGATTCAATTACATGCAATATTGTCTTTTCTTCCTATGAAATTTTAATTAAATGCAATCTTGTCAATTCTCCAAATGAATTGATAATTAGAAAATCAAAGAATAAAATGTCATGCCTAACATTTCACTAGAACCCTGCAAAATGAAATTATACATACATACATCATAACATCAATACATTTGCAAGTAAATCAACAAATGAAATAACGTATTGAAATCGTGAAACTAAGATTGCGTACCTTTTGCAGTTTCTTTATTCGTCTTCTAACGAACCTCAAATGTAGAGTTTGTCTACTTTCTGAGACAAATCTCACGCTTTCTGCAAAATCACGAGAGGCGTCTTTCACGTTCCCGGAGTCAAGAAAGATTGAAGACTGAAGAATTTTTCCAAAGCAAACTTCTTTATTGCTTACAAAGTTACGCCCATAAATCCATATTAACCAAATCAGTTATAGGCTTTTTCCTAAATCTTATACGTATAATTTTTGGTTGTCAAGACATCTAACCATGCCGTAATTAACGTTCTTTTGAACAGTCAATTGTTGCCAAGCTTCCCCCTTTAACCGGTTGATTTTGGGAAAAGGTCTTATGTCATAGCCTTGTACCATAGCATATGACTCAATCAAGTTGCGTCGCGTGGAACGAATTTTTATTTGACGTTCAGAGATGAAATGAAAATAATCATCTATCTCTAGCCCTTTCTACTTTAATTAAGTTGACTTTCATGCAATTTCTTTAACCAATGCTTCTAAAAGTTTTTAAAATTTGACACATCACAGTGCTTAATGTCAATATTATATTCTGTAACAACAAACTCCACTTTATAATAATATGTGATTTTTATTTTTTATCTTCCTGATAAAAGTAATGGGATGTTATCACTAAACACAGGAGATGAACTAATGTATACTTCAGAATGTTGAAATACCATTAAGGTCAAAAACATGGAAATTATAAATCAGTGAAATTCTATCCATGTACTGGTACACTATTTGAAGACATTTTCATAAACATTTACTCTGTTATACATCTGAACTTAGCAGTTTATCATACCCTTCATAAAAATAATGAAAGTCAGTGGCCTTTTTTTCTTATAATTTGACGAAACTGTACCCAGCTCCAGTCACTTTATCAAGCAAAGGGTCATTTGTCTAGCCAAGGTCACTACTAGTGAACATGTCATGAGATATGTATCATGCAATGTGATGTATCATTTTATTGTTACTTAAAACCTCAAAGATGTGTCATATCTCACTGTTTTAGTGCCACCTTCAAGATCAAAGTTGTAGACTTTGAGGGGGTTATTCTAAAATGTTTACTATCAATACATGTATTACTGATATTATATTGTTGTGGTCTTTTCATCAACTTTCAGTGCATCCAGCTAAAGTGGTATGTTCTAATTAATGCATAAACGTGAAGGGCACACATACATACAGATTTTCTTAAGATTCCTTTTTTAAAATAACTTTCCATGAAGTTTAATGTAACACAAACTTAGTCACCAAAGAACATCTCAGATGGTTGTGAAATAGATTAACAATATGTAGCTTGTTCCAACTGCCATTATTTTTTAACCTTTCTTGATATTATGGAGAAATATAATCTTAGTTTCTATAACAACCAAATTAAAAATAGATTTTGACATTTAAGAAAACATATATTTGGTAAATCTTTCTGTAATAGGTTTCAACAAGTCTTGGCTTCCATAATAAATATCCAACCTCCAGGTCGAAAGAATATTTTAAGATCTCTCTCAAACATACACTAATAAAATTTCAATTTTAACCAAAAATTAGAGGAAATATTTGCCATGTCATGATCTACAAAAATAAAATGCATATCTCTTAGTCTCAATGACAGCCAGCAGAGAAATATAATTTTGAAATCTCCAAAACAACTTTATTTAATCTTATCATATGACTGTTACTTCCTATAGTCTCCATAGTCACCATTTATCTTTTACACAGACCAAAAGTAAACATATTTCAGTATTTTTAAAAACTACTATGGCAATTTAAGTCAAACTTTATAAACAAAGGATACTTTTTGTTTCATTTTCTACAATAGTTGCAATTTGTTAGGGAAGAGAAGTCTTAGATTTTCTTTCAACCAGAATTTTTCTTTTCTTTTACCTCAAGATAGTAAGATAATTTTTTTTTGAAGTAAAAAATATATATATATATATATATATATATATATATATATATATATATATATATATATATATATATATATATATATATATATATAGTTCTTTTATTAAAAAGATTAGAGCAAGAATATCTTGAAGTTATTACCTGTCCTAAAAAAGACATTTCAAGCAATCTCCAAACCTACACATTAACGGCTGGTTTCTAAGCTTAATGTAATATGGATAAAACCCAGATTTGAGATTTTAATAAGCATATTGTTATTTTATTTCACTCTTAGATGAAGATGACTAGTGTGCTTTTTTGGGCCTCATACCCTGGATATGTCAACAAGTATCTCTAATTAACCCTTAAATTGCCATTAATTTAAAAAATGGATACAATCTATTATCAATAGCCATTACTCAAAACTTGCATCCTGTTCAAAATATTTACCTTTTATATTTTCATGTTGACAAGTGGGCCATGTATGGGATTTATTTATTCATCTTCGTCCACTGATTTGTCTTCCTTGCCCATGCTGTATCTCCTGTACTGCTTCACTTATTAACATAGAACTTAAACTGTGGGTGAACATGGAATTAGCATGTTTTGTGCTCCAAAACTGGTCACTGTGACCTACTTTGGACAATATAATGAGAACCAAATCAGTTGTAAAAATTGTGTGTGAGCTCTAATTACACTAAGTACATTGACTAAACATGTCAATCCTTCCTGTCTGGGCTGTTAACTTCAATACATTAAAACGTTTAAATAAGACATGCTTTGTTTGTCTATGTTAGGATGATGCTCACAAAAACTGGATTGCTGTACCCTATTTTCTAAAACTGATTAACAATTGCTCACATCTTTAACAAGTGTTATAACACTTATCCTACTGTAACTAAACTTCTATTGAGAGTGCATTTGAGCACCATAACATTTTTCTGGACTTGTTTCCAAATTGGTCTTACAAGGAGTTCATCCTTTCCGATCATGGTACATTTTTAAACCACTACATCTATTTTTTTATATTAAACATAACCTCTTTTTGTATATCATAGGATGGGATGGTATGTATCAGTCACCAACATTGGGTCACAGCAACCTACTTTTTTTTAGACAAATAAAAATTAGCTAACTTTCGAATAAAATTCTAAAATCTCTTCAGCTACTGTTCTAAATGTACACAATGAGGCAGGCATCTATGAAAAAATGAAAGCATTATACAGGTTTCCAGTATTCTGAAAACTACTTAAATACAGCATTTATACTCAAATTGTAACACCTTTAAGATCAATAATGCATATTAGAATGAAAACAATTCATATTAAAACTTGGTCACTTCAACCTCTTTGCCAACAATTTAACACTACATGAAAACGGTGTCCAAATTCAAATTACATCTTTTAACATATTACCACTAAACATGCAAGAAAAGTGCATGTAGCAAATCAGTTGTCACATATCAACACTAAGTAGTTGAGACTGTTTAGTTGTCCATGTCACAGAAGTGGAGGTTATCTTGTGAGCTCCTGCTCACTAACAACTGTAGTTCACCAATTCAACTCTTGTTTTTACTGTAAGATATTATGGTAAGGTGTAGCAGGTGCACCAATAAAATTTCATAGGATTCAGTTTTGTATAACTAATAAAATATTCAACAAAAACAACACAAAAAATTAACACAACTAAAGAGTCTGAACTGTCTAGTGTCCTTATTGTCCTGCTGACACAATTCCCTTTAGATTTTAATAGTTTTCTGGATTTAGAGATGAAGACAACCTAGGTTGGACAGCTATGCACCTAAAAATAAACTACTCGCAATCGGTTGTATTTAAAAAAATGATTGTACTTCAGATCCTATACTTCTGTCCAGATTTTGATGTTAAGTTTTACCATGTCTACCAATTTCTGGCATGACTTGTAATTTTCAAGAAATTAAATCTGGTAACTTTATACATTTTCCAACTTCAATAACTAGTTTGATTTAAAATTGCTTTCTCATAGACTTATAAAAATGGGTAAGGAGGAAACAGATACATTCTTTGATAAAAATTGATGTTGGTTAGTTTGCCTTAAAAAGAAACAAAATTAGGTTGTTCTAGCATTACTCTTGTCATGAAGAGCTACCCTAATGGATCTCCTACTGCTTATTTGACTACTTTCAAACCAGTCTACCTAACAACGTAGCACCTTTAATTCAGAAAACTTGTCCTGCAGAAGAGCTACAATATTTGGGACCCTATGCATGCCCCTATACAAAGCATTCCAATGGGCACCTGCCAAATCTATAGTATACAAAAATAATACTCTAAATGATTTTACAAAAAAAAAAATTTCTTCTAACATATCATATATAATGTAAAAAAACCCCGAAAACTTGTAAAATCTTTTTCATTATCTGCAAAATATTTAAAAAGTTAAATATATGTCTATGTCAGGCACGAATCTATTATTGCCTTCAACTATATATATATATATATATATATATATATATATATATATATATATATATATATATATATATATATATATATATATATATATATATATACACACACACACAGAATACTCAAATTATTATTGTTATTATTATTATTATTATTATTGAGAGAGAGAGAGAGAGAGAGAGAGAGAGAGAGAGAGAGAGAGAGAGAGAGAGAGAGAGAGAGAGAGAGAGAGAGAGATGTTTATAACACGAACTATTTTTTAACAATTTGTGATAACCCCCACGATTCCATTACAATAAATGTAAATACTGCTCTAATGAATCCGATAAAACGAAGTTACTTCATTACTATGTGTTGAAACAATTCATTCTCATCGGAGACGGCCAGTATCGGATCATTTAGGCCAAATGAGGTAGTCCGATTATATCAACCAGCTTGTTGGTACCCCAATAACCATTTCAATAATTGAAACCTTTGATGTGATAAAAAGTGCAAGGGACTTTGTCAATTCATTCATTGATTTTTATTTTCTAACCTGACTATGAGAAGAATGGCCACAATACCGTCATGGTCCGCGCGTTTCATGATTAATGAAGTTTTCAATATAATAGAGGACATGCTTGAGGCCCATTTCCAGTTCCTGGACAAGTCCATTTTCAGCAAAGGGGTGTACGAGTAACTATAGACTTGTATACACATACCGTGTTTTCGATATTTGCAATGTCTAATCAAGCAAAGGAAAAGAATGACAACACCTAGGCCTTTCTCATGGATTGATCAAACGGCTTAATTAATATGTTCTACGTGCAAAGGAATATAATTCCAAACTCAACGTTATGGTAATTTACGGAATTATCAGGTAGTTACCGAATAGGATGAATTGCGTCATGTTGTCTGATAGAAATAAACTGCCCCACAGTGTACGAAATCTGGCGCCATATTAGTATGGAAAGTCCGTTAAGCAAGGGGATGCCAATTTTAGTGTCATTCTGGTGACATTTAGTCAGAAATTATAAATCAATTATTAAATTAACTTAGTTATGTGCACTTTTTATCACATTAAACGTTTTAATTATTGAAATCTGTAGGGAGAGGGGTCAAACCAACGGGGATGTAGCATCGGACTGTATAGAACAGAGTACAGAATATGGCGCAGTGTTAGTATGAAAAGTCCGTTAAGCATGAAAGGTGCAAGGGAATGCCAGTATTAGTGCCATTCTGGTCACAGTCAGGTAAGAAATTATAAAACAATGATTCAATTGACTTAGTTCTATGCACTTTTTTATCACATTAAACGTTTTAGTTATTTAAATCGGTTAGCGGTGTACAAACAAACTGGGATGTAGCGTCAGACTATAGTTATGAGGCTCCTTCCTTTGTCGTTGGTAATTTTTTTTTTCTTTGCTAAGAAGATCTCCACGACCAACAAGGGCCATGTGCTTAAGCACACCTAAGCACAATGGTAAATCCAGTACTGGCAACAGCAGTAGATACTATTATATTATCACAGACTTTAATTCATCGCATGATCATATTACGCGTCGTCGAGTTCTATTTTTAGAAGTGGAAACTCCTTGGTATGTTTAGGTTTTAACGTCTTTAATCGAGAATTTTACCATTCGCACAGCGAACACAAGCCTAATTTTACAATTTTGACAATTTGAATCAAAATGTGGTAACAATATATAAAAAGCAATGTTTATGAAAACTGAGTAGTATTCGTTTCTGCTGATAAGCAGCGATTTTAGACTCAAGAGAGTACATTTGGTTGTGTTACCTGCATAATTCATGATAGGCAGTCAAATATTCGCTCAGCAAAACAGTACCGTCATTTAGATAGCACCTCTGAAGAGCGTGAAGAACGAATTCCAAATCAAAATCATGTTTTGTTCCATCGTTGAAAACGGAAGACATTTTACTAGCAGACGGAACTCGTCATTGATGTGTAGGCCTATAGCTGTGATTAACGGGCGTGATATACACATGTATACTTTTATTTAGCCTGAAAGTGCCGTTCTCATTGGTACCGAATAATAGTGCTAGAAAAAAGCTAGGCTTGTATTCCTGACTGAGTGCCAAAATCCGGCGTACTCATAAGAGATCTCTTTCCATTTAGTTTTAGACCTTTCTTATTCAAAGATATTGTTTGTCTTTATTTTGTTCATTATTGTTTTATTGAGAGATATACATTTCAGAAATGACCATGTAATTGACAGTGGGTCAAAATCTTTTCATCTTGATATATTCCAGAGACGATTTTGAAGCAAATTTCTTATCGAAAATATGTCATTTTTGCATATATTCTAATTATATCATTATATATATATATATATATATATATATATATATATATATATATATATATATATATATATATATATATATATATACATACATACACACACACACAGTTCGTATATAAAAGCAGTAGCAATTATAAACATGAAAATACACGATCCACCAACGACACAATAGTTTTTAAATTCGTTTTTTCAACGGTGTCTTGAGGGATAAAGATTTAAGGGCAGGGTACTTTTTGCAAATTAAAATTATATATTCGATTATCAGAAATTAATATTAGGTATTAAAATCTTATTTCCGAACTTAAAATAACACTAAAAACCAATAAATTGTAGTAAAATATGTAACTGGTCTCTTGATTTGTTTTGTTTTTAATAGGCGTGACATGAACAGCTGATTTGAAATTGTATATACTTGAAATAGCCTGTCATTTGTAGTAATTAATACGGGGCACTTGAGTTTTCTGTGGGAATCTTATGTTAAATAGGGCAAATTATTTACGGGATATAACTGGAATTGTTTTTGAGTCCGCGCTCGTTAAGTTTTGTTTTGTTTTTGTAGTTGTCAAAATGTTTACCAATTTCGGCACACCACAAAGACCGGGAATAGCCAGAATTACACTGTATCAGAGCAGAAAATAATTTGTTTTTTGTTTTGTTTGTTTTTTTTTTTAAGTTTTGTTTTTTGTTGCTTTTTTATTTTCCTGGTTTTCAGTAATACACATTTTATAACGTGAGACTTTAACCCAGTCTTTATTGCTTAGTGTGCTATTGACTACTCAAGAGTAAAGTCATTGATATAAATATTTTAAAAAACAATTTAAAAATTGATTTTGTAGCTAGTACAGGTTATTTTGATTTCTTTGAATTGGTTTACTTTTCGCTTGCAGTCAGATAAGATGCATTCTATGTTAGATAGCATTCTGTCAGTCAACCAAAGCAGGACTCTAGTAATTTTCCAATTTTCCTTTCTTTTTTTCTTTACATACAATACGGATCTTTATGTGCAAACATGATAACACTGTTATCTGGATTCAGTAATAGCTTACAATCAGAACCTATTCTAGTAAACATAGTATTCACCTAATACATAGATCGTACTATAAGTGCATCAAAAAATACTGTTTAGGGCTGAATTCTGTATTGTTAACATTGACAATAAGTTGTCTTTCTTTAAAGATAAAATTCAAACCGGTCGATATACATAAATCTCGGTTCTAACAATTGTCTACATAATACATCATGATTCACAATGTCGATAACTTTTTTGTAAGTCAATATGGTTATTTCAGAGGAGAAACGTTGGATGTCTGAACGTAAATATAAATAGGTCGAGTACATTCATTTAAACCTCAATAGTGTATTATATACCTTAGTGCCAGACTGATTAAAATAATGGATATTATTAAGTAATTATGTAATTTTCTCCTTTTTATTTTCTAAAGTTTCATTTAATTCTACTCTTGAAAAGCAGTTTATTCATCTGAGAGCAACATATTTTTCGCACTTTTGCGCTGATCAAATAACAACCCCCCTATGATAAAAATTCAGCAGTGTTGTCTTTTTTCATAAAGTGCATTAAGGTTAACAAGCATGAACTTTCTGGAAAATTGCCTCATGAGAATAATATGTTTGAAAGTATTTTGGAATTTTCTTACAAAATATGCGGCAAACTATTTCTGTGCAAAATGGCTATTCTAGATAAAAACGTTTAAATAATAAGAGAGTTTTTTTTTGGGTGTCAAATGTAGGAGAAAGAAAAGAAAGATATAAACCTACTAACATGAATCAGTTTTTCACTGACCTTTTCGCCTTCTTTTCTGTTGAGAAGTATATGTTCTTATTTACCTAGTTTATACAATGGATAATACAACCACGTGATTATGATAAATAGTCCATATATCGTGCAGTTGTACCTATTTTCTGCTCCTAACAGGAACGGGCGCACTATTTTAAGTACACACACACACACACACACACACACACACACACACACACACACACACACACACACACACACACACACGAGTCTGACGTTTTATCAATTAAGTACGACGAAATTTCTGACAAGAAATAGCCTTATCGGTATTATAAATTTGTTCGGTAGTAAAAATATGTTCATTTATAATACCGATAAGGTGATTTTATGTTGTCAGAAATTTTGTCGTACTTTATTGATAAAACGTCGGACTCCTGTGGTACATATGCATACATTCGGAGTTCACACTTTTAGGTATCAAGGTACCAATTGTTATTCCATAGACCTGAATGCTAATTATTTTGTGACATAAATATGCTTTCTATCCTACCTCGTCACGCATGGCACACAATGTCATTGAGAACAATGTTAGATTGTCAATTTGTCCACAGAAGTCTGCAGTTTTATCAATAATAAAAATTCCGTTAAGGTGATTTCATGTTGTCAGAAAGTTCGTCGTGCTTTATTGATAAAACTGCAGTCTCCTGTGGTTTGACAAGGACATAACCTGGTACTCCAGTGTATTAAAGAGAGACAACTCTGCTGGAACTAGAAAAGGACAAGACCAGACACATTTTCAGTCATGTGTACCACATTTAAAAAAAAATCATTAAATATACAAAATATGATCTAGATATGAACTAACATAATCTCACATGTTGCCAAGAGGCTCAACCTTCTTTTTTTTTAAAACCCTAACAAAAAGTACAATTCTTATTTAGTACACCAATCACAGCTAGTTTTGTTTAGTTTTGAATACAATGTTCCCAACACCTTAAGCTCAAGCCCACCGAGGATTGTACTGTTGGTACCATTATAATATAGCTAACCTTAATTCTTTTCAATAATCTGCAATATAGATTTGGACTGTACAAGTAACAAGCATACTTAGTCTCGCTTGTCAAACAATTTTATGAGAAACCAAGCCGTGTCTTATATTAAATGTGTATGTAATGCTCTTAGAACTTTTTCAGCTGCTGTTTTCATATTTGTGCTTTGCTACCAAACTACATTTAGGGAATAAAATGACTGGTTTTAACTAGTACTTGTATTTTATTCACATCTGCACTTATTGAACTTCACATGGGTGATATGGAATAAATCACATTATATCATCTGATGTAATAATTAGGTCAAAGGTCAATGTACTAAACAGTATGTACCTCTTCTACTTCAAAATTTACAATTTCACCTAAAATAAAGGACTTTATATTTGTTTGGTAGATGCAGAACTCAACATCAGAAACAGTATCACATGACCAAATCTTATTATAAAGTGTAAGCTTTACACTGTCTGCAGATACTTGAGGTCACTAACCACCAGTCCTCACACAAAGGTCAACCTCTAAAGCAAAGGTAAACCTACCCATCCTATTTGTAACACAAATATAAAGCTTCCCTCCTTTGTGTAGTGAATAAAATTGATGCAATAAGCCAGTCTGTCAACAAATATAGTAGATAATAGCTTCTAGGTGGCTATGTTGGATTTGGGGTGAAATCTGTGGAATAAAATACAGAAAAATATTAAAGATAAACAATAAGTATATTGAGGCTAATGGAGTTAAAATCAGGATGAAGACATGTATCTAAAAGGTAGATGTAGTTTATAACAAGGGAATTAAAAAGGACAAAAGTAGCAATGAGAAAAAAGAGAAGAGAAAGTTTGATGACCTTACCTTGGAGAATTATGTGATAGCAGTGCTTATAGGTGCAATGACAGTCTGAAGGTATCTATGCGGTAACATCCCTTACAGGCACAAAAATTTCAGGTGAAGTGTTATTAATTCCCATCTAATATAAAAGGTTGAATAATTTAATTAATATAGATGTATATAGTTTATATTTCTTCTACTTAATAAATTAACAATAATGTGCTTAAGTTAGACAGAAAAATACCTGAACAAAACATACTTTATCAGTTTTAAAACTTGTAAACTTTACTGTGAGAAATTATTAAATTGCTTCAAGTTATATTTGCATCAAAACTGAGGTCTGATATAATACTTTACAAATCTTTTTTTTTTCATAACCAATCATTGAAAATATGAGTTTTTATTTCTTGAAATGTTATGTCTGGTGTAAGGGAGAGTGATATACATACAGTGTGGTATTTTTATTTTGTCCAATATATTATCCATGTAATATAGATGAGTTCATGAACACATGTATTAACTTCAATGCAATTAAATTACACAAAAAAATCCCATTACTGATAAAGCAATAACCTGAAATTCAGGCTTCTATATGTAATGGAGACCTTAAGAGTTAAGTAATTTTCTTTTCCAAGATGAGGTGGATGTTTTATTTCACACAGTTCTCTACAGTATAGTCATGTGGAGAGCAGACTTCCATAAACATGCAGATATGATTCCGTGCCAATTTCAATTCTTGTGATGGGATGCAAAGTTTTAAGAATAGTGTGGACTTGAATGGAAGGAATGGGCAATATGTGACTAATATGGTTAGCACTTAAGACTGTTAAACCTAACATGGAAATTCCACAATAACAGCTGGACAGAAATAAATAGAATTAGTTGTAAGTCAGGAGTAGTTATAATTGGGCTTATTCAAGTGTCAATGTAAATGGGAAATGCTGATTTTAAAAAAAAAAACTGTGAGAAGGAATACAATTTCTTTAATAAGTTACCTAAAGTTACTCATACCAAAATATGCTATATGATACAAGTGATCTATCTGCTAGTGAATATAAAGTGCTTTCTATACTGGTTTATGGCATGCATTACAAAATCCATATACATGTAGTTGTCTTTTTTATAAATGATTTATCATCTTTTGCAGGTAAAATGGTCAATATTTGGCCAAAATCAACTATATTATATTTACATAACTTATTTTGTTGCATGTATCCCAATCTTAGAGCAAACTACACAGACATAAAGCTATCAGGCAATACAAGTCTGTTTATTATAGCAACAGTTATCAAAAGCCCCCATCCGATGCCAACTTGTTCTATTTTCTGAAAATTTCAAACATTGTATGATTAAAAGACTGTCAGTCAAAATTTGAGCAAAAATGTTCAGCATCCATTTGTTTTTCTCAAAATATATAGTACAGTTCATAAATGCCGTCCACATGTATCTGTTTCTACGGATACACTGTGAGGCAGTTCTTTCCTACAGTATAGGTATCACAATACCATTTATTTTTCCATAGACCTCAATGCTAATGTTTTGTGAAATAAATATACTACCTTAGCATGCATGTCACACACAGTTATAAAGCACAATGTTAGGTTGTCGATTTGACAAAGGGAACCAAGTACTCCAGTACCTTTAAGAGAGATAACTCTGCTGGAACTAGACAATGGTAAGAATTATTTAGCCACAGTCCTGTGTACCACATTAAAAAAAAATCATACAAAATACAATATATGATCTAGATATGAATTAACATAATCTCACATGTTGCCAAAAGGCTCAACTTTTTTAAGCCTAAAAGAAAAGTACAATTTTTACATAATGCAGCAACCAAAGCTAGTTGTTTTTTGTTTATCTCTGAATACAATGTTCCCAACACCTTAAGCTCCAGGCTTCTTTTGCGAGGTTGGGTGGGGGTGGGGATGTCAGTCAGTCACCGCCAATAGAGTTAGTGAAGTAGGCAGTCTGAAAACTAAAGCTAATATATAAAAAGCATTTTGAACAGAATCTTGTGACTTATTTTCAGCTTCATTTGCATGATTAAATTTGAAGGAATATATATATATATATATATATATATATATATATATATATATATATATATATATATATATATATATTGTGATGTGTCGAATGTTGAAAACTCTTAGAAGCTTTGGTTAAAGGAATTGTATCAAAGTCAACTTAATTAAAGTAGAAAGGGCTAGAGATAGTTAGATGATTATTTTCTTATTTTCATTTCATCTCTGAACGTCAAAAGGGAACTCGTTCTAGCCGACGTAACATGACCGAGTCAGATGCTATGGTACAAGAGAATGACATAAGACTTTTTCCCAAAATCGACCTGGGAAGGGCGGCAGCTGGCTATAGATGATTGTTCAAAGTAATGATTAATCACGGCATGATTAGTTGTTTAGTTGTCTGGTCAATCCAAAAATTCTACGGAACAGGTTTAGGAAACAGTCTATTCCGATTGGTTAATATGGATTTATGGGCGTTACTCTATAAGAAATTAAAGGTTTTACTTTAGGAAAATTCAGCAGTCTTTAATCTTTCGCGAGGAAAGTTAAACGATTCCGGGATCGTGTAAGACGTTATCGTGATTTTTGTCGAAAGAGTTTTGTCTCAGCGAGTAGGCAAACTCTTCATTTGAATTCGTAAGAAATACGTTTTGTTATAGAGTAAGGTGCCAGATAGTTGTCTCAGTTAGGAGACGGACTATACGTGAGATTCGTGGAAACGAATAAAGAAACGGCAAAAGAAAACAGCTTTCCTGGATTCACATGAGAAATCCCTGAACAAACACAGGACCAGAACAAGTTCTACGCAGAAATCTAAGTCCAGAGACGATTGTTAAGTCAGAGTTCGACGGACAAGAGTCCAAGACGAAACAGCTAGACAAAGATCGGTAGAGCAGGGACGAACGGAAGTCTTGATGTCTGCATAAAATAGGTGATGAAGTCTCTCATCGTTGCACTCAAAGGTCACATCTCATTGGCAATGAAGATAGTAATTTAACGTTGAAAGTAATTTTACATTTGAAGAAATTTGTATTGTCGTTTTATTTGAGTATATGTTAGTACCATTTTCCTTCTTTTTTAACCAAGTCATTGATTTCTTTTCATTTTAAATTCTGTTGATAAACTGATTAAATTTTATATTTGTTCATTGAAAGGGGGCTCGTTTTGTAATTTCTTCAATATACTTGTTCAGTGATCTGCATTCTTCTTTCTATCTATCCACACTGGGTAAACTACATCGCGGAGGTCATTCCCTAGCAACGAACCGTAGTGAAAGAGGTTGGTGAGTTTTGCACGCCGCCAATTTGTCACATAAGTGGGAGCCCCGTCCGTGATATTTGAACAGTGGAAAAAAGCAGATCTGAACATATATTAAAAGAAATATAACACCGTATCAGTGATAGATTCGTATATATTTTAAAATAAGAAACCACGAGTGTGAATTGAGTCAACACCTATTCTTATATGTTTGAAATTATGCATGATTTGTGAATTTCTTAAATGTTGCATGACATTGTAAGAAATTAAGATTCCGTACCTGAAATTGCTGAAGCGTGGTTGGTTGTCCGTATCTAAGTAACCCAGAAATATTTTGCCTTAGTACTCTTGCGAGAAGAGATCATTAAGGAAGTATCCCCAGAAGTAATTTGCACATGTGTTGCAGACGATACGAATTTAGGGAGAATTTATAGTTTGGTACTGCCCGAAAGCCGTTTAAATTACTTGTGTGATTTTTAAGTAAGTCTGTAGGAAAGACTTTACTGAGTTAGAATATTCGTTGATATTCATAAGGAAGTTGTTTTCTTGAAGGCAGGAAACAGGTTAGTGATAGTTAATCTAGGTAAGTGAGTTAGCGACAAGACAGGTATACAAGAATGGCAACTTTACGGCAACTTGCGCGAGAATTCAAAGCTCTTGGATCCGAAGATCTAGGTTATGAAGGGACCCAATTAGCTGAGTTTGTAGAGCGTAGTCGCAAAGAGTACAGAGAACAGCAAGAAGCCGAAAGAGAGACTATATGTGCTAAAACTATAAATACAACCAGCTTGTATAGACTAGGGAATTATACAACGTTTTCAGTTTCCGCAACTAGTCTATGGTTGTATTTATAGTTTTAGCACATGTGAAGACAGCCATGTAAAGGTTTACAAACACAACGTTTTTGTGTTTATTTGTTTGTCGTATATATGTTTTGTATTTGCCTTTGAAAAAGACTCATTAAGAGTCGAAAGCGCTTAGGCTAGTTAGTTACTAATTTCGTACTGTTCGTCGTCAGTTTATTGCACATATATATATATATATATATATATATATATATATATATATATATATATATATATATATATATATATATATATATATATATGCAGTATGATGACGTGACCCCACTCGACATGTGCTGCGTGCGCCTATGCTGTGCGTGATATAAATATACATCCCTTCATACAATATATTCAATTCAAATATTACCGTGATAGAGAAATGATAAAAACGAACTTTTGTGATATTCCACCCCATGTTTAATAGCTTTCGTGTGATTTACCAAACTACACACTAGAATTCACTCGACTTTGGTAGACTCTTTTGCATGTTGGTACCAGATTCGTTCTTTGTGGATGTGTCAAAAAATTGCTTCAGCCTAAACTTGTATGTTCTGGTGTGTTTGCAACCTTCGTTATGATTAAAAGTAAACAGAATAATGTTTAAAACGGAATCAGTAATCAAAAGATTTTATTTATGATACAGACCCAACTATATTTCCTGACATCCAGGAACATAAAGCGCGTCAATTCATTCGAATCAAAAGAAAAACATGTTTTGTGATAAACTTCACTGAACTGAGTTGCTGACCAGACTGGAATAAATCCAGTCTGCTCTTTATACATTAAATCATTTTCATGCCTAAAATTTTATAATTATCTGAATTGTTTTCTCCAACAACCTCATTGATTTTTTTTATAATATACGATAACATATTTTCACTTTTCTAAAAAATTTATAACTTGTGCAATACTGATTAATTAGGTGATAGCAACTGTCCTTTTAGACCTTTAATACCTTCCAAGTGTATAATCTTGATACAGAAATCGCAAAGTTTGTGTGTGTGTGTGTGTGTGTGTGTGTGTGTGTGTGACTTTGGATTGTTAACGTACCTTTAACAATTTTCAAGTCATATCCCTAAGATTTCTGTAGTAATGTTGATTATAGCGATGTCTAGCTCTGGGGTATCAAAAGCAGCGAAAAATATCATTTAAGTATCTGAAATGTACACTAATGTATGCGGACAAACGTATCCGCACAGAATTCTACATTCTAGAGAATATGCGAGATCAGACCCAAACCGTCAGTCAGTATAAGTAAGGTTTGGGTCTATTTATCAACCTACATCAGCGACTGTACACGTTCAGAGTTACATGAGCCATATATTTAGCGATTGCATATATTAAACGTAATTGGTGTCGTATTTTCAGTTATTGTACAGATTGAGAGTGAAAGCTCTCATATCATCAGTGATGAGGTGGCATTGGCCGCGTAGCACATCTGACAGGGGAATATGCTAACGGAATAGATCGCCTGCTTTGTTCCCAATCCGACACCTAGATCTCACGTGTATCTAGCAGATGTATGCATGCAACAGACACAATAGGCTACAAAACTTCGATTGGTGGGTTAAACCAGGTGAGACAGCCGATTAGTCTTCAACCTTCGGTAATTTAGGGATTTTCCTACTATAGTATGCGAGAACAGTTCTAGAGGACTGGGTGGATGAAACCACTAGGAATAATAGGAATATCCTTCGGCCGGAAAGGCGGGAAAGCAATACATTTTCAGAGAGCGCAGGGTATGAAAAGGCACATAGAACATCATAACTATCAACTGCAGTTAAGGAGGTCTCAGCCGCGACGTTTCATAGTATCTCTGTACCCATGCTTCTAAGGACAAGAAAGTGAGACTGCCCACGTACGACGACTTTTCCACTATAAAATCTTTTCACGTACAGGTTTTCTGTGCAATTGTTCTCTCATACCTCAATCGCTGCGGTGAAGGGGGGGGGGAGAGGGGGATGACGAAGCAAGAGTTGAGATGACCATTATCAGTCGTAGTCACAATCCTGCATTTGCAGGCGACCCTTGAACCAGTAGTTGCTCGACTTCGTACACAGGGCAGCGGAGGCGTTCGGTAGCATTCATAGAGACTGGACAGCCTCTTCAAAATAACATTGTCTACGCTCAGATGATGGAGTGGCTAGAACACTGCCTGCCCTAGAGCAACTGTCCCGCTTATTACATATAGCAGATCGTCCCAAAGGCGGTATAAATAACTACAAATAAAATACAAAAATGGCTCATTTTCGGATCCTGGATCGTTCGAACTCTTTCGAACAGGGATGCCACCACAGTACCCAAGAGGAGGACATCCCTTATCTCAAAGGTACTGGTTTTCTATGGAAATGAAATTGCTCTAATAAATAAAACAAGACTGGAAGATAAGGGCGTGCTGAAGGAAGCTAGGGAGAGATACACTGTTTTAAACAGAAAAACCGGAATCGAGAAAAGGCAGGATGGAGTGACGCAAGCTATGAAAGGACATCCCCACACTCTCAGTTTGGATCAGCGTGCGTCTCATGAATCTGTGCTTCCATCTTCCGTCTGAAAAAGTCACATCATGTGATAATCACTACTGCCTATGCTACTACCTTCTCTAGCCAGGAAGAAGTAAAGAAACAGTTCTATGAGGACTAGATTATTAAGCCTACACTCAGCAATTGCAAACTGATTATCCTGGGCTACTTCAACGCATGAGCAGGGAAAGCTAACAGTGACTGGAAGGAATTTCTTAGCCAACAAGTTATGGGGAAGCTGAACATCAATGTTGTTCTCTTCCTGAGCAAAAGTGCTGAGCACATGCCGTGCATCAACAACTGTTTACTTTGGCAAGCCGGCAAGTATAAAACAATTTGAAAGCATCCCAAAAATTTGGACATGTATTCCATCTTTATCGACCTCACCGAAAACTATCGAGGTATTGCTTTTGAGACCCAATTGATTCGTCATGCCATGTCTTCAGAATGGGTGGCACCTGCTTGAATAAACATACCTTTTTTGAGAAAATGGCATATAGCCGAATTAATCAATGCCAACCACGCAAACGCTATAAAGACACCCTTAAAAACAGCCTAAAGTGGCGCGGCCTCGAACCATTGGAGATATAAAGAAAAGCACAGGACCAAAACCCATGGCTTGTCTTCACGCGTAAATCGTCAAATGAGCTTGAAAATGAACGCTGTAGCCAGATGGAGGCAGACAGGGAGCGTCTCTATAAGTCATCGTCGTCCCTATGAACACAACGGACTTCCCATGCTCCATTTGTTATCAACTATGCAGGTGAAGACTTGGACTGCCTTGTGACCTCCGTGCCAACGGATTTTTGTACTAAATCTGGTCTCTATAGAAAAGCATACACATTAAGAGTGATAGGTGTCGTACCTTGTAGTGATTGTACACATTAAGAGTGATAGGTGTTATACCTTGTAGGGATTGTACACATTAAAAGAGATAGGTGTCGTACCTTGTTGGGATTGTACACATTAAGAATGATAGGTGCCGTACCTTTTAGTGACTGTACACATTACGAGTTATATGAGTTAGTAGACAGCAGATGACACGAAATGCAATGGCAACGGCTATTTATCATCACTAAATGAAATACGCATTTATTTAATTTGACGGGCAAATTATGTTTCTTAAATATTCTTCCATTTTGGGGGTTAATTTCTTTATGTATACTATTGTTTATTATTATTGTAGCGTCTTTCGCATATGTTTTTAGTGATATTTGTAGCGAATTATTGGAATTATAAGTGAATTACTTAAATATGAACATTTATGGTGTAATGTCGCATATGTAATATATGAATGAACTGCCGTTGATTCTCTTGAATTTAGCCATACATACGAGCATTATCCTGTCAAAACTAACTACAGTGTTCCCTAGCCGTGACAAATTTTACACTATACAGATCCGCATCGCCTTTCCCTATTAGTTATAATAACAAAATAAAATTGGCAACTTTATTAATAGAATACTGTGGAACATGGTTGTCAGCGGGAATGAACAATCCGGTTGCCATCTTAAACTGGAGTTCTTGTGGGTCTAACGGAATTCCCCATCTTCAATAAATTTACATGATTATCATTAATGCGACACTTGCGGTAAATGAGATATTGACATTATAACTCCACAGCGATATATTAAATTTATACACAAGAAAATAAGTGGACTATGAATTCAATGAAGAAAGCTAATGTGAGAAACATGCGTCATTTTTTACTGACCACAGAAGTATAAGGGTATTATGTTCAAGAATGGCAGTGAAATGGGAATTGAACCCCTTAAGAACAAATCTAAACCCTCCTTCCATCTCTCTCGAATTTATAACTTCCACCTTCTATTTTAAGAAAACTACCATCCATACCACCCTTATGCTTCCTTAAACGCTAGAAGTGAAGTGCAATGAAAAAAAAAAGGGTAACGCTATTCACAGATATAAGGACAGGAATACATACTAAACACATATACTTAAGTACTATCGTACATGAAGTGCAAAAAGAGACAAGGGTATGCATGCTATCACGTGTAAATATCGATGACGAGTAGAAATATTCAAACACACACACACACACACACACACACACACACATAAAAAAGTGAAAAGTGGGTTAATTTTAGTTAAGAAAGACAATGACATACACACACAGAAACGTACATTTTTGGAGATAGTTGAACTGTATCGCAGTTTCTAAGAGAAATAGCGTCAGGGAATCAACCAACTTCCCCCCTTCCCGACTTCCCTTACAATCCGAGCCATGGAAAATGTTGATTTTTAACTTCCAAAACCCAATCCGAGCGTGGTATGTAAGCTTTGTTGACGCAACAAAAACAATACAATTAATTAGCTAAAGGAGATGACCGCGCCCAACCGCATGATGCTTCATATATTATTACACGGGTAACTGTTTTATTAATTGTTAATTTGTTTGTTGCTAATTTGTAATCAAGTACCCCACCCCCTAGTAAACCCAGGGTGTCAAATGAAAACCCTATTGGATTTGGACTCATAAAAGAAAATATATGGTACATAGTATCTTAAGTTTCATGTACCAAAATATGTCAAAACCTTCAATGCCATGTATTTTGAGGATTCTGTCTTTTCTACTTGTAACTAATTATAATATCTCTCATACCTGATTTCAGCTGTAGTATATTTTACATGACTCCACAATATGTTACATCTGGTCAAATTTGTTATCATTTGCTATTTTACCAGGATGACGAAATCAAAGGTCGTGTGAAATAATGGGTTTTGTAGATCTAAGCATGTATAAAATTTGTAAGGTTCTTCTTTTGTCAATATTTTGTTCACCTATTAAAATACCCACCTCAAAACAAATTAGAATATTTTTTTTATCAATTTGTAGTTTTCAGTTTTATCATGCATTTCATGCGTAAAAAATGAGGAAAGTGGTCACGACTTAATGCACATGATATATGTATCAGCTTAACGGTCCTTGTCAACGTCATGTGAAAAGGTATGAGGTCAGCTATTTTTGATATATTAACAGCTCTCAATAATTCCTGCAGTAGCCATATTTAGAAGGCTAGAAGAAATTATAATAATAATAATAATAATACTAATAATAATAATAATAATAATAATAATAATAATAATAATAATAATAATAATAATGTGGATTTAGTACAGTGCCTACTATTTTAAGCTCTAAAGTATTAGATATTAAATAAAAATATATACAACAACAAGCAGCTTACAAAGAAACACCATATATTTGCAAAACAAAAACATGCTGATAATAATTAAGGAAGTAAATATTATTGTCTTCAAGTCCGTTCTTGTACTCAAAATAGGTGAGTTTCAAGAGCACTCTTGAATGAGATCACAGCGTCCTTGTGTCTAAGATCTATGGGCAATTCATTCCACACTAAGCTGGGCCCTGATGCGCAAAATAACATTGTCCATATCACTTAACTTTAGCGGAAGGGTCAATGAGAACACTAGGGTCGGAAGGGTCACAAGTGGGTAATTGGACTAAAGCGCAAACCATGACGGATCATTGTAATCTCACATCTGCTTAGCTTTGAGTCTCCGGCTCGGCCAATGTGGATAGGTGAGAAAGGTTGCCGGTAGCTTTTCATGGGTCGGTGGTTCTTTCAGGAGTTTTCCTGCGTTCATCCGCCAACATTTATTCTGACCGCCAGGTATAGATTATCTTAAGCTGGAAAGTGGTGTTAAACCCTATAACAACAACAAGTGTCGGAAAAGGAGTGTAAGTTTCTAGATGTGGAGTAAACATGAGTAAGATCAGATAGGTATATTGGTCTGGAGCTAGTTAATTAAACAGCCTAGTGACTTTGTTTTTGATTCTTGATTGAATGGATAGCCAGTGAAGGCTACAGAGCACGGGGGAGGTGTACTAATTTTTTTGTATTCTAAGGATGAACCGAGCAGCCATGTTTTGAACTTTTCCAAGTTTCCGAAGTAGATGCTGATATGAACCATAATGAAATTAATTACAATAGTCCATTCTGGAAAGCACTAAGGAAAACAAATGTGATTTAGTGGAGTCAGCTGAAAGAAAACTGTAAATAGAGCCTTGTATATGTTTATTATATATTGGTGTAATGAGGGCATACTGTCAATAGCTACATCTAGTTTTCATACTGACTGTGTTAATCTAAGTTTTGTATTGCTAATGCTTATTGTTGGAGGTAAAGGATGTAAATGAGAATGTTTTTGTGTGCTGATCAGGATGGTTTCAGTTTCATCATCATTCATATGCAGCTTGTTGTATCTCATCCACGACTTCACATCGAAAATGCACCTCTATGCCTTAGATAGTAGCCTCGACTTCATTTGGGAAGGTAGATGGCCATAAACACAATTAATTTTATTATATATTCTCTACATTTGTTTCTCAGTACTGAACTTTCCACTGTGTGACAATCAATACAAAGCATATGCTAATTTAAAATACCTTCAAATATGATTTTACGGTATAGTTCTTGTCAGGGGTTGACCTGCATTTTTTGAGAGGCTGAATTGTAAACAAAACAACATGCAACGGAACACAGATTTCACTTCCGAATAATCACCATGGCCTTATTACTTACTGTGCCCTGTCGCCGAAATGCACACAGAAAACCACAACATAAGCTCACATTCTAAAGAATAAACAATTGCCTTTAAATCCAAACGGAGAGAGGAAAAATGATCTAAAAATAGAATGGAACTACATTCGTGGGTACTGAACCGAAATTATTAATTGTGGCCTGATTCATGACGGTCAATATTTTAGTCAAACTTTTATATTTGTATGCCACTACTACTAAACTAGAATTTTTAATTGTGGCCTGATTCCGTCTGCGTGGTTCATGCTTAACGGAAGTTAGACGGACATGCTTGAGACCCATTTTCAGTTCCTGGATAAGTCTATTTCAGCCAAGGGTTATATGCGCGACTAAAGATGTATATACATATGTCGTCTGCTTCCGATATTTACAATGTCGATCAAGCAAGGAAAAGAATGACAACAAAATATTTGCCTTTAACGTGGTTTCAACAGCGGTTTCATTAATATGTTCAGTTTGCAAAGGAATATAATTCCAAACTCAACGTTATGATAATTTACGGAATTATCCGGCAGTTAACGAATAGGATGAATTACGTCAATATGTTGTCAGATGGAATTATTAGTTGTGTCTTGATTCCAAATTTGTATATATAACAGTTATTAATTTACAAATGGTGAGACACCAAAAGTAGATTCACGATACTTGAGAGAAGATGAGTGTATAGAATGAAGATTACAGGACCGAGAGAGTCTTGTGGAATACCAAAACAGATCAATCGGGCTGAAATGTTTTCCCTATATGGATACAAACTGTGTCCTGCTGACTAATTAGGACTTAAACCATAGTAAGGCTACATTACCAAACACATGCTGGAGATGGTGAAGTAATATATCATAGTCTATTATGCTGCAGACAAGTCAAGGAGGATGACGACTCACAGTAATCTTTCCACTCTCTCACATGAAGATACATAATTTAATCTTCTCAATTATGTTTCCAAATTTAAATGTAAATTGTCAAAGGCTTGCTAGTTTGCAAGAACTAATCTGCACTCTACTGACTCGAAAGTTAAGGTATAACAAAGATACAAAAAGGTCTCTTGTCCGTACCTCGAAATCATCTTCAGGCTTAGTACTATGGTCCTTACACATTTGAAAGGAAAGTATGTGGCTTAAATTATATCATCAATACTCCTGAGAGGCGAAAGCAACAACACGTTTGTCACATAATATGATAAAAGGTGTAAGTTTATAGATATACCCAGACTAATCATGCAGTCAATATAATTGTACGTGCCCTACACATTGAAGATTTAAGCTATGACATGCAATTAGACTGTAGCAACTTTGTTGTAACCAATCGTTGGAAAAAAATACTGAATAATTTGGACCAGAAACTTTCACAACTGCAACTACTAGAAAGAATGAAATAACTAAAACAGCTATTCACGAACAAATAAAATATACCCTGACGCTGTAATTGTGCAACCCATACCTGTTGAAACAGCATCCGTACAAGAGAAACTCTCTCAAACAGGAATGTTGGTAAAGCTAATTTCAATATTTGCTGGATAATGATTTCATAAAAATTAGGACCAGTGGACCTGACGTTTATACAGAACATTTTATTCGTTTGGACTTTGATAGAACTTTTTCTTTGTTTATTTTAGATTCAATTTATAATACTGCACGTTCTTCTTAAATTTTCATTGATAATTAGAATGTTAGGTAAGTCTTACCAAATTGTTAGTTTTACTTCTTTCTGTTCGTTTATATCAATTAAGTTGTAATAAGAGAATGTCTATGTATATAGCTACTGATGTAGCCAATGTTCATCATTAACATCTTTATCACTGAGGTTCTGTCTGGAAGTTTTATGCTTGGGTTTTGCTGTGTTTAGAAAGTACCCAAACGAATTGTATCTTTAGACGAGCGTATTTAGTCCAAACCAAGGAGTAAAGCTTCCAATTAATGAAATGTTTACTTAAATCTGTATAAGTGGCAAGCATGTTTTTGTTGTGTTTCTTTTAAATAAGGACAAATCATATTGTAATGTGTATTCAATTTACATTGTTTGGTAGTTACATTTTTAAAATGTTTAATTTATTATATGCTATGAATTATCGCACGTTGGAACGAACCTTGTCCAAAATCAAGTTACTTTCTACCTGACTAGAATCATTGAATTTAGTTTGGTGAACAACTTGCATATCTCAATCTGGGTCCAGAATATTGGAAACTCTCCATGAACTGCCTAGTCTACCTGTTGTTTACTACATTTTATGATATAATTCTGCTTACAGACTTGCAAATAATAACTAAGATTTTACCTTGTACACTTTTTGAACTGTCAATGAAATTCAAATAAGGATATATTCTTGGATTGCATTAGTAGGATTCAGCAAACGACTGTTGACAAATCACTAGGATATTGGCCATCCCAGACCCATTAACACTTCCAGCCTTGCATTTATTTTTTTAAATAATTAGGACATGGATTAGAAATATCTAGGATTATTAGGAACTTAATTCGCGGGACCATCAGTTCGCTTTTTCCATATTTTTCACAATGTACTCTAGGGAAATAAAATATTTGTTAAAATTTACAAAATTTGTTGGTTTTCACTCTTTTTTTAATTTAGTTTAAGACTATAATCGTATTTGAAAATTAGGAGCTCGTTTCTGGAATAAGAATTTCTCTGAACTATTTAAGAAAATTTATTAAAGTTTATATTCACCTTTGAAAACTCTTTACTGAAACCAACAAGCTTTAACATTGTCAACTAAAGTGGAGAACCGATTAGAATCCTTTAAACAATGAACTGCTTCTGCTTGCCTGAAAAAATATGATCTTTCTGATGATAAGGCTTTTTTAAAGAAGCAAGAAATAAATAATATTTTGGTCCATTATTTGGTAAAAAGAAAATATTCGAAATAAATGATTTGGCTTTGATTAGCAAACCCCAATCTGAACTTGACCTGGCAGTTATGGAATTTAATTTAAAATACAAAATACAAGAATGAAAGCGATTTTAGAAAGCTCGAGCTTCAGAAAGAGAAAGAAGAGAAGCAAATGTACTTAGAAAAAGAGGATAGAGAGATATGGTTTATGTCTAGTTTCCCTTTTATCAATAGCAAAATTGCTATTCAGTAATATTGTACTTATTTGTTTTATTTTTTGGCATGAAATGTATTTTATATTCAAACAAAATAATTCACTCATGAAGAGAAACAAATTAAGTAATCAATTAAGTATCAATATTTTGTACTGAGTGAGGAGAATCTAATTCATAAAACATAAGAGGTGCACGGTGTTTCTTGACAAGAAACAAGAAATGCAATAAAGAAGAAAACTTAAAATTGTAAAAACATTTATTGAAATATTATTCTTGTTGTCTACATTAATTCCCTTTTAAATGCAAAAGCAAGTAATTAGAAAAGAAAACTTTGAATGTGAATGTGAATAAAAAAGATACCAACAAGTTGAGAAGCATGGTAGTACCATGATTCATTCCTGAACCTCAAACAGCTATTAGAGCATATACCAGAGAGAAATTAACTTTGAAGTAGTGACCTGTGACCTAATCTTTGAAGAAATACTCCAAATATTGAATGCAACACAGTTTTTAGCGACATTATAACTGTTTGACAAATTATATATATATATATATATATATATATATATATATATATATATATATATATATATATATATATATATATATATATATATATATATATATACCATTTTGTGTTAATTGACTGCATTTTCTACGTTTTGATTGGATGGAAACGGCGGTCAGGCAATACTGATCTGGATTTTTTTATATGCATCGATCAATTCTGCGGACTATTTCTGGTTTTCTGTTTCCAGAAAAAAAAGAAGGAAAAAAAGAAACTTACCATTTACATCTATGGCGTGTGCATTGATATCATAGACACATTATACAAGACTACCACTTTATTCTTGTAAAGGTGGGTGGCCACAGATTATAAAAATGTAATTAAAGCAAGAAACAATAAATAGAATATGTTCGACGTCAGGCAACCGCAACAATGAACTTTATATAGCCGGGCTATCTTCGAAAGGGAGACTTCGTTTTCATCACAAGCTTTGTATCCGACACCATTTTGAGTTTCGAATTAGCTAACCATTAATTGTATCAAATGCAAATCGTTATTGTTTCAAAATGGGTACTCTATCAGAGCTTTCAATAGGTGAAGTCTATTTATAACTAGTTTCAGATCGAACCTTCAATTCAGACGATTTTGTCTTCCTCAGCAGAATGTTTTGTGTGTCTTTGCTGTTGATCATTTCTTGCAGGAATCCTATGTAGAGAATTGCAAGCCGAAGCGTTTCTAATCTTGACAATTTTCTCTCGTATGCAAACGTTGGCACTGCCTTTCTCAATGCGTCAAAAGCGTCATTTAGACTGATCATACGACGACGTTCCCTTACATTAGCAGCACGACGCTGAGCCAGTGTCGTATATCGACGACGTCGTCTTGCAGAAAGAAAAGAATACTCCTTGTAGAGACGTCGATGATCTAGATAACAACTACATTGGTCATAAAAGTTGACTGGGTAACAGGTCTTGATGCAATTTAACTGATTATTTATAATTAAACTCGAGTAATTTGGTTCACGTTCACGCGTGGTATTCAAATTATGCATGAGTACCTGTACTGATTCTAGCGTTCCTTTTGATGACGAATCAAACATTTTTGCTTTACTATAAAATTGCACGAAATAGTATGCTCACGTTTCTTACGGATATGATTGTATAAAATCACATGCAATAAATCTTCAATTAAAACGAAACACAACGTTCCTTCCGTTGAGATACAACAGTTAAGATCAGAAAAAACATGAATCAATCAACACTTGCAATTTGTCAGTTTAATGAGAACGATTCCATGTATTTCTTTTTCTATGAAGGCAGTTATAGATGATTTCCTCAAATTACTGTTTGTCTTGATTCCACGAAATAGACACTTCCTAAATAAACGTATTCCTTAATATTGTCCTTAATAACGTGGTAATATTATGCTTTGATAATGAGATAAAACTGAAAGATGAACACAATAGTTAACTTTCAGGTTATGCACATACACATGCAAATATATCACCTAAAAACTCATTTCATGAAGTCCAATGCTATTCGAAAGAGTTTCTCTTTGTGAAATGCAGTTTTTCTAAGAATAAATGCGTCTCTCAGGAATTTCCAAGAATCTTAAATGTTAGTGTCATAAGAGACAAAAAGAAGAAATAAGTTCTAAGTAGTTCTTCTTGTAATGGATTCTTTTTTTTGAATCTTAATCCATGTTAGATCAATTAAATTATATATAAATTGTACACAGGAACCCAGTTAAGTTCAGTCGTATCTTGTAATCTTTTTCACACTTATAGATATCATTACATATAAAACTCCGCCATTTGATATAAATATTTGGTCACATACGAGTGTTCATTTTACTCGTTATTAAGTAGGGTGTATGCGGTGTTTATTGCGCACATTCTAATGACTTCCTTTAGATACATATTAAGTCAGCTAGTTAATAACAAAACGCTCGGGAAATCGTCTTCAAATATTGAGCGAAGCCTCTGGAAATTCAAATATAAAGTGTTAATGAGAAAAGAGGCTGATGAAAGGGCTTAATATCTGATTGACATCTTGATGTATTTGTCAGGAAAGAACTTAATAAAGCTGCATCGTTATTAAAAATATTAAAAGAAAATCAATATCCTGACAACGAAAATCAACCCTCATTGAAAAAATTTGCATATGACCGAACATTTTCTCCAATAGAAGATCTGATATAATTGATCTCCAATTATTATTACATACAGCAAATCTAGTGAATAATTCGTTTAGTGCTGCTCGGATTTGTTGGGAAGGATATCATACAGACAATAACAAACAGCCCCCCTCCTCTCTCACACACACACACACAGAGACACACAAACACACACACACACACATATATATATATATATATATATATATATATATATATATATATATATATATATATATATATATATATATATATATATAGATAGATAGATAGATAGATAGATAGATAGATGCAATAAACTGACGACGAACAGTACGAAACTAGTAACTAATTAGCCTAAGCGCTTTCGACTCTTAATGAGTCTTTTTCAAAGGCAAATACAAAACATATATATATATATATATATATATATATATATATATATATATATATATATATATATATATATACGACAAACAAATAAACACAAAAACGTTGTGTTTGTAAACCTCTACATGGCTGTCTTCACATGTGCAAAATCTATAAAAACAACCAGCTTGTATAGACTAGTTGCGGAAACTGAAAACGTTGTATAATTCTCTAAAAGTCTACAAGCCAAAGCGACATCTATTTTTGCTTTTTGTACATATGTAACGCAGATTATATCCCGGATATTTGATTCTATACCGGTTATTCTTATAGTAAAAATTGAAGGATAATAAGAAGATTTAGAAAATGTTAAATTCTACTAGTGCATAGTTTTCATTTTCTAGTCTTCTTGGTTTAGACCGCTTGGTTTCAATGTTCTAAGTCGGCGTATCCAGTATGATTCCTTTTCCTTCCTGGTTTCGGAACTCCAGCTGTGGTTGTTAGCAATATTATATCACTAAAAGTGTGGCCAATGGAGGAGAAGTGTTCTGCGACCGGGCTTCTGTAGAGCTTTTTTGTCATCCAATCAGATCTATGAAGGTTTATCCTTTTGTGTAGCTTTTCAGTTTCTCCGACGTACTGAAGGCCACAGATCTTACATGTGATGAAATAAATCACATTCTCTGTTTTGCACGTTTTGTTTGGACCATGTATGTTTAGTTTTTCTTTAGTCACTGTGCTAGTGAATGTCTTGGTCTCTATCATATGTTGATAGGTTTTGCATCTTTTATCACTATTGCTAACAACCACAGCTGGAGTTCCGAAACCAGGAAGGAAAAGGAATCATACTGGATACGCCGCCTTAGAACATTGAAATCAAGCGGTCTAAACCATGACGACTAGAAAATGAAAACTATGCACTAGTAGAATTTAACATTTTCTAAATCTTCTTATTATCCTTCAATTTTTACTATAAGAATAACCGCTATAGAATCAAATATCCGGGATATAATCTGCGTTACATGTGTACAAAAAGTAAAAATAGATGTCGCTTTGGCTTGTAGACTTTTAGGGAATTATACAACGTTTTCAGTTTCCGCAACTAGTCTATACAAGCTGGTTGTATTTATAGTTTTAGCACATGTGAAGACAGCCATGTAGAGGTTTACAAACACAACGTTTTTGTGTTTATTTGTTTGTCGTATATATATGTTTTGTATTTGCCTTTGAAAAAGACTCATTAAGAGTCGAAAGCGCTTAAGCTAGTTAGTTACTATATTCGTACTGTTCGTCGTCAGTTTATTGCATCTATTTTAATTTATCCCTGACACACGTGATCCCTTGGTGGATCCAGTACGCTTGAAAGGGTTGTTATTCGCCATATGATTTGTATTCTTTCTATATATATATATATATATATATATATATATATATATATATATATATTGAAAACTTTCTTGCCAAATAAAGTCATCTTAGCATGATAGAAGAGCAGACGGATAGACTAACTGTTGACTGGATAGACTGCTACAGTAGGGTCCTGAGATTGTTTCTAATACACGCCATTTTCTTATTTTATTTGAAGAATGTTAATACCATTATTAAACAATTAGCACTAAAGTTTTGTTCCCATAAAATTAAAACTCGTACATAATCTGGTTAATTCAAATGTGGGCAATAGCATAAACGTTTCAGCAGATAATTCTTACGTAATGACGAAAAATAAAGTGTGTATCCCTTTCAAAGTACAGACAAAAGAGCAAGGTAGCCTCGTTGCGTATGGTAATAAAAAAACACCCCTGGTATAGTTGACTTTCCTTTGCTTCCTTATTACAGTCGATTCGATTGGTGTACGAACACAAACTCTACCTAGATACAAATTAAATCTTATTCTGTCAACTGCAATCACATTTATATTTACACTATTCTATATCCAAGTAGTGTGAGAAGGTGGTTTTGCTTATTTATCACCTTTGGGCCATTTCTCTCATACTTGACTTAACTCCCTCGACATCTTTATCCCATATGTCACACTTGTACGCTAATTCTCTCAGCGCGAGTTCAACCACCCTCAATCACGTGACACGAGTTATCCAGTCATGAAGGGGGCTGAGGGGAGGGACGTCTTTCAGTTCCCCCAAGGTTTCACCCATGCATGCATACTACTCTGCTTGTAATGAGAGAGACACAACTCTTTTCTCAAGGTTACATTCATATATTCGTGTTTATTTGTTTTTTTTTTTATTATATCAAAATATTTTACCTCAAGTGAGTGGAATTTTTCCATGTCCAAATGCAATGTTAACTTTCATATCTTCTTATATGATCCATCTTGTAATTATCTCTCCAAATAATCGCAATCAAGTCATGAATGAGATCTCTATCAACATCTTGATGCGCACGGGTATCACTTAGCTGGTACGCGATATCATGTCGGTAACTTGCGATTTAATATTCTTCTATCTCCGTTTCTGAGACTGATTGAAATTCTTTTTCTTCCTCGTACAGTAGATTCATGCAAACGTTTATGTCTTGCACTGATCCCCGAGTTGACGCATCTTTAGTCAATTTAAGTTTGCAATATAATACTTGAAAGGTTTACTAGAGGCGTGTTTAAAGACAGTAATTTCTCTTACAGCCAAGTAGACCATGCCTTTTTAAGTTTTGGGATGGTTTTCTGACCACCAAGGATCTATTGACGACCTCTTATATTAAAATTTTGTATTTGTTTTCATCATCGACTGATACATAGGTGGAGGTAGTCCGAGTTTCCTCTGACTCTTGACACCCCATTTTTGATATCTGTTTTTTATGTTGGGGTGTAGGGTCAGAGTCTATTCCTTATCAAAAACTTGGAATTTGCCGACACCATTTGGTGTCGGCATAGGGTACTCACCAACTATTAGGCCTACAAAACTTAAATGACCTTGCATTGACCCATAATTACATTAAATCGATAGGGAAATCATTTATCTTCTCAGAAATTACAAGCATAACACCAATATTGTCTTTAATCCGTTGTCAGACGAGACGTAACTACAGCGTTGATGAATTTTGACCTCGTTCGCACCATTTTAATTGATAGTCACATGACTAACTAAATCTCGCGGCCGATATGCATAAACGTCATAGGTCAAAGAGTCACGTGATAACAAGGTGCGTTGACATGTAGTTTCTGCGTGATCAGTCAGCCTCTTTCCAGGAAGATGCGACAGCAACATGTTTCGGGCTGCTGTTATTCCAATTAATATGTTGAATAATACGTGTTTTTTTCTTGTAATTGTATACATTGCGTGACTTTCATTCAATATTTTCGAGTTTATGTCTTCTTTCTGCAATACTAGAATGGAAGATTTTGTGCATAAACCTATATTGCAACATGGCAGGTAAAGACGAATACAAGGATGCTCTTGCCAATGAGATACTTTAAGAAAAGGGATACTATTTTAATATTAAAGAACTACAGTATGGTGTAATAAAATCAGTTATCAATGGAGGTGACACATTTGCCGTCTTCCACAAGGGGTATGGGAAAACGCGGTTTTTTGTTGTTAACACGTGACTATTTGACCTATGACGTTTATGCAAATCGGCTTCGAGATTTAGTTAGTCATGTGACTAGCAATGAAAATGGTGCGAATGAGGTCAAAATTCATCAACGCTGTAGTTATGTCTCGTCTGACAACGGATTAAAGATAAAATCGTGTAATGCTTGTAATTTCTGAGAAGATGAATGATTTCCCTATCGATTTAATGTAATTATGGGTCAATGTAAGGTCATTTAAGTTTGCTATTGCCTGATAGTTGGCGAGTACCCTATGCAAATGGTGTCGGCAAATTCCAAGTCTTTGATAGGGAATAGACTCTGACCTTACACCCCAACATAAAAAACCAAATATCAAAAAATGGGGTGTCAAGGGTCAGAGGAAACTCGGACTAAGGTGGAGGTGGAGAAAGTGATTATTTACGTTTTCTGAAATCTCCCTTTTCTTTCATTCAGCCTACATCTTTGGCAAGAGTGGACTAACCTCTACAGTTGGTCTTGTGGCTTTTTGATATATTTGGCACGTTTGGTTATCTTCCGAACTGTACCAGGAGCTTCTTTTGATTCTGTGAGCGCTACCACTTCTTCCGCTTTTGCTCGTGTAGTCTATTTTAAGAACATGCACGTTTCGCAATTTCTTTTGTGGGTTTAATCAGCAGTGCAAATTTTTGTTCAAATCCGCTGAGATATCTTAGGTACAGTTTGACACAACTGTAACATATCTTGAACTTTTTGAAACATTCTATCATATGTTGAAGCCATTCTAAGCAGCTTCACGTCGTCTTTCGTGCGATTCTATTGTATCACTACAGGACATTTTTTTTTTACGATTGCGTTTTTGATTGTTAAAGTGACGTATCTGAACCAGATATTTACCTCTCGACTGCATGTTCCGGTTAAATCGATGGTGAGAAAACTATAGGGGTCCAAAATAGTCCACGCAAACATGTCACGAAATTCATCCTACGTGTTTTTGGCAGCCACGAAATATCATTAACATGTTACAGTTGTCATGAATCATTTTTGGTACATAAAAGATTTGTCTTTCTTGCCATACCATAAAATCTACTTTAGGCTATGTACTATAGTCCTTAAACCTCACTAACCCCTGGAGATTTTTGTCGTTTTTGCCTGAAATGCGAGTAGGACACACATTTTAGGGGCTATTTCTGAATACATCAACTTCCAAGAGATTTCCGGTTAACGTAATGCCTAGTTGTGTTAGAAACATCGTTTTTCACTGGCTATTGCGCTTGCGCATAAACAAAAGGGTAAAAGTTGTCTTTTTCTTAACAGACCCATCATTTTTGTATCAAGACCACCTTTTATCCCAAATGCCCATCTTATCCTACTTTTTGCAAAGGTTCGTCTGTCTTCGTGCAGTTCAGACCGGTCTGCCTTAGATCTGAGGCAAAAAGTCTAAAATCCAGACACAAAACAGGATTCCGTACACGGGCGAATTTTCGGTGGCAAAAATCGGATAAAAAAAAAATACGTTTTTCCCTCTGTATTTTGTTGCGCAACAAAATGTTCAAATTATTTGGTATCATTGTAGAGCTATATATATATATCTACCGTTCTATAATAATCCCCACTACAACGTATCATAATGACCATGATACTACAGAGCTTGGAGATAGGCTACAACATCCTGCCAGGTGTTAACAAGTTAAAAGATTTAAATTATATCATCAATACTTCTGGTAGGCAAAACCAAAACCACCTTATCAAATAAATATGCCAAAAGGAGTATGTTGATAGAGATAGCCAGGTTAATCATGCAATCAATTTAATTGTACCCTTGGAGCTGTCAGATTTATCCCCTATGAAAGAGGACCTGAAAAAACATTTTTTTTTTGTCTAAAGCCCTTTTCTTTATATAAAAAAATGCAAAATTATTTAGCTCTAAGCTAACCTATTTATGATAAAAACCTTAATGCATAGCTGAAATAAATGATTTTTAAAAATGATCTAAAACAATGCATAACATATTTAAAAGAAACACCTGAACAAAAATGTTTTTAGTGGATTCTGTTATAGTAAAATGTCATGCAGTAAGAAAAACGAAAAATTACTGAAATTTGAGGCACATTTTTATTGAATGGCCCAGGTACAAAAAAATGACTGTGGATAAACTACCAAGTTTTACAATAAATATAGCTAAACCATTATCATTTAGTGTTTAATTTTATATATACTTATGTGTTTTATACCTGTATTAATGACTATTAAAGACTAACCTCTGGACATCCTAGGTCAAGTGGTCAGTTACCCTTAAAAAACAATTAGTTGGTTTTAGCAAATACATCTATGTCTGAGATTCACGTGTTTAATGTACACATTTCTGTGCTGATTGTTTATACTGTTATAAGTATCTGTATAATCTATTAAATTATAACATAGTTTTATTGAATTCATTTGGGTTTATGACATTTATATTTTGAATTCTAATATTCAGTGGCTGGCTAGCACTATAGTAAAGTACATGTACCATACATTCTAAATCTGATTCATATACCAGGGCTTACTGCAAAGTCAACAACTATTTTAGTTAAAAATATCATCCATTAATATCAATGGAGGTCATGTAAAGCATCAAATAAAACAAGCAGTGCATTTGTCCATGAAAGCCATTATGCACTCCCTAATTGTAGACTGGCTCAATAATCTTCAGTCAGACTATGATGGTTAAATTATTCTAATGTAAAGTAATGTTCGAGAATCCTTTAAGTGATTCAGATTTTATTGGTTTGATGCATATTTGGTGGCTATATAATGGAATTAAACAGGCACCATCTCATTTTTCAGTCTATGCCAGCTTTGTAAAGGTAATGAAGAAATCATGATTTATTTATATTTGTTTGTTGGATTTAGCAGAATAGAAAATCTTTAAACAGTCAATACCTATTGGATTATAGGAATTTATTCAAGGATATACACATTTAAACAATTCTGCTGGACTAGGTGAAACCTTCAAGGACTTGAGTGAAACAGTATTCTACTTTCATGGGATTACACTGAAGTAACAATATATAGACTTAATGATGAACATGAATTGGAAACCTTAGTGAAATGTCTCAACCATCATACTTGGACGGTGTTTCTAATGAAGAAGTGCATATTAGAATCCAAAAGTGCAATTGGATAAATGAAGATCTGCTCACCACTGTAAAGAAATGAAAACTATCATAGCATGGTCATGTCTCACACTCATATGGCCTAACAAAGACAATCTTAAAGGTAAGAGAAAATGAGGCAGACAGAAAAGATGGGAAGAAAACACCAAAAGGTTGACAGGCATGGACTTTAAATTCCAAAGAATAATGGACAACAGGGCAAAGTGGAGATTTTTACAGAGTGATCAAAGGTGATCCTATGACCAGCGAGGTTATGGGAGAAATAAGCACATGATGCAAGTTCAATAGTAAAGACTGAATATAAGTCATTGATGCTTATTTTGTACTTGCTTATAATATGTTTAATGATAGCTGTTGTTGTTATAGGGTTTAATGCCATTTTTCAGCACAAGATAGGCGGCCAGTATAAATGGTGAAGGAAGAAATTGGAAAAGCCCTGGAAAGAACCACTGACCCACAAGAAGCTACCCGCAAACTTTCTCAGATACCCACATTGGCCGATTCTGTGACTCAACCCACACAGACAGATATGAAATGGCAGTTATCTAATGGTGAGTGCTTTAGATTTTCCATAATGTATAAAGGTAATGGAATATGCTATAGTCTATGAAAATTAGTCATGCTCCTATACGCCCATGTATATTTCCCAAATGAAAGGTTTTCATTAATATTTAAATAATTAGGAAACCAAACATTCTTTATTCTATTTTCAGAATTTAATTTGATGTAAATTAAATCAACACCAATATTGTTATGTATATTTTATTTGTATCTGTTAGTTTTTCTTTACAAGTACATGTTATGTATAAATGCATTTTGGACTTGACCTTGTCTAAAATCAAGATCATCATGTACCTGACCAGTAGGTTTTATTTTGTAAAGAAATAATACTTTGTTAATATTTTTCTGATTGGATTAATTATTAGGATCATTATCAATAGATGTAAATACAGACCTGCCAACCCTGACGAGTCTGTCTCAGTAAGGCAATTGATTTTTCTCCGTAAGATTGGCTAGTTTTGAGTAAGGTGTAACAAAATGTAAATAACTGCTATTGTAAAACGTGAATAAAAGTTTGACGCAGCTACGATAAACATATTCAACTGAAAAGTTTGAAAGTAAGCATAGACTTCATTTATCACTAGTACAGCTGCACAAAAATTGTTCGAAACCCTGTACAACTCAATGGCGTGTTGCTACTTATCAACTTGACATAATTCTTGTAAATTCTTTTCCATTTCATGTGAGGAAGGCAATCATATCTCCCGCCATGAGGCATACTCATTTTGGCATGTGATGCCCAATAAATTGTGTCATTTCCATCTTTTTTTTTCATAAGAATCTGAATACTCCTTTTTATTCTTCGGCGTTCAGTATTAACGCTTGTTTTTGAAGCCTTTTTTCCTTTCCGTCTTAAACATGCATTTTTCTCTAAACATCATTTTAAAATGTTTATAATCAACAGTTTGATCATGCAAATGCTTTACATGAACAAAAAGGTGCAGTAAAAAGTGTCTGGGGTGCTGCTGTAAAGTTAGTCTGGTTCCCTGACCAATTTTACTAATATGAAACCCAGATCCATATCAAACACAGCAAAGATCATTTTTAGTTTTTGCTTGCATTCTATAAATCCATATTCTAAGGGTAATTTTCGTAAGACTTACATAAAATTGTAAGAGTTGGCAGGTCTGTAAACATATTTGGACCTGGGTCTAGAATATAGGTATTCCCCATGGATAAATCTGTTGTACCTTAAATCTTTGTTTTGTTGAGTACTTAAAATGTTCTAGAATGGAAAATCCCATTAGGTTACAGAATATTTTCAAAACATTGTAATTGCAGCTTGTGTCAAATAGGAGTTTATAATCTTGTTTATTTGAGAAATTACTCCTTCTTGCATTTAGCATCTATCAGAGGCAGAATCAGTTATCGTTATGTTCAGTATTTCATTTGAGTGGAATTATTTTTTAAGTATTCACTAGAAATACAAAGTGCACATCTATAATACTCTTGGACTGGAACATAATTTTCGATAATTAATTTTTATATTAAATTCAAATTAGGACATCTTTGATTATACTTTGTGATTCATCAACAGACTGCTGGCACATCTCCACATTCCAGGTCACTAAAGGTACATAACATTTTCACTGTTGGACCTTATTTTGAACAACACTGGAATATTTTGATTTCTAAAAATTTATAAAACTATTCATTATGACTGGTGAAAGAACCTTTTAAAACTATCCGAGATGCAATTTGCATTAAGTTTTTTTTTAAATATAAATTTTCCCATTGTATTCTAGGGAAATATATTACTTGTTAAATTGTTACAGAAGTTGATGGTTTTTAACTCTTTTCTGTTTCTTAGAGTAAGACCAGAGTTGTAACACTCTGTACATGGTAAATCAATGAATGAAGAGTTCCTCAACTCAGCATATCTGTTTAATGTCTCAACCTGCTGCATAAACATGGAGACCTACTCCACAAACATATACATAAATAACCCAATCAGCTTTCTTTTCAATCCAATTTGGAATTCATGCATGTATATATGTAAATATAATTTCACCCATAACACTGATTTTCACTGCTAACATCAAAACTTTTAGAAAGATTAGAAGTAACAAAACCCTATCCTTTCTTCAAAATTGTTGCAATGCAACTAATAACACTATTATTATTATTATTATTATTATTATTATTACTACTTTAATTATTATCAAAGTTTCTAAATGTGTACATAGAAAACAATAACCGAGTCCAATGTCTCTGCCAGACATGTGACTTACAGCAAGAAATCAGTTCAAGTGAATTTTCTTACCCTCCCCCCATAGATACTTGGATATATGCTATCTGAAAAGTAATAAATTCATGTTACTTGTAAAGTATTCTTGCTACTTATCCAGACCTGTTTACCCATAAATTTTCCTGTCAGTATTTTAAGCAATGCCTGCCAGTATTTTCAGACCGCAGTCAGTATTTTCAGCACACAAATAGTAGATACTATCAATATACTATAATTATCATTATGTAGTATTACACGACATAATGACTACACAATATTGTGTAAATAACTCTTAGTTTGCAAAGACGCTGGTATTCAGTTAATTCTGTGTTTCAAGGCACAAATATGCAGAAATTGAACACCACTGACTTAAACATCCTGTTCATATTATAGTGATAACAACCACAAAAAAATACCACAACATAACCAAATTTATTGTTGTTTACCTCCGTTACTTTCTCTAGAAATTCTGTTTTCTCAGCTTCACACATATCCAATACATTTTAATTAAAGCCAATTCTCTTTTTTACATGGTTATGGACGACTTGATATAAAACATTATGAAAGACATCGTTACCACCCATCATTTTAGAAAATAATAAGTTTATCTAGATAGGTGAAGGCAATCTTATTTATCTGATAAAATCTAATAATATCTTTGTCAATATTTACTAGAATGGAAATAAGGTTAATAAATTATTTTTCATTGCTTCCGTTAACTTGTCAGCTGTACTCAATGACAAATTCATATTTGCGATCAACTCACATAGAATCGCCTTAGCACGTGTTATTTGTTTTTGAAGTATGTTTTGATCACTGACTTTCTTTCCTTTTATCATTGACAAAATGTTTCTATTTCCATTCACTAATGATTTCAATTTTGTATGATTTTCCGATTCCACATGTCATGAACAATCATTCCTTCCACCATGTGCACAGTAAAGTCTAAGTTGCAAACAGTGCAATGCACAAAATGTTCTCCTTTTGACAATGGTTTAAGGCATAGCCACAGAGTAGAATAAACTGGTAGAAAATGCTGCTTTCTGTGTTAGACTTTCCATTTTCATCATCAGTTGAATGCTAAAACTTTCTTGTCGGCGGCATTTTCCTTTGTTTAAACAACCAGATGTTGAGAATGTCAAAATAAGTGACGTGGCACAAAATGCGGACGCGGATGCGGACCAAAGAGACGATACAACAAAACGAAACAGGGAAAAAAAACGGCTTAAAAAATTAATTTTTAAAAGTAATAAATAAATGCAACCTCAAATCGTATTTTCAGTTCAATAACCGTATGATCGTATGGATGGGCTTTATTCCGTACAAATACGGTCGGGTAAACAGGTCTGCTTATCCCTTGCCTGGAGAAAGACAAAGGGTGAATTTACAAAAGACAATGTTGAGTACATCCTTTACATGCAACTAGCAAGGGCCACTGAACAGAGAAAAGGAGTTATGTTGTAACTCCCAAGAGAAGAGTGCTGCTATACCTTTGATTCTACAGGCGGTAAGCCAAAAATACCGTTTTAAAGACCGTCTACAGCACATACCGTTTAGTAGTAAAAATCTACTGGTTTTTAAAAATTTAACAGAAATTTTTCACTTTTTTAAAAATCTTTTGTATGTGTTCTATGAGCACATTAGATAAAGCTGCCAGAATCAGTCTACTGGGAGCCGAAAATAATAGATCTACCATATGACTGGTGCAACCATGAATGATAGAGTAGTGGGATTACAATTGTTAGCATGTGGACACAGAAGCAGTTAATTGATTATTGTTGTAATTTGGAGAGTTTAAGGCCAAATGTGGGATGTTGTTTGAGTTGTTAAGAGTTATAAAAGGAAAAAAGGTAATCCTTGATGACCAGAAGTCTTTGACTTAAACCTTGGTCAATCTGTCGTGTAAGGAAGATAAAATGGAGACCGACCAAAAGTGATCTGGGCAGAAACACTTAAGTATTTTGATTCGAGGTCTTTTAATTGTTCTTGTATTGTTCACAATGGTTTAAAATGAATATTTAAGGCAGCTTGTATATTTTTTTTCCAATTCATGCCAAATTGTCAAAATATCTGCTACCTCCCAAAGCTAAGAAGCCACCAGTTAAGAAATACTACAGCAAGTTTAACAACACTTGGATACCAGAATTTAAGTGTGTGCAGGCTAGTAGAAAAGGTCCTGACTTTGCATTGTGTCTTTTGTGCAAATTGGATTTTAAGATATCATATGGAGGAAGAAATTTCAACAGGCATATACAGACACCATCACATAAAAGCAATGATTCTTCTGTAACAAGGACACCCACATTGAAGGCATTTTTTGAGACTGGATCAAAAGTGGATAAAGTGACACTTGCAGAGACTTTGTTTGCAAATTTTGTGGCAGAGCACAATTTACCATTCCTCATAGCAGACCATTTTACTAAACTGGTTAATGTCATGTTTCCTGACTCTGAAATTGCACAAAACTTCTCATGCTAGCGTACAAAGACAACACATATTGCGACTCAGGCCCTAGCCCCCTAATGGGACAGAAGATTTGAAAATATGTGTAGGAGTCAGAAGCTCAGTATCATGATTGATGATCAAATGATCAAGATGATAAAATGTTGAATGTTCTAGTCTGTGTGTATAATCAAACAGTAGCGTATTTCAACCAGATTCTTTGGTATTCCAATATGCAACATAGGCACAAAGAAAATGAACTTTAGATCCCTCAACCAAATTTTTATGTAATTTTTAAAAATTTTTATTTTTAAAAATAATTTTATATTTAAAGAAAATAATGTATTATGTCACAACCATTCAGATTTTACACAAATGAAATATTTTTCAGAAGCAATAATTCAATATAATTATTTGAAAAAATGTTTATTATTTTTAATATTTCACAACATTGTTAACTTACATCATAGCAAAATATGGAGAGCAAAGAACTAAGTTACTGAGGAATATGTTGTGCACTATGAGGGTGTGATAATTTACAATGATCATGATATTTTACTTTCAGAGACAGAGACATCCCCTGGGCAAACTGTATTGGGTTTTCCAGTGACACCTGCGATTCCGAATCATGTGCAAAATTGCGTGTTGTATTATAATATGACATATTTTGTGACAAATTGAACTTGTTTTGTTTTCACTTCCCTTAAAACACCTAAAATTTATGTCAATAAAAATTTTTCCCTTTTAAAAGCCAATCTCCTGATCAAAATTTGTAAATCTACTGGTTAGAAATCCTGGTTCTGTCACTGTCAGGTATGTGCTACTAAAATCTCAAACAATGGCTCACCAAATATATTAAAAAATATGGGTTGTTGATTCTCCAAGATTATGCAGGTGACCACTTAAAAACAAATTTAATGTGGCAGAATAAGAAACAGGGAAAACCTAAATTTAAACCTGGAAAAGTTTATGAAATTTTGAACAAATTCCAAGCAAGGCTATAAAAGTTTTCATAAGATGCTTACTGAAAAAGCAGGATATAACAGTGAGGGCTGAATGAAACCTTCTAGCATGCAGTTGCCATTATAGAAAGAAAACTGCATTCCACTTATCACAGACTCGGGAAGATATAATTTCAGGGTAAAGACCTGACTTGTAGTAAACCTAAATCAAGATACTGTTTGTTGGTCATAAATATTAGCATAGTAATAATTATTTTAAAGCAGCAATGACTGAATACTGCCATTATAACTATCACTAAAATTAATTTTTGTATAATACAAAGTTACAGGCTGAAATTCCTCAGTATAATACAAAGTCACAGGCTGACATTGCTTGGTATAATACAAAGTCACAGGCTGAAATTCCTCAGTATAATACAAAGTCACAGGTGGATATTGCTTAGTATAATACAAAGTCACAGGATGAAATTCCTCAGTATAATACAAAGTCACAGGTGGAAATTGCTAAAGTATAATAGTCACAGGCTGAAATTCCTTAAGCCAAAAATCTGGGACTAATATTTTTTACATTGGACTCATTTGTGTTCAGCCTCTCTTCCAGTATGGACTTCTGTGTCTCCTGATCCTTCATTATCTGCTGTAGGTTTATCTGAAATAAAAACCTAGTTGTTATAATTTTCCAATGAACAAATATTTTATGAGCTTTTCTGATATTTACTGCAAACAGGTCAATGCTGTGACTCCATGGTGCACAGAGGTTTCCTTACTGGTACAGGCTATGCAAATTAGGAAATTAACTTCTGTCACCTAAATCCAGACCTCACAGAAAGATGAACATCAGTATTTCTAAACTATACATTTTAAAGACTGTAACAGTGGTAGCTGTGGGAAGCAACTCTTCCAAAATACCGTTATAACTACTTAACTGGACTCCACTTTAGCTGGCTACCTGTAAACTGGACGTTCATTAGTTTAACCTTGATACATCACTAAAGATGCTCACATTTGTGCGGAGGTTTGAGAGGGCTTTTCTGTAATGTGACTGGGTAAGTATTCTGAAAGACCACAAAATTTATTTTAGGAATATTTCTCTGACAAATATATTACCCAATCACATTCAAGTTTGGAGAGTAGGTGTGAGAAGAGGAAGAAATGCAACAGCATCCAAACTCTACTCTCAAAACCCATGGATCCTCACATGAAGATTAAGACCAATATCTTAACAAAGTGGCTGTAAAGTCAAGGAACATGTGTTTTTCAGCCTCAGTCAGTGGTGAAATGTATTGTTTCAATACTATAGAAAATTTCTGGATGAATCAAGTGAAAGCTTTCATTCAATGCCAATAAGGTTGAGATGACAAATGTCTGGTGAAAATCTTGTACACTAGATCCCAAGCTTCGGTTCTCTTTACTTTGAAGCCAAACAGCTTGAGAAAACTGGCCATCAATCTCAACATACTGTCAAAAGGTTCGGATATGTGGTTTCCCATTCCACTCCTTCAAACTGACTAGAAGTGACTGTAACAAATGGAAAAATGCAGGTAATCTTTGACAGAAGTGCCAAAGGAAATGTTCCACCATACTTAAAAAAGACTGTTGGGATGAAGACTACAGACTTCTTTGTCACATGACTTGGATCACATGAGCTGTTCTACCTTTCAACAGTGTCTGAAAGACTAGTCCCACAACTGGCATAGATGCTACAAGGGCTGGCAGAAGTATACTTTATACACCAAAGATAGGCCTCACTGTTTGTCCTCTGACAACTGAACTCTTTACAGTTTGGCTGCAATTGAGTACCAACAAGGATACAAGTCCTACAAAATGGCTAAAACTCTACAGGCTACTGCTGGCTCTATTACTAACCTCTTACGATATGCTGGCAGGTACATTATTTAACATTTCTAAAGGTTTCTGAGGTAAATTAACCAAAATTCCTGACTGATGGGTGATCTCTGTTATGCATGAGGTGTCTGCTACTCAGGCTGGGGTGGAGGGTTGAAGGCAATTTTTCAGAGCACCTCCACCCATGAAATTTAAACCAGAACAACTTTAAGGCTATACATTACCAAATCACCCACAGAAAAGTCCAAGGATACTCTATAGTAGCCAATCTGGTCTGATGATCAGATGGTGGGTTTTAATTCTGACTATCAGACCAGCTAATATAAAAAAAACACTTAGAAACTATCTGGATTACTCCCACCATCCATATTTAATTAAAAAATTATGTGCATTTTGAACTAAAACCATGCTACCTTGTAATAGCCTTTGACTGATGCTGTCACTAACCTTTATTGCATGTCTGACCATACAACCAGAGCTGCTTTTTAAAAATCTGAAAATTTTTAACATCTAAATAATACATGTACATAAAATATTTGCCCATTACCATAAGCTTAATCACTATTTTATTAATATCACTGGTAGGTAATTGGTTGCTATTACAAGAGGCCAAATGGGTCTGAGACTACTCAAGTAGCTGATACCTGCCTAAAACTCAAAATGTAAAATTAGTTGGGAATATGGGGTACTATAATGCTTTTCATAACAATCATACTGGAAGGCAGATCTATATCATTTTAAAGGCCCTGTACCAGAAAGTTTTCTGTGAAATTTGGTCAAATTCTATTCGACCAGTTGTTAGAAGTTATTTAAAAGATTTTCATTTTCAGTATCAATGGTTATAACAGACAGATCAGCAAATGGTCATAATAGTATATCAGCATCATTTGTACAAAAATGAATGCCTGCATGTAAAATGTGGACAAATTTTGTCCAGCAGTATTTGAACACTATGATGTCTGCAGTGTGGCATTTTTGTAGTGATGTCAAAAACTTGGTCATCATGCCAAAAGCATGTAGCATCATACCCACCCTGTCACATTATCCTGATACCAGGCAGATCAGTCCTAACACTAATCTCTTAATGTAGAGTGCCAAGCAAGGCAGCTGCCAGTACCATTCTGATAACAGGTCCAATTTTTTAGGACCATCTCACATAAGTAGCACCCCTTAGTGACACTGTCAAACTTTTAGTTCAATTACTTTATTTATTTTACATTTACTCTGATGCCTTTTTACTTATCAAGTAAATCCGGGCAAAATCTAATTGTTGCAATATTCAGACTAGTGTAGAGCATCTCCATTCTTTGAAGAGCAATGGTACCTGTGGAATGCCTAGTCATAAGAACTATGGATGCAATTTTCTAATGACATTTAGCTTTTATTTGATTAAAGAAACTTAAAGTTCAAACAAATTTGGTATTCCTTGGTTACCATTATTCTTTAACCAACTGAAATGGCAGTCCACAATAGTAAAAATGTACCAAATATTGAAATGTGGTTTTTAAAGAAGTCGCTGTCAAGTTTTCTTAAATGTTTAGTATTTTATATATTTGAAATGACTTATGCATGAATGCTTCCCATCAAACTTGATCAAAGTCTCTTTGGTTGCTTTTGAGAAAAAAGATTTCAAGGGTTATTTAGTATTTATATCATTATATCAAGGCAGTCCAGTATAATCTGTACACAATGGAAAGGACTAGTTTATACCATGCTTTCCTTCAACTTTGGTTCAATTCTGCTGAATGCAATTTTTTCATTAGTTTTTTTTTTGTTTTATAATTTTAGTATTTGTAGCTAGTTTTATTGGCAGATAAGAATCATTTGTGCAAGACTGGTAGGACTTTATGTCAAATCTGGTCAAATTCTGTTCACCGTTTTATAAGTTGTGTGAAAGTCTATATAATTCTAGTAATGGTGGCCACATCCGATGATTTATCAGCATTATTTGTAAAGACCCGAAAGGTCAACATGCCAAAATACTTTCTTTAAACCGTGGTCAAATTCTGTTAAGCAGTTTTGTAGAAGAATTTGATCAAACCTGTTTGAACCTTGAGCAGTGGTGGTCATGTTAGATGGTGGAGCAATATCATTTGTACAAGTCTTCATGATCTTTTATTCCCCAATGCTCTGTGTGAAGATGGACTAACTGGTCCAGTATTATTTTTATATAAAAGCTGAAAACAGCAACTGAAGTGATCAGCGATGGATGAAGCACAATGGATCAAGAGCCATACAAAAAGCTCACTAGGTATAACAGCCAGGTGAGGTAACAATAGCCACTTTGCAAATGGATGGCTAATAATACTTATGAAATCCAGTGGAAATTGGAAAGTGAAAGCTTACAAAACTGATGAATTTTTATTATAGGAGTAGCAACCTAGAAACAGTAGATTATGCAATTAAAGTCAAACCTGTTCTAATGGTCACTCAAATTCAGTGGTCACAGCTTCACAATGGCCATTCTAATTTCATCTGCCAAATTTCCTATATAAATGTCATGTGATCAGTGGTCATCTGTATCTTAACCATGCATTGGTTTCAACCTGACTTCAGTGGTCACTGGAGCATAACAACAGCAACCAATCCAATTATGCAAATTATATTTCTTCTATTTGATGATCAAAACATTGTATATATACAGGTATATTATGTTAATTGATGTTGAAACATTGCATATTCAATTGTACTTCATAATCCAGTGAAGCTCCAAGATGTCAACAGTGAAAGGAAAAGTTTTTAACAGTACAGATCGGATACTGCATTAGTGATATACCTAATGGTTTAGTAAGGAGTCTCCTCTGACCCTTTATTAAAATCTGGACACTTATGTTGTAGTGTAGGGTAACATAATTGCCTATCATGAAGTTGGAATTCACTGCCAAAAAGATAGATTCATCATGCACAGAGCTCATATCAATACTGCAGTCCTGTGATTCAATCAAACCAGGAGTAACATGCACTCTATTAAGATGCTACTAACAATAGCCCCAAGCTTTTATTTGTTCCCATTATCTTTTGATCTTGGTGAGTTTGAGTAACAGTTTAATCCATCAACTGCTTAAAATGTGAACACCTGTTTTCATGCATACTTATATCTATTGCCCTACAGCACCTGGCTTGTTTCACAATTACAGGCAAGCTGTCAATTAGCAGATTTGATTAGAAGCCATTCTGCCATTCTACTTATAATGAGATACAAGTTTCTGTGTTATGAGAGAGAGAGAGAGAGAGAGAGAGAGGGAGAGGGAGAGAGAGAGAGAGAGAGAGAGAGAGAGAGAGAGAGAGAGAGAGAGAGAGAGAGAGAGAGAGAGAGAGAGAGAGAGAGAAATGTCCTGTGACACCAGCCAAGTAAGGCACATATACCTGGATGATGAGGCCTTTTGCATAGCAAAATAATACATATAAATCTCTCGACAGTCTGATAATGTTGAGTGATTTGTGAGCTCTGCTAATTTTTTCTGATCCAATCTTTATTACTGACTCTTTAGTCAGGTTATATAATTTAAATCCCTGTTTCATCATCTATGAATTAACGAGAGTCATTAAAACATCTGTGATCACTAAGTTTAGATTTATTGAGTAGCTGTTTGGTGATTCAACCCAAATCTGTATTTAATTATTAGACCAGTCAACAAGACCTTCTCACTAAGGAAGTCTATGTTTTTCTGTAAGATGTAACTAGAATATAATGTACTGATATTGTCAGGTTGTCAGTTGCATTTCATAAGTTCAAAAATATGATTCGATACAAATACAGCTACGGTAAACATTCTGTTCAACTAAAAGGTTTGCAAGGACTTAGACCTTAATTACCTCCTGCAGTTTTACAAATCACAGTTCCAATCCTTATGGATTTCAATGGCTTCTTGGTATCTCCCAATTTGACATAATTATTGGCTTCTTTTTGTCAATTCTGCATGGCAACAGGAATCATACTTCCTGCCCTAAGACAAAATCAAATCAATATAAGATGTCCAATAAGTGTAACTGTTGCCCGTTCTGCTAGCTCCAACCTCTCAGAATCTGAATATTACTTTTCCATTTTTCTGCATTAACTTTTGAAGTGGCTTATTGATCCCTATTGTATTAAACATGCACTGCTTGTTGGATGCCATTTTTAGAAAATTCCACAAGCAACCGATTAATCAGGTAGATGTTTTCCATGAAAATATGTGAACAGTTCAAATTTTTTAGGTATGTCTGTAAAGTTATTCTGGTTTCCTTACAAACTCCACCAAATAAAATATTAAAATTGGATCCAAATCAAGCCAGAACACAATAATCCTAATAACATTGATTTCTGCTTTTATTAAGTTCATACTTTCAGGGTCTTTTCTGCAAGGCTTGTGGCCAAATTATAAGGGTTGGCAAGACCCATCTTGCACAAGCATCCAATGTTTCTTCAATATAATACAAACAGTTGAGGGCTGTTCCTTTTAAAACATGCATGAGACCCAGGGAAGGCACTTTTAAAGTGGGGTACTCACCCATTGATGTAATTTAGGAATTTCTTGTCATTTTAATAGGAACTCAGTGAAACCAAAGTACCCTAGCATATATTTTTTTAAAATCTGCCTTTCCTGGGTACTATATATATGATTAAATGGAACAGCCCTGATGAGTTAATGACCATGATAATAGAAATATTGTCTTTTTTGCATCTTTATCAATTGTTGTCTTTGCTTCATGCTCACAAATAACAAATGGTCTTCAAGAACTGATATCATCCACCATGGATTCCTGACCATCTTAAAAACAATGAAACAATCTCAAAACAGTACAATAGTGAACTTAATCTAAGTTGGCTTTTATATCAAATAAAGAGTACCCCAAGAGCACCTAGCTTTTACAGCATCCTACTAGCATGTCAAATGCATATATCTGCAGGTATTTCACACAGATCATTTTAAAGGACATTATTTTCTCTATTGATTTGCATTATTTCAAATCCTCTTGTAAATGTGCAGTGCTGATTTTGATGGCAAAGGCTAAGTACCAGATATTGATTTTAGTTCTTAATCAAAGAAAAAAATGTTAAGGGGATGGGGGTCCTCCCCCAGCAGGATCTGATGAGATGGAGTGTGTCCATGCAGCCAAATTACCCCATCCAAAAATGCATTTTTGACTCTGAAAACATAAAAACCAGCTCTGGGTTGACCTTATTATCATAATATTTGGCAAATAATCACCCAACTCCTCCTTTAACATGTTAGACACTTGAGTTTGCAATAGTAATTCAAATATTTCTGGCAAATATAAAAAAAAATGCTTGTCCTCTAGCATTCAGTTTTCTTAGAAATTGACCAGCTACATTCCCATTAACCTTGTGTGTCCACTGTCAAAACTCTATTCAATCTTTTTTGTGTCCATGTCACGATCGAAAATTTGAGATGCCATTTTTGGCAACCATTATTATTTCCATCAGTTTCCATTAAATGAAGATTCTTTGGACAAGAAACTTGGCCAATCAGCATTTTTTTTTACAAGGACTGCCTGTGATATGACATATGGAACATATACTATTACAAGGACTGCCTGTTATATGACATAAGAAACAAATACTATTACAAGGATTGCCTGTTATATGACATATGGAACATATACTATTACAAGGATTGCCTGTTTTATGACATAAGGAACAAATACTATTACAACAATTGCCTGTTATATGACATATGGAACAAATACTATTACAAGGATTGCCTGTTAAATGACATATGGAACAAATACTATTACAAGGATTGCCTGTTAAATGACATAAGGAACAAATATTATTACAAGGATTGCCTGTTATATGACATAAGGAACAAATACTATTACAGGGATTGCCTGTTAAATGACATGGAACAAATACTATTCCAAGGATTGCCTGTTAAATGACACAAGGAACAAATATTATTACAAGGATCATCTTTATGGGCTGGTCACACCATTTTTTAAAAACAGGAGGACTGGAGATGAGAGAATAACAATGTACCACATCAAGAAAAATCCAATTAAGGTAAACAGCAGAATTCCGCTTTAAAAAAGGGAAAAAATTGAGACTGATATACAAATTAAGTTCACTGGATATGTTACATCTTGGTATTAATTGCAGTTCTCTGACAAAGACAATCGCTATATTCTGGCACTAGTTGCATTACACTGACCAGGTGTAAATACCACTTAATTCCATGGACTACTATAATCCTAGTATGTGTTTGAAAGAAATCTTAATTGCTAACTACTAGATATGAATTATTACTTCTGTTTTCTATCACCTACATCTCATATATAATCAATCATATTTTATGTTGACACTTATCCTTTGTAAATTATGTTAATCTTTCAGTGCATATTGAAAAATTCATGATAGACAGTTGACAAAGGATCAAGTTATGACATTTTTATTGTTTTGATGGAATACAGTGGCAGTTATAAAATAAGGTGACACACATTAGACCTGAATGGTGTACATTCAAATCAACATAAAGCAATATGTTAATTAGTTTTAAACTGAACTCATGGAGTATTACAGATTTCCAAGAATGAGTAATGTTGAAAATACTGGTATGGAACACAGAATAATATGGTCTTATAATCGACTTCAAAGTGTCATTTTTACAAATAACTTTTTTTACAACTAATTTTAAACCATATATTGTAGAAACTTGAGCTTAAGAAACATACCTTTAGTTTGTCCAGGAATCTTATTTGAGAATTTCTTCAATTTAGCAACAAAGAATCCATCCAAATTATGTGTGTGAGGATAAAAACGTCTGGTCAATTTGAGAGATGGATGAAATCTGTACTTCTCAAAGCTGAAACAAAATATTTTCTTTAGGTTTTTAAATGATTTATTTCTCAAGCACTGAAACAATATTCTGGAAAAAAAGTGAGGTGAATGTGAAGATTAGGAGTAATACAATTCTGAAACTTTAATATATAGCAAGAAATTACTTTCTATCAAGGTCATTTGCAACGCCCCAAAGTGGTCTATATAAAGTTTACTAAAAGAAAAACTTTTGAAGTAAATTATGCTTCATTGAAAATACTAAATTGACCAAGTTTGGCAATACCATCCACTATCTACTGAACACAGCCCTCCCAAAACCAATAAATAATTAGCCTTTCCTGTCTATTTGTCAAATATGGACTATAATAATATGAAAACAAACCTTTCCAATATACCTTTATACTTAGTTCATTCACTACATGGCTACCCATATAATGGATTTTCATCAGTTTAAGCTTGAGCAATACATCACAGTGGATGCTTACATATATGGGGAAGTTTGGGAAGGTTTATACACAATTCTTGGCGAGACACAATTTACAGTAAAAATGTCCATTATGCATTGAATTCATTCACATGGAATCTTCATGTGAAGGGTAAGACCCTTCTAACAAAGAGGCAGCACAACTGAGGGATAACTATAAAACTGACCAATCATTGTGAAGCTATAACCTGAAAGCAAGAAGAAATATACAGTATGTGGTTTCCTTGCCAAAATATTTCTGGGTGAATCCAATGAAAACCTTAAACCAATGCCTGTGATGACATTAGGCTGGCATCAACAAGGTCCATTGGACATTTAGGCACTGGGCCGATGATTCAGCGTTCTACTCTCGGAGTCTAAATCCCTAAGATAAAAGCTGGAGAAAGTCAACTGCATTCCAGCCAACAGCCTCAATAATGTCTGAAATAAAATAGTTGCAATCAAATACAAGGTTGTTGTGATGACTTTGATTTCAGGCTGACATCTTCAAGTGTATTTAATTCTGTGAGATCTCTGAATATATCAAATCAATCACCTTTTAAGTGGTGTTCTGTTTTCCATTATCAGTAGGAAAATTTCTGATGGTCTCAGTAAATGCTTTCTTTAAAAGCACAAACTAGAGTTTGGCCTTTCAAGAATGGTTTTAGCCACAAATCTAGTTTGTTGGTATGTTAAAAGAACCATCTGAGAAGAGACGCTACTCACTGATGTTTTATCAGTAAAGTACGATGAAATCTCTGACAACATGAAATTATCTTATTGATACTGTCATAGACTTGGAATTAACCAGCTGTGCACCATAATGGGGTTGGGGAAGATATTTACTACTGCATGTGAAATTTCCATATGTTATTAGAGATATTTTTATTTAAAGATATTGGTGTTACATTTTTAGCCCATTGTACCTTAGACAGTGCAAGAGAATGTAGTTTTGGAGAATTAATAGCTTTGAGGTTATATATGAATTTCCTTTAAAGCGACATTTCATAGGCATGTCCTCATACTTCCTGCGTTCCACAGAGTCAAAATATACCGAACTGGTTGGCTAATCCCATATTTATTATGTCTGTAGGAAATCTAAGTTTTAGCTATTACTGTGATGATCATTATATTACACTTGGCTTGTCAAGGTTTGACATTTTATATTCAGCACTGTTTCTTGCACAAATTACATGCCTGTATCACATGTCCTTGATGTGAGCTTGATGTTGAGAAAAAACAACAGTCTGTAGGAAAAATATTATGCAGTGACAAAAATATCTCAAATTATCCACGACTCATTTTGACATTGGACCCTCTCTATCACAAAGGAGTTTGTTACAAATAAAATTGGGAGCCTAACATGCAATAACATAACAGGTTAGGCTCCTAATTTTATTTGCAACAATCGCCTGTGCTCTATCATACTATAGTCTGATGCTACATCCCCATTGGTTTATACTTCTCAACCGATTTCAATAACTAAAATGTTTAATGTGATAAAAAGTATACAAAACCAAGTCAATTTTGAATCATTGATTTATGATTTCTAACCTGACTGTGACCAGAATGGCACTAATACTGGCAGTCCCTTGCACCTTTCCTGCTTAATGGACTTCCCATACTAACACGGCACAATATATTCCATACACTATGGGCTAGTTTATTTACATCAGACAACATAATGATATAATTCATCTATTTGGTAACTGTATATGCCGCTATATGTATAACTGAACACTGTATATAAAAGTCTCTTATATAGTATAATAGACAGGGTCAAATATCAGAACAGGTCATGAGGGTAATCTGAGGTATTTTTGTCATTCTGCATGATATTTTTCCTTCCGATTATCATTGTTTTTCTCAACTTCAAGATTGTGTCGAGCACCTGTGACCTGTATTACCCCATTTAATACAAAATGTGTTTTCTCCATTATGTGCTTGTTTGATGTGAACATTGCAACCCGTGTATTAAATATACAGTTTCTGGTTGTTCGTGTTTTGTTTTCCAACTTAAGCCAGTTATAATCAAGAACAGTTCAATTTTCAAGACTGCTCCACAGACTTTGTTTAGTTTGTGACATATTGGAGAAAATGCAATAATTGTTCACTAATTTTGATGTCTAAACAAGTATTGTCCCCAGCAGTGCCATTTGCATCTGGATAGTCATGGATTTCACTTTTAATCAAAAGGTTAGTGTCCACAGTAAATATCCACTAGTGCTACATGATAGCTTGATTTTGGGTTCTTTACATAATACTATATAAGACAGGATCTCGATGTGAGCTTGATATTGGACCCCCTCTATAATACTATATATAATATTATAGAGAGTGTCTAACATCAAGCTTGTCGAGCACCTGTGTAAATATTGATAATGAACATTGTGATGCATTGTGGTAAATTTGGTGCTGATTGCTGGTTACAATGTTGTATAGTGCATTGTTAACTTCTGAAATATACTTACTGTTTGATAATACATGTCAATACTTATTGTAATCACTTAAATAGTAATAAATTTATATTATTAATTATTCATTTAACCTTTAGATCAATGGTGAAATCCAAGACTATATTTGAAATAAACAACTGTGAATATGTCACAAACTGAACTAAGTATTTTGAGCTCTATGATTTCTGATCATTATTTCATTTATTTAACATTGAAACAGACTACTATGTGCTGAGACATTTTATTGAAATGATCCAGGAACAAGACATCAAAAATTAATGTCAGTATCTAATTGTTACAATACAAGAGTGCAAGCAACAAGTGATTCCTTGCAAAAGTATATTTGTCTTATCCCAATGAATATTTTGTACTAGTGACATGTGTAATCTCATGAATCTAATCAGGTGAATCAACCTTTATTTTCAAAATTTGAAATTAATGTCACAATTTCTTTCTATAGGATGCCATCAGACAGCTGATTCTACCATGGGATAATACTCAAGTAAAATGTTTAACTTGCCTTTTATTTCAGATTGTATCATATGATAATTTTATATAAATTTCCTGAATAGAAATATCTAAAGTTAAGATAGTAGAAATTATGGTTGATGATGTCATCAAATTTCCTGTTAAAGCCAAGACAGATTCTGGATTCCGTAGCATCAAAAGATAACACAGATTCTACTTTGTGATCGGTATGAGTATTAGACCCTAACACATAGTTAACGCTGGGTAGAATCTGGTTAAATAGGCTACTTACACCTGATGGTGTCCTGTAGAAAGACCATTTTTTTAAATGGAATTGTGTAGCTTTCAATCTTTAGGTGATTTTGAAGCGATAAAAGATGCGTGACAAAAGTCGAATCAAGCTGTGCACTTCTTGTGTTAATTTATAGTACAGATAAGGTGATTTCGTTTTGTCTGAGATTTTATCGTACTTTACTGATAAAACATCACTCTCCTGTGCTCACGTTATAAGTTGAAACCAACACTGTCTGAAAGTACATCACCAGGAAGGTCCTGGACAAAGGCTCAAATTTAGAGGAATGGAGCGAGGTAAGAACTTATGCAAGATTCAGTTCAGGAAACAATGTAAGTGACTTGGAACAGTTCAGAACAAAATCAGCCAACAAGTCAGAGACAGATCTTTTTCATAGCCTATGTCTTCTCCACCATAATGTTTGAAGATGTCAGAAATAATGGAGGATAATCTTCAGTAGTAACTGTTGCTAATCTTAACACCTAAATGAAGGTGTCTGTTGCCTACTAGGATCTTTTTGGCTGGTGGCAGGGGCACTATTGTTTAAATGCTTTAGTGTTGAAAAAATCTGGCTTTCTCTTCACTTTATTGTTGGAATTTCTGTACTGGGAAGACGTAGAAAGTCATGTTTCCTGCAGTATACTTTCCAGATTACATAATACACAAACTTCACTATCTCTCAAATCGAGCAATTTCAGAAAGCTGACAATTTTGACTTTTGTGTCTATATGCCATACAGACAAAGGAAGAAATTATTGCTCACATGTCAAGACTAGTGCCATTAGAAAGCACTTCAAGTTAATAAGTCTGAGAGATCCTTCTCATGGACTATATTCACTCCACCATGATGTCTGAATGTGCTGGAAATCATGGAGGCTATCCTTGATAGCAACCCGTTACTTTTCCTTGAAAAGTCAAAGAAAAAAGCAACAGCTTGAGAGATAAGGCATTCAAGGGGATGATGATTTTATCTTTGTACTAGTCCCTGAATACCCACCACTTCTCTTTCTACACTTTCAAAAATCTGAGGGCCATCTTGCTTGCAAGATTCCCTCCATGACTTAAAACTGATACTCCTTTCTATGCATGGTTCTTGTGACAAAAGCTAGGCATGTAGAAGAAGCCTTTACTATTGTAAAAGTCGCACAAGTCATTAGGCATTGAACAAAGACTATTTCAGTAATGGGTATCATTTTTTAGAATTTGATTAAACACATCTTTAAGTGGCAAGTATTAACTTCATTTGGATTCTTACATGTCCATATTCCTTTGGAAGGTCACTATTTAGATACCCTGAGAAGTGCATACAGCAAAATCAATGCTAAAGAACATTGACATTTTTGGATGAAATGAACCTAAAGATGTGATCCAGTATTATCCAGATTGAATGTTGTGTGCTGTGATGTCACAATCAAAGCTATGCATATTGATAAACAAATTTGTACCCTATATTGTGGTAATACCACTTGAAATGCCCTTTTCTTTACCCATGTTTAGTACACGGCCCCCATTATGAAACACCATTGAGAGCGATAATTTTTGTCTTACGTTTCTTGACAACATTTAAGGTGCAGAGTATTCAATAATCAGAATTGAACAGACTAGTGTTATAATTTTAAAAAAAACAAAATTATATTTTAAAATGAGTAAATTTTTCATACATGACCCATGTGTTTTGTACTACAGCAGGAATGTAACACCTGCAAGTGGGACAATTTGAGGAAATTGAATTTCAATATCTGTACTATTGCATGCAGATTATTTGCCACCAACCTGTCCCATCTGAGCGAGGCTAGCAGAATGTCTGGTCACAGATTTTCTAAATGATTCTTGGAATCGAATCATATGAAGGGTAGGCACAGCCCCAAATCCATCCCAACTGACTGCTTATGGGGAAACAAAGATGGTAGTTTTGTGATTCCACCTCATAACAAAGAGATCAATGATCAGATGCTCCCAAAGCAGAAAAACCTCTGAGAGATTGTTGGATGAAGGGACCACTCAATGTACAGAGTTTGATCCCTTCTTGACAAAGAATCTCCCAACACATTCAGGGTGGCATGGATGAGTAACTGATCTGGGTATTTGATGTCTTCAGTGACCACTAGAGAGAATTGTCCAATATTAATAGAATCACTTTCTTGCACCGGTTCTCTCATTATTAAAGCCTTCATTTCCAAGAATCTTATATGAACAGCTTTCTCCTGTCAGAGCCAGCTGTGTTTACTGTGAAGTGAGACAACAAGCAAGGCCAGCCAGATTATTGGTATCTATACAAATCATTAAATCAGGTCCTGGGTTCCCCAGCAAAATACCTACAATTTACAATTACTTGTCTTGCCACACACCTGTATTGCCTCTGGCACGTTTGATCATTGCATTCAAATTTGTTAAATAGATAATGTTTCCAAAAACTTCATCTGAATAGAATACTTGAAAATATTTCAAAGCTTTCCTAGAGCCATCTAACACTCGGGTGGGACCAACTCTCTCAGAAAACTGAAACAAATCTCTAGTTTTCCAACTTTGTCCAAACAAAATCATGTGGAGCGTAAAATTCTTCTGGTTCAAAGCCTTCAAAGTCTTCTTCATCGTTATCACTGTCACCCACAAGTACATGCCACTGTCTCTCCAGACTTCTTTTCTGATTTTCATCTAAATTTACTAGGTTGAAATTAGTTAAATCCTCTGAAACTCAAAACCAGACATTTCACTCTCCTCTTAACTTTCTTCAAACTCTGCCATTTTGGATACAAATTTCACCTTTCGGAAAACACGCCAAAAGTTACTACTTTGTTCATATTTCTAGTTGTATACTAGCTAAACTCACGAGAAAATCCAACTTTACTTCCAATGATTCTGCATTAAAGCCATTTTTTAAACCTTTATCTAAACTTGACAGTGTCTCTAGAGATGCCATGTTTGGCAAACAAGATTTTTTTTCCATCAAAATACTCTTTATAATGATCAACTTATGGAACAAAATACTATTATGAGGATTTGCTTTATATTGTCTAAATATTGCTATATGGGGCTCGACAGACCTTTACTTAAATTCAGGATCAGAGACAACAGAAAAAAATCTCAGACCATATAAAGGAAAATCAAATTCTGATCAGGAGAATAGTGACATTCCACTTTTAAACCAAAAAATACCATCACTGTCAATGGCAGGATGCCATTTATCAAGCAATACTGTCTGCAGAGAGTGTGTATAAAAGCAGCCTAGGAGAATCAAATCCATCACAAAAACATTTTGAAACCGATGACCTTGCTAAATTTCTACCTCATCCTCAAAATCTACCAAAATATGCTTCTGTAGGAGGCAGTGTTTTACGATTAAAACATATCCAATGGTGAATCATAATTTTTTTAAACTGCTTCTGTTGTGGATTGGTTAGATTTGAAACTGCCTTCCCTTGGAGGTATATGTTATACAGAACAGCCCTGAGATTTGCATCTGTAGCTCACCAGCTCTTTTTCTGGTTGACTGTAAGTAAATTGAGCAGAAGACAAAATGTCATCATATGCTAGTGATAACTGGCTCAAGACTTCTACATATGATGATTTAGATCATGCATGCTTCTCTCTGCCTTTCAGCTGTTCCTGTAGGACTGCAGACCAAATCTTATACAAACACTAAAAGGATGATAAAGTACACAGGTCATGTGTACCCTCTGACACCTTAAACTAACCAAATTCTGTGCAATTAGTGTACCAATCCCACAATGAAATAATGAAAAAGGAAATAAAAATATATGATCAAAGTAAAGAGATCAAGAAAAAAAGATTAACAATCTATGTGGATGGTTAATATTTCTGGAGAAATCCAGTGGATTCTGAAATAAGAGATCCAAAATTACCTGTATTAAGCAAAAGTTTAAAATGATGAATGGCTAATACCTGTTCAGCCACCTAGAAGACAGAGGTAATATGAATGGTATCTCAAGAGTTTCTTCCCAAAGATACAATTATTACAGTCTATATGGAATGCAGATTGGAAAGACAATTTTTTTTCTCTTTCTGGGACAGCTGGTTTCATGAGTAGCAAACGTTTATTTCAAACATTAATGTGATCAAGCAATGTATCAGATACCAGGACATGCCCTTTGAACTTTGGCTAAATATATCATTCAGAAGCTGTAACAGCATCAGATCACGTACTTGACAAAACCTTCCCTTCCAAAATCCAGTCCAGTAGGTACCAACTTCACATTCCTCTTTCTCAATGCATAGTCTATCACCCATTCATTTTCTTCAACCTACAACGAAATAGCAGTTACATGAATAAATATAGGAATGGCTTTCTCCTATCCTTTCTAGCTGTAATTATGATACTTACAATGCTAAGGAAATATAAAAAGTGATTAATGTATATAGAAGATCTATGAATTAATATGGTATAATTTTAGCTACTTTGCTTTAAGATTAAAAAATCTGTCAAACAGGTGCAATCAATCACACTGAGACACAAAAAGTGCAGATCAAATCTGACTTAGATTTTGATGATAATTCATGCAATATTAAGGTTTGTTGGTTGTTTGGAGGATTGGTTGTTTGGAAGACTGGTTTAACAGCATTTTCAACCAACTATTGGCTATAGTAGAGCAGAGAAAATAGGAGGACATCAAGGTAGCCAAACTGAGCAGAACTGGTTAGATATAGAACCAACAATCCTTGAATTATGAATTTGATGCTATATCTACTGAGTTACCATGGTTCCTGTTATGGTTTCCATCTGTTTAGAGACTATAGCAAATAATTTTTAGTAGAGACCTATGATTTTATTTTTAAATGGCTTGAAAAATTAGTCTTGCTTCAATGTATGGTTACCCACACCCCCAATTATGATATCTATTATATTATAAATTTATAAAAAAAAATATCTCTTGAGTCAAAAGAAAAATAAAATATCCTGTCTCAAAAAATCAAAGTCCTTAAAACAGCATACAGAAAAAATGAAACCCTATAAGCATTCCCCTGTAATCAGAGGCCAATATAGAAGGTGGACTGAAAGGTGTTGCACTCCGCTTTAGACTTTAATATTGGCATTATGACATGCTCAAAAAGATGCAAGATAAACGCAACATATCCCAAAATTTATTTAGAAGGGAACATAACTTCCAATCCAATAATACTCATATCATTGCACTAATTACCATAACAGAACATGTTGAGTAAACAATGTAGCCCCCTGACTTCGATTTGGCATCACAGCAGTCAATGGCTGCCAGCAGTAACTCCTTCTGAAGATGGGAACATCGTAAGATGTCCTTCTCGTCCTAAAAAAATAAAAAGGAAATAAATCCTTTACAGACCTTCGACTTCATTTTCAAATGACAATACTGAAGAATCATGAACAATCAGGGTATCATAATGTATATCTCTTATTTGGAAAGGTCAAAGATATTATCTTGAACAAGATGTACATAACTTTGAATAAGTGGATACTGACACAATATATGTCAAGTTTGCATGCCCTATTCTTGTTGACACCCAGAAGTTTGTGTTTGTGAAAATGCTGCATGATATTCCTTTCAATATATATATGTCAGAATATAAATGGTAGTTTTGATGATGTGATTTGAAAATACAATACAGCTCATGCAATTTTGTCAAACCCCAAACTAAATCCCATCCACTTTCACTCCATGATAGAGCAATAAATACCCACAGATTATACCACCATGCCTCAGTCAGCATGCTGATGGCAACTTCAAAGTGAAGGGGCTGGTCAACAATCTTGACATCTGAACTGCCAATAAAGACCACTAATGGAAAGACTGAGATGTAATAAGCAATTTACAATAAAATACCATTTCAAAAATCAAGTGATCATTAATTAGATCCTATATTTGGAAAAAAAACCCAAACAAAACTTAAAAATGACTTGTATATTCTGTAAATAAGGAAACAGTTGATTGACTTCTTTTGCAGTATGTTTAAACTTTTTCTTTATTGTAAGAAATCTAAAGAAACATACACACTGATTTGACAAAAGACGCAACTTGTTAATCCACTGGATATAAATGGTGGTTTACTGCTGGACTTTGAGGATATAATTGGATGTTTTTATCATTGAGATTTGAGGATATAATTGGTTGTTTTTATCATTGGGATTTGAGGATATAAACAGTGGATTTACTATTTTGATTTGAGGTTTTTAATGGTGATTTACTACTGTAATTTGAGGATATAAATTATAGTTTTACTGTTGAGATTTGTGGATAAAAATGGTGGTTTTACTTTGTGGACTTGAAAATATAAATGGTGATTTACCACTAGGATTTGATGACATAAACAGTGGTTTTATTATTTAGATTTGTGGATTTCAATGGTGATTCACTGCTAGGATTCAATATAAATGGTGGTTTTACTAATGGGATTTAAAGATATAAACAAGGGTTTTACTGCTGGTGATTTTAATTTAAATTGTGATTTCAATGCTGAGATTTGAGGATATAAATGATAGTTTATTGCTCGGATTAAGGATTACAAGGCTCAATTTACCATTGGGATTTGTGGATATAGTGGTTTAAGCAATGGGTTTTGAGGATATAAATTGTAGTTTACTGTTTGGATATGATATAAATGGTAAATTTTACTGCTGAAATTTGAAAATATAAAATGGTGGTTTTGTTGGTGTCTGAGGATATTTAATGGGTGTTACCACTGGGATTTAACAATATAAACAGTGGTTTTAATGCCGAGATTTGAGAACATAAATGGTGGTTTTATTGTTGATATTTGAGGTTAAAAAGTAGTTCTACGGCTGGGATCTTAGGATAAAAATGGTGGTTTTAATGCTGGGATTTAAGGATATAAACTGTGGCTTTACTGCTGGGATTTGAGAAAATATACAGTAATTTCATATGTCAGAATTTGAAGTTATAAATAGTAGTTTTCTTGTTGGGATTTGAAGATAAAAATGGCGGTTTTACTGTTGGGATTTCATTTTTATCAATGATGCATAAGTATTGTGCTACACAGACATATGCATTAGTGAGACATCCTGGACATATTAAAACTCTCAAGTGCAGCACAAAATGTCGGATTTACCGACAGCTGCAAATATATAGAAGAAATTTTTTTCAGTAAAAATTATATCTGCTAAACATTAAGAGTAGTGATGATGTCATAAAGGTGACAAATCATCAGAAAGTGTATGGTAGACTTTATTGGTATTTATTGTAGATTATGAAAATAAGATAGTCTTACATGTGTTGATGTGCCAAAATAACCGCTTCAGCAAGTACCATACTAACAGTATCTAACCAAGATGTAATTAAAAACAACTCAAAATATCAATTAACACTTCACATGTTATGCAATTGTCCTCTTTATTATTCAGTCCCTCACAATAATAAAAAAAAAGTAACAATTAGATGGAGTTTCCCTATCTTTTTAACCATTTCTTTGAAATGGTGGTACCTTAGTTCTATCAGAGCAAATGTGAGACTATAAGTGAAAATGAAACCAGTCCTGATGAATAAAGTTTTATTTAAATTGTTTTTAAATGCAACATTTTTTAAATTGTACTAGATACATTCTGCTACTCTACAAAAATCAGAAATAGGTGGTCTTGCTAAGGAGGTGATGAGCTTGCCCTATCTCTAACATTTCGTTTTTCCATGAAAGTAAAGATGCCATGAATCAACTATCCACTGTCATCTACTTTCCCAATTAAACCCCTGTTTAGAGGCATGAAGCCTTTAGATGTACTTTATCATGAACTTTTCTCATAATTCTTGTGCCCTCAAATATGAATGATGTTATTATTTTACTGCCATCCATGCAAATATTAAACTCAAGGAAACAAGTCTGTCTCAATTCCAAACGAAACACTCTATCCTCAGATAAATTTTATGGTCAAAAACTATGAAATGATTAATGAAATGTTTCCTCTTAAAACTTTGTTGAAATCATATGCATTGGATGAATATTAGCTGTAATTTTTTCTGGCACTATAAAATTTTGCAATAACTTTTCAGATTTCACGATAAAGTTTAAATATTTTCAAACAAAATGACAATTATGTGTATTTTGATACTATTTAGCATGACAAGCCAGTAAAATATCAGTTATATGTGAACTTGATTAGCCATTGCAAAGTTTTACCTCTAGCTCAATTGTCTCCCTATTCCAATAACTTTACCCATTTCAGACTCACTGATGCCCAAAAGTTTGGTTACAGCTTGCTGGAAATGTATTCATGGAACACAAAGGCATCAAGTTGTTACAAGGAATATAAAGTCTATGAAATACACGTAAACAGAAAAAAAAAGAAATTTTGCACTGCCACATATATACAAGGATAATACAAATAAAGTTCTCACCTTATTAACCTTGACCTCTGGATCTTTAGAAATGACCCCTGTCCCACTACAAGGTGCATCTATAAGGACTCTATTAAATCCAGTCATCACCTACAACACAAGTTATATAAAATTAAAAACTGCAATTGTCATTTACTTTTCATTCATCAAAAGAAATTGGAACATTTATTCAAAACCTTAGAAATGCTGCACAAATTTCAATAATAACTAAAGATTGATCATCTTGATTGTATCAAGTAGAAGTAATATGGAACTGACACAGAGTACCACAGGATAATTTCATAGCAGAATGACGATAGCTTTTAGTGAATCATAATATTAACCTACTTTTCCTTTTTTCCCAACAGCACATCATTAATAAAAGTCGGATCATTAAATTTATTATAGATACGAGATCAAAAAAATTTCTTTAATTCTTTCCAATTCCTGGATCAATAAAACTTGTCAGTTATACAATAAGACACAGAAGGTCATCCGAGGTCTTGTGGTTCATTCATTTAACATATCCTACTGTCCTGAATAAAGCAAGAAAACGACTTCATACTGGATAAGAATCACTAAATGTAGTGAATTTTGTACGGGCATACAGCACAACTGAATGTAATATTATTTTTAAGCTCTCTAAAGAAAATATCCCTTAATAGTTGCATCTTGCGGTAGATTGTTTGCAGTGAGATTTTACACACAAATACTTTTTTAACCTTGGCTCTTGATGTAACATTTAGCAAAATGATACAATATTTGAGTTTGTAATATAGTCAGTTTATTGACTTGAAGTGCAAACAAATTGACAATGTTTGAAGGTGGCTACTGAATAAATGCATAAGTGCAAACTGGGGGGGAGTTAGAAAAAAGTACACCCAACAACGGTGGGTGGGGTGGGCATGTGGGATTAAAAAAAAGAGACTGTTTTCATATGTACTAAATTACTAAATAGACAGAACCGCTCTGGTGGCCTAGTGGTTAAAGTGACTGACTAGCATGCGATAGGTCACAGGTTCAAACCCAGGCTGACTCATACCAAAGGTTTTAAAAAATGGTCCTAACAGTTGCCTCGCTTGGCACTCAGCATTAAGAGGTCATTGTTAGGACTGGTCAACCTGGTGTCAGGATAATGAGACTGGGTAGCACCATGCCGCAATGCAAGACATCACTATAAACTCTCACTGTGCAGACATCATAGTGATATGACTGAAAAATTGTTAAAGCTACATTAAAAATTTAAATCACACACACACTAAATGGACTCACCTGGAAAAATAACTCTTATAAGGCCAGCAATGACAATGAGACAAATACTTTTAGGGGTTTTTTAATGTTAAGATTGGAATGAATGCATGAAATTATGATTTTTTTTAAACAAAATTATCATACAATTTATTTTAGTTAAGATAGTATGAAATTTTACGGTCAGAAATTGAATAGAAATTTTGCCTTATTTTTAATGATAGAAATTTGATAATGGGTCATCCCTTACAGTATTTATTAAATCACTGGACACATTTTTACTCCAAACTGTTATACATCTGGTATGCCCAGAAACATACACACACATAAACATATACACACAGACACACAATCTTGAGCTTAAAAGTAGTTTACCCCCCAATCAATGCCAACATGGGGCAAGGCACTTTATTCCAACTCTAGTGAGTTTCGAACAAAGGTCCACGAGTAAATGGCACCCCTCACCTTCCCTGCACATACCAGCTCATATCCAGTCTCTAATAAGCACGTAGCACAAAATGATGATGGCACTGCATCAGTGTTATATAAATTCGTGTGTAGCAGACACACTCACATGACGAGATAGTAATTAATTCTCACATATATGCAGAGTCGATCCAGATTCCTGTGCAAAAACACAGTTGGCAACATATTAACATGGCTAGGTGAATGTTAGGTGGTGACAAGGAGATGAATTATTACCATATAAGTCTACATGGATGAGGTGAACCTTGATATACCACCCTTTCAATAAATTGCACCCTGATAAATCAATTACCTGCTTTTAAATGGAATCGATCTGTTTTATAAGAAAATGTGCACAAGTTACCTGTATTCACTGAAACATGAAGAAAATTTTAATCAAAACTGGTAACCGGCAACTTGCGATATCACTCATCAAAAATGGTAGGTAGGAACTTGAAACTGATGGGACAAAATCTCCTTTGAAAATGTGCACAAGTTACCTGTATTCATTGAAACATGAAGAAAATTTTAATCAAAACTGGTAACCGGCAACTTGCGATATCACTCATCAAAAATGGTAGGTAGGAACTTGAAACTGATGGGACAAAATCTCCTTTGGAAACCTTAATGTCAATTGAATATTCAGCTGCTTTACCTTTGGGAACTGTTTTCCATCATAATTGCTGACCACTGTATTGGTAATTCCCATTCGATGTAGGTTTCCCACGATAGCTTTTGCACGTTCTTTGTTGGCATCATTTGCAAACAGCATGCCTGTATTCCTCATTAGTGCAGCTATAGCAAAAAGTAAAAGAAGCACTCAAAACTAGCATGAGGGAGAAATTGAAATGCAGATGAAAATGTAGATGAGGCATTTAACTGAACAAATTTTTATGCTTGTATATAAGACACAAATTAAATAACCAGCCAGTTTGACCTAACAGCGGAATTCTTGTGAGCCTAATCCACTCACAAAGTTAATAATGACATATTTCATGCATGTTCTATAGAAATTATTTTATAAGTAATCAGCATACATAATATCCTATAATAACCAAGAATGCCAAAAAACTCAAAATCCAATATCAAAATGTGACTTATTTGTATCAGCTACCAAATACTACCATGTAATGAGAACTTTTTAAAGGTATTGTGAATATTGGGACACTATCTGTCTGCCTTTCTGGCAATCCATTGCCCAATCTTCTCTATCTAGTTTGACTCAGCCAGATTTTCATGTGGCTTTGTGAGTGTTTATTATATGAAGGTCTGGTAATAACAAAGTTCTACTTGTGATGCAAGAACAAGATTTTATTTAAATCTTGGAAAACTGACATTTCTTCAGCTAACAACATGATATGGTGCCTTATTTCCTTCTGATAACATGACACCAGGTTTCACAATTACAATGGTGCCTGTTCAATGATATCCTTTGAAATTTTTAATTTACTTTTGCCAAAAAAGTATTACAGAATATATGTCCTGTCAAATATAAAGAGAAAGGAATCTCTCTAATTTAACAAGTCGTTTCAACATGTTTTTTGAAGTGTCGATAGCAGACCCCACAAAGCATTGTAAGGATACTTATTTGATAGAGTTCTCACACTGCTATGCAAGGGTCTGACTGAACAAGACCATTTTCCCCTAAATTCCATTATATATGTACACATAATTGCTCTGAGAAAAAACAAGTGATCCTGAATCTTTAACTCCAGATTTCTGGCATCTCTTATGATCTTAATAATAATAATGCTGCCTTTTGTTGATACATTCAAGGTTATGGTCAAGTACATTATACAAAACTTTTACCTTGACATGTATAATGGATATTCATTTTTTACAATATGGGAGGTGCTCATGTATTTATTTGGGCTCTGGGCATCAGGCTATAAAAATTTTGTTTAGAGCAAGAAACAGATGATTCAAATTATCAGATTTATTCAAGTTCTAATGCAGGCATCTATTTCTGAAAAATGGCTATTTCAACTGTGTAACTCCACTCCCCACAGCCAATCAACCTAGCTCATCCCCACAGAACTTCAACTCATTATTGATTTAAATATTATCAGTCCTTTCAGAGGCAAAAACCTATACCAAGAGGAATTTTACAATCTTGATTATTTCAGGATGTATCATTTATGTATCCTGATACAATTTCTTTCAGTATGTATGATTTATATTACTCTAATACAATCTCAATTATTTCAGGATGTCTGATTTACATACCCTGATACAATCTCATTTCACCATTTATCATGTATGTAACTTGATACGATATCACTTATTTATTGATGTATTGTGATGAGCATTTAATACCTACTTTTATTAATAGTTTCTCCATTGGTACATTCTTTCTATGATACTCATATATATGTTAATGCTTCTGCAAAGCCAATATAATCTGCAGATAATGTGTTTTATAAGGACCATTTTCTAAACCCTTTTATGAAAAATAAATGCTGATAAATTTTAAAGCTCTTTTTCTTTATGTGTTATTTAGGATACCAATGAAAATCTTCAATATTCATTAAGTATATAGATTTCTATTTTGAATAAAAAACAACCTCTGAACATAAACTGGTGTTGGAAATTGAAGTGCAGCATTTAGCAACTTCAAACAGTCCTGCTCCACAAATAATTTCTATCGGACTGTTTCTAAGACAAAAGATTGCATTCAAAACATCATTATGCTGCAAGGTTACATTGGTAGCTATAAAAAAATCACAAATGCTGGCATTCTTTTGCTGCTGCAATGTGTCTACCTCAATCTCCACTGCATACAAAGAACAAAAATTGCTGTTTTATGTCTTATTCTAGTCCCACCAGCACTGACTTCTAAAAAGTTCAGTAACAAGAACAAAATATTTTTTCATTTATTTCTTTCTTTTTAAATTTAGCTTACCTTGCATGCACTGCTCAATTATTTTTAGAGGTGCCAGGATTCATAAAATGGAAACAGACAGAGAAATGCCTATATTACTTAGCATTTGATTGCTTTCTGAGCCTGAACATCACCAATTTATCAGTTTACATGCCATAAATAATAGGAACATATTAAGTAAATATATTGTTGCTTACAAATAAAGTATAAATATAACAAAAAAGATACAATTTTAATATTTAGTTATGTTAAATGACAGCCTGTGGGTACCCCCAAAACGATTCAGTACACTCTACTTGTAGCGCATTTTATTTATTCTTTATCACACCAGGCCGACACAATTAACCATTAAAAAGCATGGCCTTTACTGTACTGTATTACCATGGAGTGTACAACAAAAAGAATAGTCTTGAAATGCACTATAAAATATACATTGTCAAATGTGAATTTGATACTTGACTTTTCTCAAAATATTGCAATGGTAATGGACTATTGAACAGTAGTAACACATTAACTTCAAGCACTTCTTATCAGTACAAAAAATTCTTTTTTGTCAATATTTTAACCATAATCTTCTGCATCTGAGGTGGATGCTCTAACCACTAGGCCACCAGAGTGGAATGGTAATGGTTGACTGTCAGTCAAAGCCTGAAGTAGATCTTGTTCAATAAGCAGGCAAAGAGTTTAGAATAACTTTGCTTTTAATGTTAGGAAGACAATAAATTAATAAATTAATAAATTAAGTATGATATAGACACACTGATAGCTATTCTGGTGGGGCTACTGTTAATCTGACCACGGGGATGCATCCATCGGTGAAAGCTGGTCATTACTCATATTCAAGCTGCAAAATTCTCGGCTCAACTTGGCCATGTATGCAATTATTCTCTTTATTTTCCCTCAAAATAAGGCCTGTAAATGGTTACAAAATTGGTAAAAATGAACTTGCATGAGGCAGGCATTACCCATACTCACAAAATGATACATTTACACATCTCTTGGTGCACATTACACATCAAGCTGATTAACTGATAACAGACCTATTTACCCATAAATTTTCCTGTCAGTATTTTAAGCAATGCCTGCCAGTATTTTCAGACCGCAGTCAGTATTTTCAGCACACAAATAGTAGATACTATCAATATACTATAGTTATCATTATGTAGTATTACACGACATAATGACTATACAATATTGTGTAAATAACTCTTAGTTTGCAAAGACGCTGGTATTCAGTTAATTCTGTGTTTCAAGGCACAAATATGCAGAAATTGAACACCACTGACTTAAACATCCTGTTCATATTATAGTGATAAAAACCACAAAAAATACAACATAACCAAATTTATTGTTGTTTACCTCCGTTACTTTCTCTAAAAATTCTGTTTTCTCAGCTTCACACATATCCATAACATTTTAATTAAAGCCAATTCTCTATTTTACTTGGTTAAGGACGACTTGATATAAAACATTATGACAGACATTGTTACCACCCATCCACTTGGAAAATAATAAGTTTATCTAGATAGGTGAAGGCAATCTTATTTATCTGATAAAATCTAGTATCATCTTTGTCAATATTTACTAGAATGGAAATAAGGTTAATAAATTATTTTTCATTGCTTCCGTTAACTTGTCAGCTGTACTCAATGACAAATTTATATTTGCGATCAACTCACATAGAATCGCCTCAGCACGTGTTATTTGTTTTTGAAGTATGTTTTGATCACCGACTTTCTTTCCTTTCATCATTGACAAAATGTTTCTATTTCCATTCACTAATGATTTCAATTTTGTATGATTTCCCAATTCCACATGCCATGAACAGTCATTCCTTCCACCATGTGCACAGGAAAAGTCTAAGTTGCAAACAGTGCAATGCACAAAATGTTCTCCTTTTGACGATGGTTTAAGGCATAGCCACAGAGTAGAATAAACTGATAGAAAATGCTGCTTTCTGTGTTAGACTTTCCATTTTCATCATCAGTTTCGTGCTGAAACTTTCTTGTCGGCAGCATTTTCCTTTGTTTAAACGACCGGATGTTGAGAATGTCAAAATAAGTGACATGGCACAAAATGCGGACGCGGATGCGGACCGAAGAGACGATACAACGAAACAAAACGGAAAGAAAAACGGCTCAAAAAATTAATTTTAAAAAGTAATAAATAAATGCAACCTCAAATCGTATTTTCAGTTCAATGACCGTATGACCGTACGGATGGGCTTTATTCCGTACAAATACGGTCAAATACGGTCGGGTAAACAGGTCTGTGATAATACTGATACAAATTTATTTAAGCTACATTATCTACCTTTGATACACATTTGCAAACAGATTTACTATAAAGAAACATATTTCATATACATATATTGCAGCCTTATGTAGAACATTCTATTTATTATAATCAAGACGCATACATTCATTAACATTGCAACACAATTTCAGCTGGCATTACTCACCCCTGATATTGAACTTATTAACTGTTTATAACAGTAGCTGGTGGCTCAAATCAGACCCGTTTACCCATAAATTTTCCTGTCAGTATTTTAAGCAATGCCTGTCAGTATTTTCAGACCGCAGTCAGTATTTTCAGCACACAAATAGTTGATACTATCAATATACTATAATTATCATTATGTAGTATTACACGACATAATGACTATACAATATTGTGTAAATAACTCTTAGTTTGCAAAGACGCTGGTATTCAGTTAATTCTGTGTTTCAAGGCACAAATATGCAGAAATTGATCACCACTGACTTAAACATCCTGTTCATATTATAGTGATAAAAACCACAAAAAATACCACAACATAACCAAATTTATTGTTGTTTACCTTCGTCACTTTCTCTAAAAATTCTGTTTTCTCAGCTTCACACATATCCATAACATTTTAATTAAAGCCAATTCTCTATTTTACATGGTTAAGGACGACTTGATATAAAACATTATGACATTGTTACCACCCATCCACTTAGAAAATAATAAGTTTATCTAGATAGGTGAAGACAATCTTATTTATCTGATAAAATCTAGTATCATCTTTGTCAATATTTACTAAAAATGTAAATAAGGTTAATAAATTATTTTTCATTGCTTCCGTTAACTTGTCAGCTGTACTCAATGACAAATTCATATTTGCGATCAACTCACATAGAATCGCCTCAGCACGTGTTATTTGTTTTTGAAGTATGTTTTGATCACTGACTTCCTTTCCTTTCATCATTGACAAAATGTTTCTATTTCCATTCACTAATGATTTTAATTTTGTATGATTTTCCGATTCCACATGCCGTGAACAGTCATTCCTTCCACCATGTGCACAGGAAAAGTCTAAGTTGCAAACAGTGCAATGCACAAAATGTTCTCCTTTTGATGATGGTTTAAGGCATAGCCACAGAGTAGAATAAACTGGTAGAAAATGCTGCTTTCTGTGTTAGATTTTCCATTTTCATCATCAGTTTCGTGCTGAAACTTTCTTGTCGGCGGCATTTTCCTTTGTTTAAACAACCGGATGTTGAGAATGTCAAAATAAGTGACGTGGCACAAAATGCGGACGCGGATGCGGACCGAAGAGATGATACAACGAAACGAAACGGAAAAAAAAACGGCTTAAAAAATTAATTTTAAAAAGTAATAAATAAATGCAACCTCAAATCGTATTTTCAGTTCAATGACCGTATGACCGTACGGATGGGCTTTATTCCGTACAAATACGGTCAAATACGGTCGGGTAAACAGGTCTGTCAAATAGAAGAGCATCTATCAACCATGACAAAGAACCAGGTTTGAATCGCCAAAGAAATCTTTTTAATACTTATAACCCATTACCCAACCTTATAACCTGTTTTTAATGTGAAAAGTAGCTCCAACCTCCATCATTATCAATTTACAGGTCTGAATCTTAGTTTAATTTCTGAATATTTCAAAATCATAATCAATCATCAAATATTTTCATAAGAAAGATGTAGAGAAATGTCTACCATAATATGTAAATTATTATACGCAACTAAAAATTTAAAACCTGGTTTGCAAATGCAGGTACAATCTGGTGAAAGCTGATTTGTTCAACCTGATTTAATTTTTATGTCATCAAATAATTTAGATCCCTTTTCACCATGTCATCTCTAATTCATTTTTACATCACTCTTCATGCCTATGACCCAGCAGCCACAAGAGCATACATGCCAACCACTTGAGAAGTAAATGCCCAATTATTACTAAATACAAAAATCTATAAAACTCACTTCCACTGGTATACATGTCTAACATCTGATGAATGATCTTAAAAGTCAAGTTACTCTGCAGTGAGCAGCATGATGTCCTCAGTTTGAGTGCTGTGTTCCATCACTCATATTCTTTTCAGGCTTGTAGAGTGTTTATTTGTCCTTTTTCTGATTTTACATGCTTAAATTTTTTACAAAAACCTCCTCTAAAATTTTTTAGACATCTCTGCTGCTATGGAATGTTATCATCCTTGTCTTTTATCTGCATTCATTGCTTTCAGATTGCATCTCCACGATGGAATTTATTATTATGTGCAATACTTTATTTGCTAAATCTATAAAATGTCTTTACAATATTTTTGTACCATTCAATGGTTTTAAAAATGTTATAAACTGGGTTTTTTGTTCATGTACTTCATGTTTTCAACTGCAATTAAATATACAAAACTTAGGGCTGTTCCAGTAAAACAAATACTCCCCCCCCTTATACCCAATGGTACTTAAAAAAAACTTATGTTTCAAATTATTTTGATTGTGACAGTGTAAGGTTGATTAGGAAAATAACTTCTGTTGTGGGTTGTGTTAAGAAAATAAAAAATCGCTGGTGGGGTTTTCAGAAGGAAAACGAATATATATTTAAAATCTACACCCCTCCTAGCAGCATAACTTGTATAAAACACTGGGTCAGAAAGTGATGCCATTACATGCAAGTGCACCTAATTTGTATGAATTTGCATACTTTTAAAGCAGTGATACACATTCTGCAAATTATATCAATGTCACAGATATAAAACGTGCTTTGTGAAGTATGTAATTTTTATTCAACTTTTAACTTTAAAAGTGCATTCACACCGTAATTCGTGCTGCAAGTAAGAATATTGTACCACTTCATGAGACATCCAGATTCGGGAAGGCAAACGGTAAAATAGCTGGATACTTTGGTTTGACACGAATGGCTGTTAAACTAAATTTGATTGGTTCACTGGCCCTGGAACATGCATTTTATGGGAGTTTCAACCTTACTTTCATCATGGAAGTTTTACAAGTGCATGCTTCAAATAAGAGACACACAGGAAACTTAAATGGCTCAGGCACAACAGGGTATGTCATCAGAGGACATTTACAGTTGGCAAATACTGTCTAATGATAGCTATGATGACAATGAATGTCATGTATATCAGTCTGCTGGACATTGGGAAAATGGCACTGGAAGTACCAGTGAATGATTTTGAGCCCAAAATTGATGTCGAGTGTGAGTCCGATATACATGTTGGATTGACAGGATGCTGGTTAGATTTATTCAACATACTAATGCCTGAACAAGCAGACTATAGGAATGTTGGACTTATAACCTTAATACAGCATTATGGAAGGGCAAAAAACCTGGCATAAGAGGCAGCAAAGCACTGATTCAAGGAAGTGAATCTTTGACAGAGTTCATGTTACTGAAAACTTTTCTTTTCGGAAGAGATATATCCAAGAGAGAAAATTCATGGGGCATTACCTATGAGATGTTGAATAATGGAAAAACTATAAAGAACAGAAACTTGTTCAAGCTAGTTATGCATATGCATTTCAGACAGCAGACAATGAAAGGGAGTTCTCAGCACAGAATAATACCTGCATGGAGGAGGAGGAGGAGGATCATATTAATTCAAAAACAATCCACAGATTAACGCTCATAGGGAACATCAGAGAATCCCTATACAACATAGTGGTTCTGCCAACTTGAGCTCGGTGTGTAGATCTCTAATTGGCAGAACCAATATGGCAACAAAAGAATAATGAGACTAACTTTCATATCATCCAGATGTATTACCAATGAAGTACATGCTCTCTATGTGCAAAAGTTAGATGACATCAAACATAATAAACTGACTGAAATGTGTAAACTGCAGACATTCTGGCACTTAGTTCCATGCCATCATTTGGTATTTGTATTACAAATTGGATTATTATTACACAACATTTTGAAGCAGTGCTATTAACTAATGATGAAATTGATGAAAAAATACTTGGAGTCATTCTGATATATGGATTCTTTACTACACTACTAATCTGTTCATCCTAATTCTTTTTACTATTTCCTTTAGTTTTTCTGGCACTAATACTTTTAATAAACTTGTAACTTCTATTTTCTTACAAATCTAAAACTATTAATTAACAAGTGAATAAAGTAAAAAGTGGGTCAACATCATGTATGCAAAAATTATTGCCATATTACAAAGTGTTGATAGAAACAAGAGAATACTTGTATGAGATGTATTTTGCTTAGCTATAGAACCAGCACTCGTATTGTAACCACATATTCCATTTAAATAATACTATCATTATTTCTATTTATTCCTATCAGTTTTTCCTAAGTGGTATCAATTTCCTGATCTGATGTTGTTTGTTTCTTGTGAAATTTTTACACATCAAGAATTCTCAGCATCATTAAAAAACAATGTAATCTGCATCAAATTGAGTTGTTTGAGAAGAAAATCATTTTTTTTAAACCCCCAAATCATCGAAGTTATGAGTTCTGGCATTAAATTCTTACATTAAATAACATTTACAGTAGCCATGATAGTAATTTAAAATGCAATTGTTCTAGTTTCACCTTTGGTATATTCAAATCTTGAATATGATGGAAAAAAATGGCTCCAAAATAAACACATCAGTTTTAGAACTTGTTCATTGACTATGAATCAAGTATATAATCCAAATTCAAATGTTGTTGTTATGTTGTTGTTGTAGGGTTTAATGCCATTGTCCAGCACAAGATAGGCTATACATGGCGGCCAGTATTAATGGTGGAGAAAAAAACCCTGGGAAGAACCACCGATCCACAAGAAGCTACTGGCAGGCTTTCTCACTTACCCATGTTAGCCGAGTCTGGACTCGAACCTAAGTTCAAATGAATTGTTACAAAATTTTTAATTCTTTTGACATCATAATTAGCTGTTAAATATGAAGTCTATGGTCTTTCTGCCATACCAACCAAGACCCCACTACAACCATGTGACCATGCCCAGTGACATCACAGTAATAATCACTATACAACTAGAGATTACATCTCTTTGAGTATTTTTATTTCAGTAGAGCCTTAAGTGAGTGGAACATAAGAAAAAGTGACAGACACTTAAGTGTTATGGAGATATTTAACAATGGCTATTAATCCTGCCACCACTTCCTCACTGGAGATCACACACACACAAAACTTAAGATTAAATCCTGAAATCCTGGCAGCATCCCTGCAGGGGAGATAACTTTACCATTTTATTTGATTTTATTGATCTCTGGTAATGCCATGGTATATCTGTTACTTGAACATTTTACAGTGTGTCCAGTCAGCATGGTCAAATTCACATTACTACAGATATGAAAGTACAGGAACCAAGTTTTAAATCAGTTAAGATAAAATAGAACATACATGGTTTGACTGTCCCTGATTGGTTGATAATGAAAGTAAGATTTTAGTAAAAAGAATTTTTTGAGAGCTTGTCCTACCTGTAACTGAAAAAAGTCAGAATGTTGTTTGGAAGACTCATTACTAAAATCAGCAGCTGACTCTTTGGTGTAGTATTGAAGCACACATTTCAAATTTGTATAGATCCAGAAAATGGTGCAGCTGTTTTCTTTTCACAAATGATTTTTTCCCCTGACAAATCATTTTTATAAGTTTACCAAAACATTTATTGAAAAAAAAAACAAGGGAATCATAGCATCTGACCACACATTTAAAGCAGTACAAGATTTGACTATTATTCTAATCAAAAGCAGCAAGAAGAAAAATAGCATAACAGAGTGATAACATTAGTCAGCACAGAGTTTAGTAAGGATACAAATTCATGATTTCTGTATTAGAATAATAATCCCAGTTTGATTTCACTGTTTTTCATTGGGTAAGTTTCATTGATTTTACAGTTGCTCCAAACCTGATTTAATGACCCAAATAAATCACCTTTCTGTGAAAACATGAAGATCCACTTGCCCAGTGCAAAAGATATGAACTGTCATTTTTTATACCATTAAATCTATACTCATAGCAACTTAAAGAGTTCACAATATTTTCAAATATTTATATCACAGTCAAAAGACACTATTTGTACTGCATAATTTTGTCAGAATTCTGAGAGATGTGCTGTTCACTTATATTATTCAACTGCTGTTTACTATAATTCCACTGATTTTCACTCAGATAATGCAATTGCTGTTTACTCAGATAATTCCACTGATTTTCACTCAGATAATGCAATTGCTGTTTACTCAGATAATTCCACTGATTTTCACTCAGATAATGCAATTGCTGTTTGCTCAGATATTTCAACAGTTCTAATCAACTGTTAAGTAATCAAGGCTGCACTTTAAGATCACATTAAAAAAATCCTTAGATTAATGCCAAAATGGTCTCAAAAACTGAACGATTACATATAGAAAATGGGAAATAGCACTTTAATAATGTGTAACAAGGCAGACTCAGAGACTTGGATTTATGGAAACCATCAATTGTAATTCTACATCATTTTCAGTCTCAGGAAATACAAAAATCATGAAATTACAACACTGATGACTTTTATTCTATTACTCTACCTCCAATACCTACCTATATAAGTAGTTTTGCCTCCAGGGGCAGCACACATGTCCAGTATTCTCTCATTCTCTTGAGGAGCAAGGGCCATGACAGGCAGGAAACTGGCCCCTCCTTGGAGAATATAGTGACCTGCTAGGTACTCTGGTGTGGCTCCTGCAGAACAATTGATACAATGCAATAAAATATAGTGCATGATAAAAATACTTGATAATTTATATATTTACCTCATGCAACATACTTCCAAGTTTACAATTTCAGGCCACAATTCAATTTTGGCAGATTATGTTAAGTTTTTAAAGATACTGTGAAACTTTTCGACATATAAACTGCATATGAAACATGTAGCATTAAATCAGAAAACTAATACACTGGGAATATGGTAATAGGAATGTGCAGAAATAATAAATGGCTTATGAGGAGATGATACAAGTTCTATTTCTACACGTTTCCAAAATATGTCTGCTCTTGACTGTTGTTGTTTCTAACACCACTGAATAATTTATGCATATATGAAGTTGACCTGTTTAATTACTGTTAGTCACTTGTTCATTAACTAATTGTTGACAATAATACATTATCATAAAAGTTGAGATGGTAAGAAAATAGATGAGATGATTTATTAAAAATACTGGTACCCGTAAATGTGAAAAGATAACAAAGATGACTCAGGAAGCAGATAAAAGTATATAATCATTTTATCAGAATATCAACAGGCTTTCTTCAAGAATTGGATCATTGTTTAATGACATTGCTTAAAAATGTTTAGTGTTAGATTATATCAATCAAATCTGTAATACAAATAACAAACGATGGTATAGAACTGGCAAAGGCCTGCAGAAAATATCTTCATGCTAGAAATACACATAACAATAAATAAACACAAAGGTGACAAATTTTATCCATCTTGCCTTGAGTTTACACAAATCAGTCAGTCAGTCCCTTAGAATGTTTAATGCCATTTAACACTGGCATATAATGAGCATGTGCATAAAATGAATTTGTCTCATTTCTACACAGCCATAGTGCTTCTGCCAACCAAAGCTTTCCATGTGCTTAATTATGATGTTGTATGGGGTTTCTTTGATGATCCCTATAAGCATTAATCTGTTGTCCTTATCTGTGTATCAATATTTGTCTGTACTGATAACCCTCTTTAAGTCAGTTGTCTGAAAGCTAGCTTGAATAAAACTGTACTTTATGGCCGTGATGCACAATTTTCCACATCTCAATGTATTTACCACAAACTAATACAATTGGATATTTCAGTTCTAAATAACGAGTTTTCATGAAATAAACATTCTTGAATAAGCACTTTCATACTTTTTTCTGTTCCATTATGCTGTCTTAGGGTTTCAAGTCTATCAATGCCATAGAATTCTCATTCAGATATAGGTATTTTAATCAAATCAATATGCTGACTTTTGAATTTATTTTTAGATTCTTATTTATTAAATTTATCTCAACCCTTATATTAAATTTGCACAAAATCCCTCAGTGCTAAATGTATGGAGAACTGAAATAAAAACTGCACTCTACTTTTCAAAATGCCTCTATTTAGGATTGGTTATAACAAAGTACCTAGGTGGTTGACCATTATGCTGTCTGTCTGCCATCCTGCATCAGTGTTATGTTCAAAATTACACAATGGTATTACCAGTAACACTTCCCAATAGACTGATATACTTAAAAATTGTTCTTATCATACTTATCATCTGCCAGTATTTGCCAAACAAAATCATCATCTGAAGACAAACCAAGTTGGGATTCAGTCATTTAGAGTCTTGTAGGTGGCCCTTATTATAAACACATATTTGTAAAACCTCCTTGATGGATGTAAGGTTAAAACTATAATCAAATGCTTTTTCCAGGGCCCAATGTGCCAATCAAATTTAGTTTAACAACTGTTCATGTTAAGACCAAGTATCTGCCTACCTGAAATAGTATGTCCACAAAAATTGTCTAAAGTATATCAGACTGGGAATAAAAGACTTGTATATAAAAATCTGAGGTTATCAATGATCAATTAACAAACAAAAATATTCCTGCTATAAATATAAACTGGCATTTTTTCTTCAATATTCTGAGATACCATTTCATTCTCAAAAATATGAAAATTACATGACATGGATGTCCTTACAAGTATGATGCAGCTAAGAAAAAACTTATAACTCAATCAGGCACTATCATTCTGTAAAATTTTACCAGAAGACGATGAAAATCAAACATAATCTTGTTTTATTTAATTAAAAAGCTTGGTTTTTTAATGTAAAGCCTTACAGCAAATTCACCTTTAGTTATTTAAGTTATTCAAAACACATAAGCTGAAATAAGACGGCAAAGTTCAGAATCAAGCTGAGTTACAACTCTACTAAACTATGCCTGTAAAATGCTGAAAATCAAAGGTGTTCTAGGTTTCTGACTGTAAATCCTCATATCAAATTTATTCTTAGTTACATATGTCCTCTAAAAGTTAATGAGCAGAAACATAATTTGTGATGGATATAAAAGAAAATTTTAAAGAAAATCCTGTTTTACTTAGAATACTTATCCAATAACATTACATTAGGAATACTGGCCTGCTATATCAAGAATCCAGCCCTACTAATGGACTAAAAATCTTTATTTTATACCTCATATAAAGGTCAATAACTCTCGTCCATTACATCCCCTTGCCACCACCAATTATCACTAGTATTTTAGCTGAGAGATATACTAGCATGGATGCTCACATGGTGAGGTCGTTCAAAAAGTTTGGTAATAATGTGATTAGGAGAGTATTCTTGGAGAAACATATTTTACATAAAAATTTGCTTTCTCCTTCAAATACATTACCCAATCTTATCAATGTTAGGAGAATAGGTAATACAACGAGGGAATGCTGAGCAGCCAATCTCTATCTTGGGAATCTTTCTTGGTAATGCTGGCTGGATTCCTCATGTGAATATTAACCAGTGCATTTACTTATATAAGCAATACAGCATACAGTCACTTGATCTGTGACCACTGCATGTGGTTAAAAAGACAGTTATTAAAATATTCTTACATAAAGGCAGTGTTGTTTAAATTGGGTCACTGCTGCCACCAGACCTACCAGATTCAAGGTTTACATTCATGAAGCTAAATCTTTGGGATAAAAATTCAAGAATGTTGACTGCATTCCAGACAACAGCTCTGATACAACTCAGATCAAACATTATCTTGAACGCATGGCTTGTAGAGATTGCTCTAATCCCATGGGCTGTAATCTTCATAAGGCAAATAGGATTTTGTGAGTGTACAAAGTGTATAACCCATTTCAGCCATGAAGCAAGTGATTGAGAGTTGATATATTTTCTGGCTTTCATCCAAAAAAATGAGGCATTTGCATGTGCCACACCATGTCTCTGTGCATTTCACATAGTGCATGAGTGCAACAGTTTCTTGCATAGCAACTGTACCCTACTTATCTATTGAAGAGAACAGGAGAATGACGACTTTGTGACTACCAACAGATGGTAACCACTTTTTTGGCTACAAAGTCTAGTTTTGTCAAGAAAACAACTGATCTAACTGATCTGAACTTAAGATAGTTCTGGTTGATGGCAAGGGTTTATTCACCTTTCATGATGAAGCTATAGCTATCTGAAAACATGTTTTGCATAACATCAATAAATCAGCACATACTATTATTTCTGCTTGGGGCTTCTCCAACATGATTTCCATGGTCAGCAAACCTGGATTGCATAACTTAGGCAGGAATGAATGAATCTTGGGGGTGCTCATGACTGTTAAAGTGAATTTAAAATCATGACGCCATTGTGCTAGAAACATCATTTGTAAGGTGTGCATAAAAGGATAGCTGAGTGGGATTAAGTCCACTGCCACACTGAACAATGTGAGGAGTTACAAGAATTCTCATGATGAAATCCATGTCCTTTTGGAAAAGGACAGTAAAGAGTTCTATGATCCTCATTAAAAAAACCACAAGGAAGTCGTATGCGATTCAGTTTGGTGACAAACTCCTCACCCAGATGGACAAAAAGCTGGGATGGTAGAAGGTACGACTTATGAAGTCGATCATAACTTGGTGATGATGCTAGCCATAACCCTAAAAAAAACATTGGCTGATGTCCAGGTAGGACTTTGAACTGATAAACTCAGTCGTTGTATGCAAAACAGAAACTTCTGTGATGTCGGGTAGATAAAAACATGAAAATATGTGTCGGTCATATTGAGATTAAAAGCATACTTGATCAATCTCATGATCTCCATCTTGAATTTCAGTGGTGAAATGAATTGGTTGAGTCCACTCCGGTCAATGATCAGCCTATGGCTTTGAAAAAAAAAAAGCGGCCTAAGTTTGTGGTCTTTGCGCAATCTTCACCACCTGTTTTTGATGAATGACCATATCTCCAGTTGTAAAAAGGAATCCCTCTCCTGATCTGACATTGCATCTGTGAAGAGGGGACAGGAAGAAAGGGGATAATGTAAATAAATGCAAAGTTCTCGGAAATGAACTGTATCACAGAACTGGTCGGAGGGAATAATGAGATCTAGTAAGCCTGAAATTATTTTGGAGATAAGAGAAAGGCAAAGAAACTTGTTTTTTTGCCACCTCTGTTTGGTTGCCTCCTACTTTGGTTAGACTGTTGTCTCCTGGCATTGGGCTGGGATCTGTATTGCACATTTGACTGAAAAGATTCTTTGTCCCTACTCTGACCAATCCCTAGTGGTGAGTCTGGTTATTTCAAAATCCACATTGGTGGGTCTAGTGATTTTAAAATCCACAGTGATGGGTCTAGTTATTTCAAAATCCACAGTGGTGGGTCTGCATATTTCAAAATCCACAGTGGTGGGTCTGCATATTTCAAAATCCACAGTGGTGGGTCTGCATATTTCAAAATCCACAGTGGTGGGTCTAGTTATTTCAAAATGCCTGTGTGGGTTGAGCAGCAAGTTGGAGGTGCAATTCGGAGCTGCCTGCCTCCAAATTTCTTTAATTTTTTTCCTGTAACGCCAGTGTAGGATGAGGCTTGAGTGACATGACATGTATCATATCATATCATGTTTTCCTAAGCAGTCAATGCACTGGTCTTTACATCTAACATTGATGACATAATGACTATGTTCCTGATGACTTGATGTTCCAGATTAGCTTGGTTGTGGCATGGAACATAGCTTTGACCACTTTGAAAACAGAAAGCAGACATGTGACCTACTAGTTGTTTTAATTGTTTGGTAAAAGGTCAGGAGACTAGAAATCAAGGCATCTGAGTGTTGCTACAGTACTAGTGAGCTGAGAAGTTCACAGGTACTTGTCTTCCTGAAAAGGAAGCGTCAAAAATTCCCTATGCTGGGACAGTTGGACAGCTATCACCAATACTTGTCACTCCATGGGCCTGTCTGGATGGACAGATTTCTCACTGAAATCTCTATTAAATTAAGGTTATGTCACCGATGATAAATGGACAGATCTGTAGCATAAATCCTAATTGGCTGGACCGTTTTCTCACAAGGTCCCCTATTCTGGATGGCCAGTGATGGCAAAGCTTTATTATAAAATGGATCCAATGTATCCGGTACAAACCTCATGCATCCTGACTTACAGGTCCAAAGTCAGTATTTGGATATGCAGGGGTTACCTAAGCCCACTAGGATGTCTAAAATTGGGAGGACACTCCACCGATGCAATGAAATGTAAGTTGTCTTGGATATATACTGAGGACATCAATGTTATCTTCCTGAACTTATTCCATCTATCCCTCAATTTCATGCCTTATGGACTATTGCTTTGAACTTTGCATTTCATTCATTTAATAAACATTTCTCCTGAAGCAAAACAACAAAGCATGAATTAGCAAATTAGCATGTGACTAACTTGCTAATACTGTAACCTAAACAGCCTCTGACCATTTATTATACATGCCATAAATGATATACACTTAGTACATACAAGACACGGGTCATGGTTGACTTTCTAGCTCTGAAATTTTGCATTTAGTTGAAATAACACAAAGATAAAATAAAGCATAAATTAGTAATACAGCATGTTACTAACTTGCTAATATATCTTCTGTCACTAATGGAGTAATCAAATATAGTATCATGTTTTGATGCCTTCTAGTTTAAGCTCTGAATTTAAGCATTTCATGCATTTAGTTAACATTTTTACTGCAACACAAGAGAAAATGATGCATAAATTAGCAATACAGCAAGTTATTAACTTACAAATACCATATCTGTTACTAGAGGAGTAAGCAAAAACAGTGTCATGCTAACTCATAAATAACATGAAATCAACGATAGCATAGTGTATGTGGTCTTAAGCAGACAAAGTTCTTAAAGATAATGACGTCACTCAAATTAGGCAGAAATAGTAAAACTAATGTATATAACCTGCAGAAAAATGATTGTCCCACATAATAAATCCAAAATGAAAGTTGGATGGTTAAATTTGAATAATAAAATGGCTTGGATGTACAGAGGTAAAACATATAATCATGTCAGGACAGAAGCAAAGCTAAAAACTAGTGACACCTGGCAGTGGCATGGGGAAATAATGGCTACATGAGATATACAGAAAAAGAGGATCATCTTTTAGTAGAGCTAGATTTTTAAAGTAGCAGACGAATATTCCTAATGTGTATCTGAAGTAGTAATGGAATTATGGCTAATGATGGACTCTGGTAACACCAAATGCCCCCCCGCCAACAGAAATGTGGAGCATGGGTGGTTAGGCAGGAGCTTAAAACCTATAGTTACAACCAAAATATCTGTAACAATGAACTATTAATATTCAAGTAACTTACCTATAGGGACTTGAGAGTCATAAACTATTAGACCAACTTTTGACCACTTGCCTATTGGGTCTAGATTCACCCCTCTGTTGATTAACACCTACAACAATAATTTTGATATTAAATATTCCAAAACCTAGATCTTAACAAACATAAGAAACATGTTCACAACTGAAACAGGAAATCTTTTAAAATCATAATGAATGCCTTCTTGTTAAAGTTATATTTGCTGAAATATGCATTAAGTTTATTAATACCATAAAATGTTACACTTTTTGTGTTCTATACAAAACCTACCATATGTGTCAGATATATTCTAACCTACCTGTTCAAAAGTACACCAACAGAGAAGGAATGATTATTTGTAAACTTCCTACATGTATTTTTCTAATTAATATATCTGAAATAAAAACTGAAAAAAAACTTGAAAATATATCTTTATAACACTAACAAGAAAATTAAACAAAAAATATTCAAGTATGAAAATATAAAAGCCTCTTATTTCATGATTTAGACAAAGAAGTTCTTTAATATGCCAAACAGTATTTTTCTTCAAATATTTTACATAATTTATTATGTGCCATAGTAACTGCTATTGTCAATGGAACATGAATGTTCCTGACAATGGCATTTTGTTACAAGATGAAAAGACCATGAAATAAAAGTAACTGCTAAAGATTTCAGGATGCTGAGCCTGAATTTGAATTTTATACTCCAAACATTTTTAAAATACGAACTTGTTTGATTCAGCAACTGGTTTATCAGGTTTCAACAGAATCCATAAAATGTTGAAAAATAAGTACTGCACACAAGATTTTGTGACAAATGGATGTAAAACTAATAAAACTAGAAAAATCAATTTAAAAAGCCAACAGAAATTAAAAAACCCATATATCACTTTAAAGTATTGAATCTGCTGTAATGATTATAAACCATCACTTGTGGGGAAAGGAACAAAAGTGGATATAAAAAATCTCCCTGCCCCCATTATTTTTTTTTACATCTCAGCTAAAATGAAACTAGTTCAACATACCTGAGCTAAATCTCTTCTTCTTGTTTTTAATGTATTGGCTCTTATTGTCACTGGTCTTTGAACTTCATTTGCTTCCAAAAATTCAACAATCTAACATAAAGAAAGAAAAGATGACATTTTATTTGTTTCTTAGAAAAGTATTTTTATGAATGCTTAATTCACACACACACACACACACACACACACACACACACAGTCTATGCTCTTAGAATAAAAAGAGTGAGAAGCAACAAGCTGTGTAAAATTCAAAAAATAATTTATTTATCTAGAATACAAAGTGAAAATAATTGTGAATTCACTTTAAATCCCAGTGAATGTCTCTGTTCAATAATGTTATTTTTTAATAAGCACTCTGTACTTCCAGAGAAACATTACTTAAACAATTTGAAGAAATAAATTCCTGCACAAATGTTCTGGACAAAAAAAAAATAATACAAACTAATTCTCCCAGATCTTAAGCATTGAATGAATAATCTTTCTACTTGAACTCAGGTCACAACTAACATTTTTTATAAAAAAAGATACCATTACCTAATGGAAAATATCCTTCTAGAAAGTTCTTATATTTAAAAAAATAAAATGTAAGTTATTATTAGAAAGTCTGTAACTAACATTATAATTTATAAACTGGACGTCAGATATGCCAGATAAATTGTTGGGGAATTCCAATAACCTAGACCCAGATTTAATTAGTATATTTACTTTTATTAATGATAATCATAATATTAAACCCATATACATAGAGAATATTTTAGCTGTGTATTAGTTATTACAAATTAAAATAAAAAGATCAATAATTCTGGTCAAGTAGAATATAAACGAGATTTTGGACAAGGTTCAGTCCAACATACAATGTTACATTACAATAGCATATCATGAAATAAAAAAAACCCTAACAAACAATGCAAATTAAATATACATAATGATTTTTAAAGTCTTCACTAAGAAGGATTTGAAGTCATCATGGATGTTTGATGCAATGATAAATGTAACTGAGCAATCTACACATTCTCTAAATTCACAATATTTCAGCATTATTAAATTTTAGTGAATCTTTAATGTCAACCTAACAGCAGCATACAATTTTGGCTAATTAATATTATGTGAAAATACAAACTATTAGAGTTAATGGATGATTTTCAAACTAACAATGCAAGATGGCAGCCAAACCATCAATGAAAGATGGCTGTCAAACTGCAAATAATGTGAATGCTGCTAACAATAATGGATGTTTAAATACAATTAGTTACTGAATCATAACAGGGCTCTTATAGACATGTCTACTTTTATTTGATCCAGGTCTCTGAACCACATCATAGTTGTCTCAATAAGTATTATGACTTTTTACCTCTACATTTTTGCATACTAATTTGCAAAATTGCTTCATTCATTCAATTTGAAAAAAACTATGCTAGTTTATATTTTGTGATGAACTATTCCTGCAGAGTTTATATAAGTAAAATATGTGCATTAATGTATTTGTTAATGAATGGTTCAGAAAATTTATAAATGTACAAACAATCAAGAATTCCATCTCCTTTACATAAATTTTCACACAAACTAACCATTTTGCTGTACTTCTGTATCTCACTGATTAAATTGTTTTTGTATTTTTACCTCCAATAATCTTTAAAATTTAAAGCTCTTCAATGTGAAAAGAGCAAAAATGGTGGTAATGGTGATCTTTATGTCCATTCATGTACCTCAGGAAGAAATGATTGATCTATCTTTCTACATAAATATTTACTAAGATATACACATGCCTTCACATTAAGATGGATGAGTTTTAATGGATGATAATCTGAAATTATGATTAGTGCAGATGCATTCATTTTCCAGACATTCATAACATTAATTATTCTGATTAAATGTCAATATGCATGGATGGGTAAAATTGACTTAGAAATTAATGTAGTAACAAGGCACTTTGTTAATATGGAGGAAAATGGTTGACTTAGCATGTATTATATAAAAATGTACAAAACTTACTTCCAAAGGAAAGAGCTGCATAAGACATTCCATCAGGTACTCATTATAGCTATAGTATGTACATAAGTCTTTACACAGTTGAGAGAGATACTCCTTACGACCTCTGAAAAGGCAAAAGTGGAAAACCTTGCAATAAAGTACATACATATGTGAACTGTTTACCAGGTGCATTTTGATTGATGAACTGTTTACCAGGTGTGCTGTGTGGGGTGAACTGCTTATGAGATGTGTTATGTGTGATGAACTGTTTCCAGTATATTGTGTGAGTGAACTAATTACTATCCCTGATGAACTGTTTCCAATATATTGTGTGAGTGAACTAATTACCATCTGTATTGTACAGTTAACCATTAAGGGATGTTCTGTAGTGGGTAAACTGGTTACTAGTGTTATGTGTGATAAACCATTTACAAGGTGTATTGTATGTAATGAAATATTTAACAGGTGTGTTTTTTATGAACTATTTACCAGATGTATTTTTTGTGCTGAACTGCTTAACAGTATTGTTTCTCATGGAAAGATATTTTAGCAAAAAAATAAATGTAGTGATTTGAACTATGTGTGTATGTATATACTTATATGTACATTTGGTACATGTATGGCAGGCCCCATATATCTTTAGATGCCTTTAATATTTTTTATTTTGCATGCTTTGTTGACAATGTCCATCGATTTTCTGAAGACATGAATGATGATATTTACTAAATAAGCAAGTAAATATCAGCAGTGTGCATGAAAACAATGAAAAATTTAAATAAATATACCAAATTGCAAAAAACAGTGATTGCAAAATGTAATAAATACCTTTACACTCAATACTATACTGACTTTGCCAAAGGATGGCCAATTAGCCACATAATTAGAATTTATTTTGTGAGAGGTATAAGATGGAAAGTATGTCATACTGAACAAAACTTAAAACTAGGTAAATAACTACAGCCACTTAGTGTGGTGCAGTGAGGTAAGATATAGGATATGAAGAGTTTCTTCCCTATGTCTATATACAGGTTTCATACAGATCAGCAGAAATTACTTTATTAGAGTTTTCAAGGACTACTCACTATTCCTAATTTAAAGAAAAGACACCAAAAGAAAAAAGAAATAAAATAAAATATGAAATATACCATTTATAAGGTATATGGAGGATAAAGAAAACATTTTGTAAAGATTTTGTGCATCTTTTCATAATTGGTCGATTCAAGGGGAAGTAAGCCATATTACTATAGTTCATGTGATAAGCAAATGTATCAAAGGAGTAACATGATTTAATATTGACATTTCTCCAATTATATGCATAATGAAATAAACAGAATATTAGAGCACTGTACAGTTGGCAGTCACTACACTAGTTTTCCAACTAGATGGCTGGCTGGTTGACTAGGCAGATTACATGATTAACATTTTAATATAGGTCAAACTATCTCCTCCATTCCATAAAAATTGATACAATTCTGATGTTATATTTCCAAAATGAGTTACCTCCCCTGTTCTCCCCTGGATTTGAAGTCTGACAGTACAAACATGATCTCTTTTATCCTCTGCTGTATAATGGCTAAATCTGGGGTTTGAGCTGGTAACACAGGTCAAGGATTAGCTTCTTTCTGTTCATACAAAATGGACTGCAATAGTCTTCTCTTTTTACAATACCTAATCCAGACCCATTGTTTTTAAACATCCATGAAAGATATTTTGATCTGGTGTCTTATACCACATCAACATAAGTAGGTCCTTTAGTACCAAGGTGAAAGGAATAAAGATCCTTCCCTCATGGAAACACTAATGAAAGGATTTAAACCTGCAAGCTTTCGACCTCAAATTCATCAAACCACCAAGCCATTGCTACTCCTGTCTCCATCGGACACATCTTAACATGCTGGAAAGTTCATCAGACCTATCCTACATACCAAGCCCACAACAGAGAGTGCATCAGTCTTATCCTACATCCCATATTCTACATCCCCAAACCCCACAAGAAGTTCTGAGAAGGAATAAAAAACAAATACTTTTGTAGGAAGTATATGCAATTCATTAAGTGCCAATATCAGATTTAAAGAATATATATTGATGTGTTTATTTGCTTTAAGGAATGACATGATATATGAGTAAATAAAGAACTATGACAATTTTTAAGACAATACTGTATCAGATTTTATGCCTGCCTATGGATACTTAATGACTGTAGTACTGTTACAAAAACTCTAATTCCCTTAACTTTTAATAAAATAACAGATATTCGAAGAAAACACATCTGAAATAGTTAGATCGAATGTTTAAATTATCTAAATAATTTCAACTGATATATAGTTAATGATTGCCATATCTCGCACAAGCTGGACATTATTTATCTCCTTTCATAAATTCAATATTAAATTATTACCCATTTGCGATCCTCTATATATACTGTCGTGATATAATAATACATACTCTATGATATAATAATTATACATATTTCATGAAGACATGCTTTGGCGCATAAATCATTTTTGTATCTAAAAAAGAATTCTTTGGAAATAAAATTGGGGGTAAAACTATTTTTATATGAGCTTATCATTCACATTTCATTGCCCTAGAAACATGAAATTATTAGCAAGGATACTGTCTTTCTCTATCTCCTGACCACTGGGTAAGATGAAGGTTTCCGACTCGGCTATGTTTGTCTTTAGCTCATCCTCTGCTAATTTCCTGTAAGGATATAATGAATATTTGCAGTTACAAATTTGTACATATAATTGGGAAACACATTTATAAATTTAAAAAGTGGGTTCCAAAATCTCATTATTTCTATGAAAATATAAACATTGAAAATATCTGCAAAAATTGTGATTTATTTCAACTACAAAATATAACCATATCTACCATATAATTTGTGCCTTGATACATAATATTTAAAAATAATTTTAACACATTTAAGTGAGAGGACATTCCATGCAGATATTTTTTTCCAGGACAAAAGTTATCAGACACTTAACTCTTTTTTTTTGTTTGTTCAACAAGCATGAATAGTTAATTACAGCGATCCCTTGTTTGATCAGACCCCCTCACCTGTGGCCACTATCTTCATACAGCCAGAATCCCACTGCATCAACAAAGTTTGTGTATAAAAGTACCCCTCAAGGATGGACAGACCTCTGATGCATAATGATTGTTTACTGATATAAATTTCAATAAACTAATATTTGTTGACTTCTCAACCCTAAATATTGATATTTTTTCCAACATGCCAATAAAGTGTCCTTAATCCATACAAAAAGAAGTCCGACTATCTTTACTGCTTGTGTTCCTTAGATGTTAAGTTTTATCACTTTGATAATTAGAGGCTATTATCAAGATGACAAAAGCAAAGAAGCTAAGAACATCACCAGATATTAAAATGTTATGTTAACATTTGTGCTTTCTCTCCCACAGATTATACAATGTACTTAACAAGGTCCCAAACTGGAAAAAGAAATGGTGATGTGACAAGCCCTCTTTGGTAAACCACTAAGCATCTTGTATAACTAAAATAAGTTGTTGCAAAAGTGCAAAATGTCATCAGACATTCTCAGTTTAAAACGAAAAGTGAGAGCAACTGACTAAAACAAAAAGGGAGTCCTTTGATCACTAATGAGAAACCTGATGTCAGAAAGCTTTAAATATTGTCAGTATACATTCAGCTGCATCAAGTGGGAAAAGAATCAATGGATTGATACAGCCAGATGTTCATGCCCAGATTTTACTGACACTGTGGTTCTGCACCTTGAGTGATGTTTTTTAAAATAAGATTGATAACAGTCAAGTCCAAAACCTTATAATATATATTTCATATGCTATTAATTACATCACTCTTGAAGGGCCACAATTCTCATTAATCCAACCTGAGGCAATTTGTCTGAAAATGTGTGTGACCCTTTACAATTTAGGTTGGCAAGCTTGTCATTAATTAGTCTCCTTAGCAGGTCAGAATTAAGTGCCAAATTAATGGTTGAAAATGTTGGAACACAATACTTGCTGGGATACCATAAATTAATTTTGAAACAATTTTTTTGTATACTGTTATGTTCTAGGACAATGTTTTTTTTTATAAACTGCAAGGACTAAAGTCAGTTTTTCTTGATAATGAAAAAAATAAAAATAGAGGAATAAATGATGATATAAGTACAAGGTTTGTTCTTTTCATTTATTATCGGATAAGAATTTTTTATTTTTATTTTATTGCAATGTGCAGGGGGTGGGGTGGTGGTGCACAAATTCAACACAATTTCTTAAGTCTTGGAAGATATGTCCTAGGCAAAAAAAAAGTTCCAACATAAGTTCTAAGACATGAAAATTTTGGGATAATTTTATTGTGTCCCAATATATATGGTAAATACGGTATATTCCTAACAAACAGTGAAGGCTTTAAGTAAGATTAATTACGGAAAATCATTTCAAGAATCCTTTAAAGGAACTGATACTCTACTTGCCAAAAAGGATTTCCAGGAAACCATACTACCATTTCTACTTTTAACTGCTGAATGTTGAAAAAAAAATCCATCTGGTAGCCACATTTATGACCAACTAGGTATCATAAGAATATCTTTTGGGTGAAAATGCCATGCAAATATGACCATGAATCTGGGAGAAATATCAATAATAAGGTTTCTAAGATGACCACCATCACAGCTATGTTCAAAATCTGATTGGCACCACTTTTATAATTTTTATAAAAATTATATTTTAATAATATATATTTATCTGAATGATATCTGTCAGCAGTCATCATCATTTTCCTTCATTCCAGGTGAGCCACTAAAATCCACTATCTTGATTTTTCGAAGTCCATGCATACTGCCTGGTCTCCAATGTAGTGATAAAAGTGGTTTACCTTCTTTTTCTACTGATGACAATAGCTAAGACGTAGCTAAATATGCACTTAGGATAGTTTAGCTAACAACAGTTGTATTGCCAACCAATTTGTCTAGATTTGTTTCCATGCTGCATTTTTCAGGAGTCTTATTGTACAGGTCCTGTATCATACTGGTCACTAACAGTCAGTGAGCCAGACATATCACATGTAAGGCTGGTGACTTAATGTAGAAACTTGCAGTCTCAAACTTGAGAAGGAATTAGGCTGCGAAACTGCTCTTATTTTCAGCATAAAGCATGGTATTTACTTGTAACTAGAAGGTGTAGATGCCATTTTCTAGTTACAGAACAATGATTCTTAATGTTGCCAGTTGACATCTACTAACAATTTAGTTGCGAATGTGCTGCACAGCATAGTGAATTTTCAATGCCAAATAAATCTAAGCAACATATGGAATCAATGAAATGCTTTAAATGAGGCAGATAAATTTATCTCTTTACCTGTTTACTTCTTCCTTCTTTCTGAGCTTTTTGGCTGCTTTTTCAACTGGCAGAAGCTAAAAATAAAAAAAAACTAGAAAAATTAAAAAAGGAATTTTGAAAAAAAGATTAATTTATATATTTTTTACAGCAAGAAGTGTGGAGCATATTATGATGTGAGTTAAATCCCTTGCCCACCTAAGTTTAAATACAAGTGATGTAAAACAGACCAAGGATTATTATGATTTTCTACACATAACTCTTAGAATTTCGATATGACCCGATTTTGATGCTTTGAAATTCCAACCTGTACATCTTTTTGACACATGTAGATTTGTGCATCTATCTAATTACCCCTGATTGACCTCTGACTTAGTTTCTTACTAAGAGTACACTGTCCATACCAAATTTACTGTAGGAGACACTGATTGACATCTGCTTGACAGCAGTATACATCCTGATGGCCTTTAATATCACTCCAATTGAAGACCTAACAGTTCACCAGGAAATATATCTGCACACCATGCTTTCTTGTGCAGTAGTCAAGGTTGACCAGTGTGCTTATCTCCATCAAATGGACATGGTTTACTGTGTATGACCAATTCGAGCATTCTCTTTAGATGCTGAGAGAGAGAGAGGCATCAATTTATCTACATTTATCAAATAATTACACATATTTCCTATTCTAATGAAGATTACGTAGAGGATACATTGCCAAATAAAATTTTAGACAATCACAATGTCTTGAAAATTATACTATAGTCCGAAAATACATCCCCGTTGGTTTGTACCCCTCTACCGATTTCAATAACTAAAAAGTTTAATGTGATAAAAAGTGCACAGAACTAAATCAATTGAATCATTGATTTATAATTTCTAACCTGTCACCAGAATGGCATTAATACTTGCATCCCCTTGCACCTTTCATGCTTAACAGACTTTCCATACTAACATGGCGCCATATTCCGTACACTACGGGGTAGTTTATTTCCATCTGAAAACATAATGACATAATTGATCCTATTCAGTAACTGCCAGACAATTCTGTAAATTGCAATAATGTTGACTTTGGAATTATATTCCTTTGCACATGAGAACAAATGAATGAAACTGCTTGTTAAATCCAGTTCAAAAAGGCAATTTTTTTTTGTCATTCTTTTCCTTTGTTTGATTCGACACTGTAAATATCAGAAGCAGATGACATATGTACTTACATAGCTAGTCGTGCATGTGCCCCTTTGCTGAAAATGGACTGGTCTAGAAACTGGAAATGGTTCTCAAGCAAGTCAGTCTTTTATATTGAAAACGTCCGTTAAGCATAAAACCGGCAGGCGATGACTGTTTTATGGTAATTCTTCTCACATTCAGGTTGGAAAATATAAATCAATGAATGAATTGACTATGTTCCTTGCACTTTTTATCAAATTAAAGGTTTCTGTTATTGAAATCGGTATGGGGGTACAAACCAACGGGGGTGTATTTTTGGACTCTAGTACTACTGTACTTTTTCATTTACAAAAGGCTGATTGATACCTTTTGCAATAAGTTTATGCTCTTTATTCAAAGAAATCTGAACAAACTTGTACACTGACTTGATGTAACTTTGTTGATCTCTTGAACAGTGCAAAATTATCTGACTATCTAAAAAGTAATTCACATTCAAATTCCAATTGACAGCTGCTTGTTTTAAAAGAAAAACAGACTGAAAACACTTAATTTACCAGTACATTTAAATGCAAACCATCTTTAGTCACTGAAAACTAATGACTCAATAAAAAGGCAGAATACATATATATATATATATATATATATATATATATATATATATATATATATATATATATATATATATATATATATGTACACAGCTACAAGCTTTAGTTCAATTCTGAAAATTCTTTAATTATTTTTTCAATCATCATAAGATAAAATTGCTTCTAATAATTTAACTATCTGTAAACTTAAGTGGTCTCTCCTTAATAAAGAATTATCTTGAGCAGATGTTCTACAAAAATAATATAGTGACTTATAAACACCTTCATAAAATTTTAGCATCAGAAGACAATGTCTATTTCAGTGTGGGAAAGGTGTATTTCTAACACGAAGCCATAAGACCTGGCACATTGTAGTTTACACCTCAAATTATGGTACTTAAATGTTAAAAAATTTAAGGTATTTTGATGGTTGCATCGATGTGTAATATTACTTCATTCTTGTATGGAAAAATATTAAACACAAATTTATTCTCATGATAGAAAAAAATTGCTCATATGGAAATGATTTGTCAATAACTTAATTATGATACAGATCAAAGATGATTAAATATTTTAATGCAGTTTCCTATTTGTGACTATTGGTTATTGAGACAAAAAAATACAACATGCAAGCCAATTTCTTTCAATAGTATTGAGTAAATTTCTGTATTTGGTATAGTGCTTGCAGCTAAAATGGATTCAACAGAAGACAATGAATTGATTCCTCATCTCTGTCTCTAAATCAGTAAAATGATGGCTGTCAAATTTACATTTCTCAAACATGATGTAATGACTTTGTAGAAATAAACGACTAGGTGTGAAATGATTCATTGATGCACTGATACATCTAAACAGCATTTTTTCTATCAGTAAAAACAAAACAAGACTATTGAGAATACTCACTTGCATCTACAAATTAATGCTAAGTGTCAGGGTTTGTAATCTCCCCCCCTTAGTTATAATTATCTTAACCCAGCAGCATGATCAGCATATAGGATACATTCCCAAACCTGTCCCACATGTATAGTGAAGTTTTGTTATTCATCATTGAATAACCACACTTTTATGTTAAGTTTTTACATTGAATTGTATCTTGTCCAAATTGGTCAATTTAAAAAAAAAAAAACACTACTGGCATGTCACACAGTGAAATATGTTATACTGAACACTCAAAGGTGGTTACTGCTCATTCCAGTCCATGTTAAACAATAACCACCAATCAGAAATTAATGTAGCTTATTCACTGCATGATAAACAGGAAGTATTGGAAAAGCAACATAGAACCTTTGTGCAAAAGTCATTAATTTATATGAAAAGTACTCTAAATAGAGATTCTGTAATGGTGTGCAAATCAAGTGAATAATGCATGAAGAACAGTGATGTGAGAGAACTACACAAATTAGCTGAATGTCCTATCTATGACAATGTGTTCGGTGAAGTATACAATTTTTATTTAACCATTCTTGTCAAAGCATTTTTTTTCAGGAAGGGAATAGTCTACACCACTACCCTAAAATAACCAGTATTACATAGTAAAAAACCTTCCATCGATGAAGTTTCATAAATGCGTGTTTAAAATATGGGCTACCTAGGAAAACCACAATGTCTGATTCTGGGTATGATGATAACAAGAGTTTTTAAAGTTATGAAGTACATCAAATTATTGGAACTTCAAAAGTGTTAATGGATATACCAGTGAGTGATTTTGAGCCCAAAAATGATGTTAAATACAAGTAAGATGTATAAGTTGGATGGACAAAAAGAGATGACATGATGGCCAGTCTTCCTTTCAGCAGTATTTCAAAATCAAATGTAGAAAAGGTAGAATGCTGAGCCTAATCCAAAAAAAGACAAAATTTAAAAGAAGAATGCAATTTGTTTTTTTTATCAATCAATTTCGCCTGATGGATCCTATACCTAAAAAAGACCAATATATCCTTACCAGGATTAAGATAAACTGTGTTAAAAAAATGAAATTAAGAAGTAAAGATATTTATTTGAATACCTCTGTCTGACACTGATGGACTAAAACCCCTAAACCAGCATAATGGGTCAGATAAGAAATCTGGCATAGTAGTCAGTAAACTATGATTAAAGAAAGCAAGTTTATATAAGTGAAAAATCTTGCAGATGTATCCAAAAGATAATATATGTGAACTCTGAAAAGTTGTACATAACAGTCATAAGGATACATTTTCCAACATCTTCAAGCTGACAATGCTAGCTATGTATATGTCCCATCAGATGGAAGTGCACACACAACAATATTTATATCAGATAAGGAACAGAGCATGCTCAGAAATAATTAACAGATTAATGCCTATACAACCAGAGGTGACATCTTTTAAAGATTTTGCTTTCAGTAGACCTCTCAGAAAGTGGAGCAGGAAGAAAGAGATTTATTGAAGTGTTAGGTAAATACTGAACCATGGCCATTTCCTCCCCTTCCTTCTTTTCTACTCCCGTTATTTTAGTAACAAAGTTGGGGAGGTATAAGACTTGGCGGCAAAGCCTAAAAATGTGGCAGTTACTACTTCCACTCATACATAAACAGCATGCTCTCTATCTCTCTCTCTCTCATGACTGTGCAAACAATTCAGCTTGGAAGGATTCCTTTCACCTCAAAGGAAAGTACTCCATCTATATTTCCAACTTTATCTCTCTTCCTTACACTGACAAAGTTCTACCTTTCAATTGTTAACACTTTGTTGTCTGTGAATATTTACGAGCTCTTCATCACTTGCATCTTCACAGGATAGGTGTGGGCTGCAAAAATTTTATGCATGCAAGTTGTTAAGCCTTTTAGAACCCTGTTATATCTGTATAACTCCTTCATTTCCAGTACATAAGCGTTCTTTATCAAGGAATTAATTAGTGCCCATGCACATGGCTTCCATTATTTACTTATAAAGGCAGTCTAATTTATTTACCTTGGCAGTGTTAAGGTCCAACCATAATGTTTCAATGATTCTACCTGTCCATGTCATCCTTGACCTTTCAGACAGGTAGTATTGGCATTAAATTCATCTACTATCACCTTTTATCCAGGTAACAGTCATTTGGTTTGTTCTGCACCTCATCTGTGTCTAAATAAGATAGGTACATGCATATAGTTATATAATTATTTATTATCGTTATATTCACTGTTTGCTTCATTGCTTATTAGACTGCCTGTTATCATTTGCTGGACCAACTTTAATTTTAGCTCTGCACTGACACTGAATACAGGCTGACAGCTTCAGGGCCACACATGTAGAAATACAGATTAGAACTCTTCCATCAGTCTGCACAATGCCCTTTTTTCAGTACAACACTTTCTGGTGGACAAAGGAAATAATTCAACTCTTTACCATTCACCCTTCTGCACTGGAAATTGTTACAATCTGAGACTGTCATGGCACCCAAGCCACCATCAACAGATTCAGCACTAGTAGTGATTCTACTAGCCTTGCCTCCCAAGAAGGAGCCCCTGACAGGCCAAGTGGTCCAAAGTGTTCACCCTTATGGATCACTGCCATCTCACCTCTGCCTGTGTGGCTTCAAGCCTCAAGCTTGGCCAATGTGGGTATGTGAGAAATCTTGGTAGCTTTTCATGGGTTGTCGGATCTTTCTAGGGTTTTCCTGGGTTCTTTCTCCACCATTTATACTGGCTGCCATGTATGTCCTATCTTTTGATTAAAAATAATATTAAACCCTATAACAACAACAGCCTCATGCTTTGACTCGATTTCTATTTTGGAATGACAATGGAAAGAGTTAAACAAACAGCCATCCATTCTTTCTTGTTCAGCAGATACTTGGACAGGTTACATCAATCAAACATCCCCATATCCCTCCCCAACAAATATGATACAGATGACACCCCTCCCATGCAGTTGGCCTATATCTGTTGTAACCAGCCTAGGCCATACACTAGGAATCATGAGGCCAAAGCAACAAATATAAAAGCTCAATTATAAAACTATTTGACCCCCAGTACACCAAACCAGACTTATGCCGACACGTACAGGGATAAGTCAAACCCATATGACACCTTGGGACATTCTGTCAGCATTGATGCCAAGATTAGTTCCTCACACTTCAACAGGTGTTGCTTGACAACTATCTCCACACTCTGCTACAAGAATAGACTCTTTACTTAGTGACCATCTTGAGATCAGTTTCAAACTCAGGATGTTCTTCAAACTTCATCAATCTTCATGCACACAGTCCCAGGCACAACAGGAGTCCACAAGAAGAATGAGAACGTTTGTTCTCAAGGGATGTCTTCAGTTCCTGAATATACGACATCACATGAAGATTCTGCCTTTCAGACCGCCATTGATTAAGTTTTCTGCCTTTTACCCAGGAGTTCTGTCTTCCTACGAAACTAACTGGATCAGAGTTCCAGCATGACAATGAAGGAGGAAACTAATTTCATGTTACTTCCACAGTCAGGAAATGTTACAGACATTTTGAACTGTCTTTGCCATTATTTGCAGGATCCTGGCATCAACTGACTTTTCTTTTTACAAAGACCAATCAGGGGCCCCGAGTGGTCTAAAGCGCTGTCCGTTACGGATCACTACCATCTCACCTCTGTCTACGTAGGTTCGAGTCTAAGATTCGGCGAATGTGGATATGAGAAAGCTTGCCAGTAGCTTCTCGTGGGTCGGTGGTTCTTTCCGGTGATTTCCCGGTTTCTTCCTCCACCATTAATACTGCCCGCCATGTATAGCCTATCGTGTGCTAAAAAATGGCATTAAACCCCACAACAACAACAACAAAGACCAATCCCCTTTAACTTCACTGGCAGTTGAGCCATTGCCAGCCTTTCACTGGAAAACCCAGCGACTACAATATCGATGCTTTGGAGATGTCCAAACCATGCTCCATAAGTATCAACTGGATGGCCTTTGATGACACTCAGCAGTTAGTGTGCAATATTGTAGCCATGGGCTTTTTTTTTCTACACACTCAGTTGGATTTTGTCTTCCAACAGGCTGAACATAGCCTATCTCCTCCAGCTCAGAATACTACAGGACATTCATAGGAGTCAGTCTCAAGAATGGCCCATGTTTTAAACAGGACCACCCAACATACCTTGGCCAATGCTGTAACTGCAGCTACCAATCTACAATTGGTACAACTCAGTATTCTCTACCTCCACTTTTCTGAAGTATCACCACAAGGCCAAGCTGTGGACACAACCTTTATCTTCTGCCCTTCTGTTCAATGGCCAGATTAAAGAAGTCTGCAAACAAGCCACCAAGGAGACCAATTTTCCTTCCCCACAAACACAATGTTGCTTTGGGGAATCATGAATGGGAGCAGAGAGTCACACAATGGACACAATACTACCATCCTACCTAAGCCACAGCCCTCACAAACCAAACCGAATAAAACACAGAGTGGCCCTATCATTAATTCCAATGTTTCTTCTCTCAACAGCTCCTTTCCCTTAAGAAAATGACATCATCTCCAATCCACCCTTACCAGATATCCTGGCCAGAGGAGGGCTGAAATTCTTTGCTGCTAAATGGGACAAGACTTACCAGAATGATCCATGAATTCAACAAGTGGTTTCTAAGGGATTCGGCATCACTTTTCACAATCCTCCTCCTATGTTCAGAGTCCTAACATTTACAAATGTCCCATCAGACCCATTCAAATCCACCACTTTGCAGCAGGAAATAAACAGCCTTTTCCATAAAAGGTCGACAGAACTAATTTAAAACTCTTTATATCCTGGGTTTTATTCCAGACTTTTTTTGGTCTACATGATAGCCCTATTTACACTGCTTACCAACTTGGGCCATCTTGTCAACAAGGACAAATCTGACCTTCCCAGCAATTTGTTCACCTAGATATGGAGTTTGATCCACAGGCAAACTTGGTTTGTCTTCCTCAGGATCAGGTATTAAGTATCCACAACATGGCGACTTCTTTACTTTCAAAGAAAACTCTCGGCTGTTTTTCTTCAACCGGTACTACATACACCAGTAGCTGTTAAACATTTTATTATGACAAAGCTTAAAAAAAAAATTACAATAAAAAGCGTGTATTGTTATTTAGTGACTTAGCCTAGTTTATGATATAGGAGTCATAGACAAGTCAATCAATGTGACCTGCTGCTGTGTAGTAGATGATAACATTTTGATATCGGATATTTTATATTCTTCAAACATACACAAGCTGCACTCAAATCATCAGTCAAGCAATTTCTGGTATTCGATTTTATGTCATTCATTGTTGAAAATAACAATTCACATAAGAATACAAGAAAATTAATGAAATCACCCTTATTACTTTTGTCAGAGTTGAAAGTTCCAGGATCATATCAAAAAGACCATCCACTTTGAAAGCAAACAAAGACAAATGGCACATTTTCACCCAGAATGAATGTATCCTGCCAGGAATCTATACTGCAGGTAGTTAAGTTCCTCCTTTGGCTCACTGAAGAAAGAAATCACCAAGTATGATAAATGGTTACTGCTACACCATTCATTATCATGGTAGTGAGGATGAAACAAGGACTTGAACAATGAAACAACAACCCACTTGCCAACCTTGAGCCAAGAACATAACTCTGAAGTGGAACCTATCTTGTGTATTAACATGGTTGCAAGACATTTTTTGATCCAATTTCAGGGGCATCTCTGGCACATCTTTCCTACAAGATCTGCTTCTTCATGGGATTAGCGACTACAGGCAGAATTAGCGAAATATGAGCACTATTAACAGACCCAAATTACATGCAGTTGCCGCAAAACAGGTCAGCCTTAGTTATGATGGTATCCTCTTTCATCATCAAAAACCATCTTTCTTTTGGTCAAATATCGGTAATGGAATGATTGCAAATCAACTTATAATCAATTGGTCTGAACTGGAATATATGCCAGCTTGCATAACCAGTTGACCAAATTTAAATGTTTTAATGGCAAGTACTTTCCTTCAGAAGAATGTTTAAAAATTCTGAACCATTTATGACTTCAAGTGGAACTTTTTAATTAATGTATCATTCAGAAACAATTTATCAGACAACACTCAGGGTATATATCTGAACTTTAAAATCACAATGGCACAAAGAAGGATATATTTTTTTGTATCTCAGTCTCAGAAACAACCTGTCAGGGATGAATTTTCTGAAGCTCAGACTCCAAAAAAAAAAAAAAAACAACCCCCAGAAAGATAATGTAAGCTCTGAGGAAGAGGAGATACAGTCTCTAAAATTTGTTAGTAAATTTAAGGACAAGTGGAAAAGCAAATTTCCATGTGTCAGAAATGATGTTAGAGATGGAATTGGAGTGATGACATGACTGATATAAGAACAATGAAAAATCCAATGTGTTTACCACTCAAGGCAGTTCCAAGTGACCCAAGTCATCATAAAAAACTGACCATCTGATTGCTGTTGTAGCTCACAAGGAAAAAATAAAACATTGAACTATAGCTAATGTGATGGAAAAGCAGGTTGACAAATCTGTTCCAGAAGGTAAAAAGTTTAAGATTGCACAGTTCAGGATTATCCATTTCGTGGTGAAGAACGGTATACCAATAGACACTCAGAAGGGCTTGATATTTTTTTTAGTAAATATGTTTTGAATTACAAGTACATTTTGTAGTACCTGTAGTCTAAATGTAATGTTTCATGCAATGCCCAACATTTACTCAGATTTACTTGACATAATATATGAGGGTTACAAAAATTATTGGTGTGATGTGATTATGATTTTTAACAAAGCTTTAACAAAGCTTTAACAATTTTTCAGTCATTGCTACAATGTCTGTAGTGTGGCAGTTTATATTGATGACTAGCACTGGGGCATCATGCCGCAGACATGTAGCATCATGTCCCACAGAGTCTCATTATCCTGACACCAGGCCAACCAGTCCTAAAACTAACCTCTTAATGCTGAGTGTCAAGCAAGGCAGCTATATGTATCATTTTTGTAAGTCTTTGGTATGATTCGACCAGATATTGAACCCGCGACCTCCCGCATCTGAGGTGGATGCTTTAACCACTAGGCCACCAGAGCGGTTAAAAAAAAAACATTATTGGTGACAGCTAATTTTTTCTTCGTCTCTAAAAAGAAACAAATTTGGTAGGCTTTATATTTAAAAGAGTTCCAAAGATTGTTCAATGGAATAACTTATGTAATTAAATAAAACTGAACAGATAATAGAATTACATGAATTTTCAGACTGTGATCACTGTATAACTCAAACATTTTTCTGACACATGCTAATTTTCTTTACCCTGGTTTCAAAAACACAATGGTTGTCATTCCTTACAAAACAAATCAACACTGTATACTGGTGCAGTCACTAAAAGTTAAAAGGCAAAAGGTTGAATTTCAGAGAAGACACACAACCCTCCATTTTAAAAGACATTGATTTTGTTGGCATCATCATCATTGATGAGACACCAGATATAACTTCCACAAAAAGATGAATGTGTACTGTAAATGTTTCAAAATAGAAACCTCTGAACATGTCTTCTTTTTTGCAGCACACAGCATG